>CM031242.1:554079989-554679989 GCA_018340775.1 Taxus wallichiana var. yunnanensis | reverse complement strand
ATTTGAGGATAAAATAACATGGGATGATAGAAGTTGACTGCGTATATGGGTGAAAGAGGTTGATAATGAAAAAATAAAATAAAACAAGATGGCTAAAAAAGGGGACTAATTAGTACTTTCTTCACTCAAGAACCTTCCAAATAGTAGTATGAGACCGGGACTAAATAATGTCTAAAGTGCATAATTTTGTGTCTACATTTTCCCCCACTTTATGTTGGTGAGTGGAAAACTTGGTAAATTAAAGTAGATAGAGATGCCTACCTGATGTCCATGAAGAGTGTAGAATAAACATGTCGAAGGAATAGAAAAATCATGGAATGATAAAAAGATGGAGGAGCGTGGAAACTAAAGATGAAAAATGCACAAAGAAAAAGTGATGAGAGTGAACCTAGAGTGGAATGATTGTGTAGCTATTGATGTGTGTGATGTACCTACATGGTTAGTATGGTGTTTGTTGTCACGAAGTGTTCTTTGTTCTACCGATGCTATTGTTGTTATTGCCCCCATATGACTACTTGTTTCTCATATGGCCGAACCTATAAGGAGAAAACAATCAAGTATTCAAATATGTATGTATGTATTTGTAAAAACACAATGTAAAAGATGCATGTATATGAAAGCATGTAAATGTAAAATACATAAATGAAAAATGTAAATGTAAATGGAACATGTGCACTGATCCATGTCGATAAATAAAGAGTAAAAGGATATCTTGTATTGTGAGTTTTGGGCAATCTCATGCCATAGGCTGAAGAAGTGTAGGGAGGAAATGTTATGTGTCCTCCAAGCTCTAAATGCTTCCCTGAATGTGTGTGTATAGATCTCTATACATCTTGGTTTTTGGGTGATCCGATGCCATTAGCTGAAGTAGTGTAGAGAGGCACACCCAATGTAACCTCCAAGCCTATAACTACTTCCCAAAATGCTAAGGACACCATGTCCTATTAAATCCATTGTGTATGTGGTTCGTAGACTGGTATGAACCCACTTGTTGTATATAAATGAACTGAACTGGTGTAGAATCTCTGTGTTAGTGTGTAAAAACCCCCAATGATGCCCCCTCTTTGGGGTGCATGTGACATCACTGATAGGAGAATGCAGCCCCAAAAGAGGACCAATTGTATGAATTGTACCTAGAAAGTTCTTGGTAAAAACCAAAGAACACACAAACAAGAAGGCTAGCCAAAGACAAGTGTAAAAAAACATGCATGTATATTAAAAATGTAAGCTACGCAGATAATGAAGTATTGTAAACACGTAAGAAGAAAGAGTAAGACACACAAAGTGAGTTGCAAACACGGACATCACTCATGATGTTGCAAGACACACAAGGCCATGATGGCCACAAACAAAAATAAGTATGCACACCAAACATATGGTAATGGCCGCATATAATAATAAACAATAATAGACAATGTAATAAACAAGTATAGAAACCAATATCCATGCATAAAAATTTTGCACATGAAGCACCCGTTAGCATGTTAGAAATATAACTAGTATGTCAAAAGCATGTATAAGAAAGTAATGTAAAGTTATAAGTACAAAATGAAAGAAGAACACCCGTGAGAGACAAATGTGGATGCCCCCATCGACTGTAAAAAGAAGGGTAGAAGGCAAGCATCCATGCTACGTGTAAGAGACCTATATCTACAATCATAGCTAGAAAAATATGTGAACACATATGTGTGGATGATATAGATAAATTACATACAAGTAATATAACTAGCATGTGTAATAAAGAGACCATGAAAAAAAAATTAAGAAAAAAACCATAATATGCAATATGTTTTGGATGGATGGAATGGAATGCAAAATGGAGTGATAGGATCCACGTGCCCCCCTGAGTGAATGGAAATGTATGCAAGTGAGGTTCATAATGTTTTCCCCCTCGAATTAAGAATAAACCGTAAATGAGAGTGTGTCATCGAGAAATGGTTGAATAGTGTGTGTTTTTGTAGCGTGTTGTGATGAATGTGTATATACACGGTGATGATGATATGTAACATATAGGAGAAATTTTTGCAAACCTTATAGCCTAAGCATATACCACGATAAAATTAATGTATGAGTGATGATTTATCCCTAAAACATATATCACCACAAAATGAAAAGTAGGGAGTGGTGATGTAGCCTAAAGCGTATGCCACTACAAGATGAATAGAATGAAGGAGTGGTGATGTAGCTTAAAGCATATACCACTTTGTAATGTGAATAGTATAAGGAGTGGTGATATAGCCTCGAAGCGTATACCACTACAAGATGAATAGTATAAGGAGTGGTAATATAGCCTAAAGTGTATACCACTACGAGATGAAGGAATATGTTACCATTTATCCTAAAGAATGTGTCACTAACCTAGTAATTTTTCACGATGAAAGGTCATTTCATAAACACATGATGAATGTAAGGTCCATTTGATTTGTAAACCCTTGACAGTCGAGTATGGATCGAGGAACTAAAGTGCATCATCGGGTAGTGAGTGCAGCACGTAGAAGACAATGTAGTATATGTAAGGATGAAATATGACCATATGATGAGTGGAATGTGTAAAGATGTCATGTGCAATGTGTAATGTAATATGTGTAGAATATGTAAAATGCAATGTACCTAGTGTATGTAGAAGGGCTAGTAATGTATGACGTAGGATGATATAATGTTAGACTCATATGTGATGAAGATTAGTATGATATATGATGTGTAAATGTGAATGTCCAAATGTTGTAGATGAAATGTAGAATGTATGGTGGAAAAAATGTAATGTGTGATGAAACACAATTTGTAATGCCTAGTGTGTAGTGTGCGGGGTTCATGTGTAGTACTCCCTCAACAATCATGTGAACCAAAGCACAAGGGTCTTTCATAGGGAAATAACGACACTAAAATGTGTAATGAGTATGCCTATGTGAGAATTTATTCGTGTATAATTATGCTTGTATGAAAGATGTGTTGATGCTAATGTGAGGGGGTTAGATGATATTCCCCCAAGTGTGTGTGATGATACATGTATTGTTTGGAAATAAATAGAGAAGTGGTGTATGAAGGTGGTGAAGTATCATAGATATTGTAAGATTGATTAAGTGATGTGATAAATAATGAGAGATTGTATGGTATGTGTGATGAGCGATATATGGTTATAGATGTATGTAAGATGAAATAAGGTTATTTATTGTAACAAACCCCTCAACAATCATATAAGAACCATAAAAATATGAGTGTATCATCAGGAGGGTAGGGAAAAGAGTCACCTACCAAAGACCAAGTTTGCGTTCTGGTGGGATCATGGTCGAAGAAAATTAACAATCGGATCATGTGATTTTGGTGTAATTTGCAATGTATCTTGACTACTAGTAGGAGGATTAGTTACTTAGACAAAATTAATTGGTTGGAGCTTATACTTGAGAGGAGGCCAAGTTTCACTGAGTTTTAAAGGATGTTTCTTAGACTGACTTGGTAATGTCGTAGATGCATTGAGAGGAGGGGGAGTGAGACTAATTTGGAGAGGTTTTGTGTATGTATATTTGGTGATACCGTAGGTGGTTTCTTAGGTTTATCTTGACTAATTAAAGAAGGATCACTAGAAATAGTGGAATAATGCTTAGTGGATGTAGAAGGAGGAGCTTTAGGAGCCCATTGAGATGTAACATTTATAGATGTGCATGCAAAAAAATGTTATTCATGAAATGAGGTAAAGCCACGACACTCAAGATGTTTGATTCTTCATTATAAAGAGTGGAAATCGATTTCATTATATCCATTGATTCGATGGTAATTGCGGTATGGATGACCTTGATATTTTTCTCAAAGGAGATAAATACGATCAACTAATGACTAAGGAGCTGATTGAGAATGTCATGTCTTGCTAAGTGTTACATTTAAATATGAGAGACTCATACAATGGCATGACCTCAAGTGAAACTATACGATATGTAGTGGACATAGATTGAAGATGATATGTAGAGGGAGAACAAACATGAGCTTGAGAAGCATCCTTAAGCTATTGGATTTCAAATTTGAGAGATGTGATTATGGATTCCATAGCCATAAACTTCTCTTGAAACAAAGAATGTAAATCTTGAATTGAGTCCAATAGGGTTTTATTAGATGGAGAATCACTACGGTTGGTAAATAGACAAGCAAGCATAGGACTTAGTTCATATGTGCGCTTTTTATCATAAAAATAATTGGTGTTTAAGGATACCCGCAAAACAACATGGCAATTAGGGTATCACTTAAGTAAATCAGATAAAGAAAACTTGACCCATGATAGAGGAAAAATGAGTATCCTAAGTGTGAAAGGCATCGGGTTCATCAAAATGATTAACTAAAATTAACTAAAATGTGGGGGTAATAGTTAATCGAGCTATGAACAACTATAATAAAGTAAATAAATGTAGTAAAGAAGTATGTAAATTATCTAAGTAACTATGTAAAAGGAAATGCTAATCCTAATATACAAGAGGGAAGAGGAAAGATGAAAGAAATTAGATTAATAGAAGAGGCTCATGCAGGATAGTGCCACAAAGATAACTAAAAATTTGGAAGCAGGAATGACTATGCATAATCCTAAAAAAGAATGGATTTGGAGTATTTAGTTGGACCGGAGCACCCGGAGAGGGATGGGGCTCTTGTGGGCACCCCTGTCTACAAACATGGTGCTCTAGTCTATACAAAATCTCTCAAGCTGATCTTCACCGATTCATGAGATGGTCTGAAACCCTCATTGTCTATCACATTAGACTCGATGTCCCATGCCGATGTTGCCAATAATCAAAGACTTGTAAGACCCCAAAAACATTAAACCCTAAAAATAAAAATGCATATGAAGGGGTCGACTGACCTCAACTGCCACAATGGTGGACTTACTAACTAAGCGTTGCACTACATCTCATACCCGATGTAGTTCTATGTGTAAGTGTGTGTGAACATGCCCTAGGTTACTCTTGTGCTAGTCACACTTTGTGAAGTAGTGAGAAATAACTATGTGTAGAAAATGTAATAGAATATGTACATGGAATAAAATAAAATCCATTCCCCATGAAGTGTGATGCGGATGTCCTATTCTTGTACTTTTTGATGGAGCTATGTAGATGAAAGTGATCTCCAAAGGTCAATAGATGGATGCAACTCTATATGGATGATAATAGTAAATTATGCTAGGTCCCTCATTATGGTCTCATAACTTTATATTTATAGGGTTCTCTTGATCTAATTTTGTAATTAACCCTGAAAATGCCGACCACAAAAAGATAAAGATCTCAAATGGAAAGAAAGAGCCCAAAAAGTGGTGAGAAAGTTCAAAAAGGACCATGGCCCCCAGGGCCTAGACCAGGGCACCCACGAGTGTCCTAGTACTAATTTGGATGCCTCATTCGAGGCTAAAATAACATGGCATGACAAGCTAACTAGGAATGTGGATTCAAGAAGTTGATAATGGTGAAATAAAATAAAACAAGATGGCTAAAAGATGGGGGTTATTTAGTACTTTCTTTACTCAATAACCTTCCAAATAGTAGTATGAGACCATAACTAAATAATGTCTAAAGTGTATAATTTTGTGTTTACACTAGCCATAATTTTGTGTCTACTCTTAGCTTTGTCACACCAAGTGTGCTAAAAATTGTTGTCACATGGATCACATACCCATTCAATTGTTAATTGATCCAAAGGTCAACATGAGAACATTTTCAAGGTGTGGGACCTTGGCTCCTTGGGATGAATAAGTTGAGAAGGCCGATTCATTACTAAACTGTTTTCATCCAATGTAAGATCAAGGTGCATAACTACAATACTTTAAAATAGACTAACCTAACTGTTCTTTGGAAAAAGGATAGAGGGATAACTAAAATATATAAAAAAGAGGTGATGCACCAAAAGTTCTAGGAAATCACATCTACTTCACATGCACAGAGTAATATTTCAGAACAATATATAATACACACATCTCATTATAATCTTTCCAATCAATTCTTTTGAAAATAAAAAACTCACAATAACAAAAGGGATCCAATATCACCCACAATTGAAGCGATTAAAGATTGTATACCACACTTCACAAATTGATTGAGAAAGATATCTAACATAAAGGCAAAATAAACCACTACATACGAGGAATTGAAAAACATCCACAAGTATCAAATGAGTTAACCGAGGCTAAAGCTTGTTCATGGATTCCCAAAATGTTAGAGCCTCCTCGTAATAAAATCTAATGTCCCCTAAAAACATAATGCATCCTCCTATTTATAGAATAAGAGGATTGATAAATTATATGTATACCTCTTAACTATTACACAAAAAAATAGAATACAATTATGCTAATGAAATAGTACCCCATAAATATAACATAATGGTTGTGCGGTTTGACTCGAGACAAACCTACAACTTCCATTGATGTTGTAGCTTGAGGACTATGAAAAAATGGTCGCCAATTCCTAGCTAAGGATGGCACTTCCCTTTTCTTGATCTATTTCTTCTTCCTTTTCCTCTGTAGCTACCTTGTGTCTATAATCAAGAAACCACTTAACTATCCCTTGAACCTCTTCATCATCCGGTCCATGCATGCATAGCAATTTATGACCTTTGCTTGACTTAGTTTCTTTGGCCAATTTCACTGGTAATTTTTTAGTTTTATTCATGACCTTATTGAGATGAATCAAGAAGTTATGATAAGAAACCAATCTATGAACAAAATCTAGATCAAAATATTTATTTGCATCATTGCCCTGGTTCACCAAAATCTTAAACTAGGTGAAAATCTGATCGGTGGAAGTGCATCAATATTTGTGTTCGAAACTTACAATGAATCTTGTCAAATTATTCCATAATATCATTGAGGCCATCGAATGCCTCAATTCTTATTTCATCTAACTTTTGACATGACTTCTTGCAATATTCAAATTTGAATTCCATTGTTTCCTTGAATTGAATTTTTTTACAATATCATCAACAAATCCTTTGAAAAGGATATCAAATTCAACACTTCATACTTCCTTCCAAGTCTCAAGAATCAGTTCCAAGTTATCACTCTCCTCGGTGAGGAGTTAATTCATTTTGAGAGGACATATTTCTCAACATACAAATCATTATAGTTATTAACAATATATTTAATCATTTCATCCCTTTCTTTAACCATAATTTCCATCCATTTCCCTACTACTCATACTCTTTCTGATCTAGTCCATCACAAAGAAACAAGTTTCGTGAAAATTCGGAGGTATGGTGAGAGCCGTAGTATGAATGGGCCATGTGATTTTAGATAAGATAGTGGTCAACTATTCAACCTTACCCTTGAGCTTATCTCTATTTACTTTATCTTTGTCAAATTTATCTAACAAGTTACCCAAGGCAACTTAAACATCCTATTTTCTCCTCATGAGTGGATTTTCCGAGAGAAAACCTAGAGATTTGATATTTTGCTTATGTGATAGATTCTTTGGTATTTCCTATAGCTTGGGTAGAAATCTTAACAACCCTCTCCTGTTTGATGAATTGATAGGTTCGAAATAACTCTTTTCCTTTTGGATTGTCTCTGGAGGGTAGATTTATGACGCTAAAATAAATAACATTGATAATCATAACTTTATTCTTCTACTTTGGCATCTTTCTATTTAGCCATGCGCAGGATGGAAGAAGAAGATTCGATGAATAATCCATGAATTGCTATGGTGGAAATTAGTAAAGTGGGTGCAATTAGGGAATTGGTTGCATTCATTGTGAGAGACAAAGATGTGACAAAAATGGAAGGCAGGGCACAAAGAATGGCCAAAGGTTTTGATGAGATGGGAAAATAATGCACCACAACAAAGTTGCACTCTAATGGTAATGTCAAGCTCCAACACAATAAGCAAGAAGATTCAAACAATGGAAAGAATATGCAAATAAGAAAACATGTCTTCTCATTCTCATAGATCGAAAAAAGGAAGTACAAATAGGGGTGTTGTGTAACCCCCATGCCTAAACAAGGAAAGAATATCAATGACACCACTGCACACTAAAGGAGGAGTTACAATTCCAAATAAAAGGAGGATTACAATTCCAAATAAGGAATGTAACTATGACATACAAATGACAATGACATGATGACATATTCTATGATAGAATCTTGACACTTGTCATTTGACTTCCTAAGACCTATGACTCTCATAAGGTGAGATGACTCACCAGGTGATGTGGATGATGACTAGGCATGTCACACACACCAACACCCCCTTCATCAAAGCCGAGGAAGAGGTCATGGTAAGCCAAAAAAGAAAAGAAGACTCCCTAGACAACTAAGAAAGATGTGTCAATGGGGCCCGACAACTAAAGGCATGATAAGGTGCCCATATACAAACAACATCTTTCTGAAAGAAGAAGAGGAGAAGAAGGAGGACTATATAGCCCAAGAAGATGGGCGGCTGTAATAGACCTCACCCCAAGAAGAGACCACAAGTGAAGAAATTTCACCTCAGTGAAGGGCTTGGTGAATATGTCTGCAACCTGATCAGCTTTCTGAAACATATTATATGTCGATGATGTTTTCATGTATCAGCTCCCATATGAAGTGCATGTGAATCTCAATGTGCTTCATCCTTGCTGATGTTGAACTAGATTTCTACAAATCAGATAGTGCTCATGTTGTCACAGTAGATAATGGTAGGCCACGAAAGTGGATGCCAAACTCTATCAAGATACCCTATAACCAAACAACTTCTGTGGCAGCATTAACTACTCCTCTATATTCTACTTCTATCGATGATATGGCAATGGCATTCTGCTTCTTGCTAGACCAACTGACAGGACCTAAACCAAGAGTGAAATTGTAGCCTGAGGTAGACTTCTGATGATCTAGATCACCGGCCCAATCTGAGTCTGTAAATCCAACCAAGTCAATCTCAATCCCTCCTAAGTAATGAATACCATCTGTGTGAGTGCCACGAACATAGTGAAGGATCCACTTTGTTGCTTTTAAATGCAGCTCATGAGGCTCCTGCATAAATCTAGACATGATCTCGACAACATATGAAAGATCTAGCCGAGTGTGAGTAAGGTAGATCAAGCTCCCCACCAACTTCCGATAAAGGGTACCATCAACCAAGGGGAAGAGCAATCAAAAACCAACTTGACCCCGAAAAGAAAAGGAGTAGGTGAGGACTTGCAATCAAACATGTGAAACCGAGCAAGCAAATCAAGAGAGTACTTAGGCTGCAGATCATAATTCTGAGTCAGATTGTGAAATTTGGATCCCAAGAAAGTAATGAAGCAATCCTAAGTCAAACATGGAGAACTTGTTGGCCAAGGAGATCTTCACATAAATCAATGATAGAGGAAGAGCTACCCATGATCAACAAGTCATCAACATAGAGAACAAGAATAAGCATGGAGTCATCCTGCCATAGAATATACACATTTGGGTTAGAGTGACACTGAGTGAACCCTGATGTAAGTAAAAAGGAGTCCATCTTGGCATACCAAGCCCGAGGGGCTTGTTTAAGGCCATAGAGAGACTTCTTTAACTTAAAAATGAGGGATGGATCATGGACATAACTTAGAAGGTTGTTCCATATAGATCTCTTCCTCTAGGTCCCCATGAAGGAAGGCACTCTTAACGTCCATCTGGTGGACTTCCCATCTGTTAGTGAGCGATGGCAAGGGTCAGTCGAATGGAAGTCATCTTCACAACTAGAGAAAAAGGTTTCTAAGTAATCAACCCCAGCTACCTAGGAGAAACCCTTAGCTACAAGTCACGCTTTATACTTCTCGACTTCTCCATTGGCTCCATACTTTGTTTGATATATCCACCTACACCGAATGAATTTTCTTCCTTTTGGAAGAGGGGTAAGATCCCAAGTGTCATTCTTTATGAGTGAGGAATACTCCTCATCCATAGTAGAATCCCACTCAGAGAATCCCAAAAGCTTCCTAGAAAGATGGTGGATCAGAAGCAGAGGTGAAGAAGGAGTGGGGTCTAACAAAACTCAAGTGAGTATGTCTCTCATCTGAAGGATCTCCAACTAAATCTCTAGCACTCTGTAAATTTTTCCTGGCCCAAAGAGGTCCCGAAGGTTCAAGCTCAGAGTCGAAGATTCTTCACTCGAGTGAGAAGGGACATAGTCCTCATCATCACTACTATCAGAATCAGAAGACTCGAAAGTTTGAGGATCGGGGAGAGGGAGAGGAGGAACTCACTCAACAACATCATCATCTGATGAGTCATAAATCTGAATCAGTGGGAAAAAGAACCTCAGTGGAAGTAAAAGTCAAGGATGACTCATCAAACTTCACACTCCTCTCAATATAGAGCTCATGGGTAGTAGGGTTCAACAATCGATATCCCTTCACGCCATCAGGATACCCGACAAAGATACAAGGTTTGGATTGTGGATCCAATGCCTTGTGTTTCTTCTTGGGAATCATAAGCCATAGCCTTGGATCCGAAGACTCAAAAGTGCTCAACATCAGGCTTGTGTCCAAACCAGGCTTCAAAGGGTGTCATCCCTCTTACTTGCCTTGTGTGGAACATGATTACAATGTAACAAGCACAATTCATTGCTTCAGCCCAATATCGGAGGAAGGGACTTTGAGTGAACCATACAAGTGGCCATCTCCTTTAGAGTTTGGTTCTTTCTTTCTGCAACTCCATTTTGGGAAGGGTTGTAAGCATATCGTATAACTGCAAAGCAATCCCCTCAGAAGTGTAGAAATCCTCAAACCTATTGCTCACATACTCACCTCCATTTTTGGTTTGAAGAACCTTGATAGACCATTCCACTTGTTTCTCAGCAAGAGCCTTAAAGTTTTGAAAATGCTCAAAGACTTCAGACTTAAGCTTAAGAAAATATACCCAAGTATAACGTGAAAAGTCATCAATGAAGGTTAGTATATATAGAGCTCTAGTGAAATAAGGAGATGGAAAGGGGCCAGAAACATCACTATGAACAAGATCCAAGGGATGAGTAGCTCTCCAGGATTTTCCCTTATCAAATTTTTTTTTTCGGGTGCTTTCGAGGGTGTAACCCTCACAAATACCTTTAGAAAACTTAACTCGGGGTAACCCATTGACCATTTCATTTTGGCTCAATTGTTCAAGGTAACGATAATTTAGATGCCCAAAATGCTCATGCCATAGCTTGTTAACCTCATTTGCATGAGTGAGCAAGGCATTGGGTGTCAAATCAGAAGAGAAGTGGGAAAAGGTATACAACCATGAATGGTGATCCACCTTTCCCTCACCACATAGTGTAGTCAGAGTTAAGCTCACGAATGATCACCGAGTTAGGACCAAATTCCACTCACATTCCTTCACCAAGGTGGGTGATTTGGTAAACCGATAGGAGATTGGTAGAGAGATTGGGAACACTCAACACTTGGTTAAATGTTCCACCTTCTATCTCTACCAATCCACTACCGAAAACCAACACATGAGTGTCATCACCCAACATGATTTGGGACATGCCACATGGTTTAATGCTAGAGAATTCAACCTCTAAAGAAGCCATGTGGTGTGAGGCACCGAATCAATAATCCAAGTTGATGATGGAGCTGATCTAGCTACGAGGGCCTTACCTTTCTTCTTTTCATTTTTAGACTCCTTTGCTTTAGAAGACTCACCCTTCTGAGCATTTTGTTTAACGGATTCAGGAACACTTATTTTATTCTTCTCAAGCAAATGAGTTAAGTGATCAATTTGTTTTCAAAACAATGATGCTCATCGTGGCCAAAATTCTTACAATAGGAGCATTTAAACTTTTCCTTCTTCGCTTTAGGCTCAGAAGTCAAGTGTTAGTGTTGGGCTTAGCTAGGGGTTGGTTGGTCTTGGTTTCTTTCTTAGGTTGGTCCTTTGTTTCTTTCTTCTTTTCATTTTTCTTTCCCTTATTTGCCACAAGGGCATGTGACTTGGATTTTAGAGTCCCCATTTGAATGAGTTTGTCTTGTTCTCGAATGAGTTGGGATGAAAAACTATCAAAGGAGGGCATTTTCCAAGCACTACCCAAGGTGGATTTCATGGCATGGAAAGTTGAAACAAAGACAGAGTATTCATGGACCTAACTTAGAAAGAATCGACAAGATCAATTGAGAGTCTTTCTTTTCCACTTTACATTCCTTTAGAAGCAGTCTAGTGTGGACAAACTTTGAGAAGAAGGCCTGCAGGTTTTCAAAGTCACTAGGATTTAACCCTAGTAGTTCATTCTCCAACTCATGTGCTCTCATGTCATCTTGCTTCCCAAACATATCGTCGAGCATTTTCCATGCTTTATCAGGTGTCGAGGAAGTTTTGATGTGGAAGAGCAAGTCGGGAGAGACAACATATAGAGAAAGACCTAAGGCTTCATCACAATGGTTGAACCACTTAGATTTTTTAGGTTCATCATTAGGTTCGGTCTCTAACCCCATGGTGACATGGTATAACCCTTTACTTCACAAAACCAATATAATTTTAGATTTCCATTCAAAGAAATTAAAAGGTGTGAGCACTGGTACTTTAGAGATATCCATAATGAAGAGATAGAACCAAAGGATGTAGAAGGAAGGAGAGAGAAAAGAAACAACCACCCTAGAACAATATCACACCCCAGTTTGGCACTTTATAGTTTAGTGCATTGATTACAATCAGATGCGACTGTGTGCCGAGAACTAGTCTGTCACTCACCTTGTAATCAGCGTAATAACGCAAGAGTGGAGACAACAATCAAGGTTTGTTGGGTACAACAGTTTGACACCGCAAGCAAGCACAAGAATGAGAGAAAACAAGAAGGGAAGAGAGGGCTTTGTGAGAAATAGTGTCTCATGTTGCATGAAAAAGAATCCCTTTATTGTAAGACTATGGCGGATGCACTCATAAGTCCACAAGAAATAAAAGGGATAGAACAAAGCTCAAGATGATTCAAATGAGCTGAATTAAGCAATACAAAGACACCCCCAAAATGTGGCACTTTATAAAATAGTGCATTTACAAAACTGATAATCCCATCAACTAGAGTGTGAAAAAACATGTAACTTTGACTAAAGAAGTTCTCAAAACCAAGCAATGAGTCAAAAGTTATAGCAAAAAACAATTCCACAACTGATGGAAAAATGCTAATAAGCCTGCAAATGGATTTAAAAAGTTCCCTAAATGCATGCAAAGGGTGTCGTATGTATGCTCATTGAAATGGCATCAAATTTTAGATAGGGTTTGTTTTAATTGCGAGGGGGGATTAGCCTCCTGCCAACCCCGGACCTCACCCTCCGTCTTCGACACTTAAAGGAAGGTTGAATAAAACAAGCAAAATACCCAAAAAAGGTTTACAATGCCAATTAAATAAATGTTTACACCTTAAAATATTTAAAAGGTGAGATGGATTTACCAATAATCATCCTAAAAAGGAATGTGTTGACAGAGCCTTAGAAGACCAAAAGTGTGCACGAGTTGCTAGGGGTTGAAATGCCCAAATGAGGTCAAGGAGTGGTCAGAGAATGGTGCGAGGAATGAAACGTGGTAGGTACAAAGCATGTTTGAGTGAAAACATAGAGGACATTTGAGTTGAAGCCACGTGGAGCAAGCAAGGTTAGGGTTGACCAAAAACATTGACAAAGAGTAAATGGTCACGGAATGTTGAAGTCGAGGGGAGATTCCAAGGCACCAAACCAGCGAGAGAAAGAACATCGGGTGAATGGGAATGTCTAAACAAACCAGCAAGCAAGAAGGAAAAAATCCTAAGTGATGAGCCTAAGAACATGAATGTAGAACAAGAAAGGCCAAGGAAAAATATCAGTGAGATGGGAACCTCCAATGGTGCACAAGTCGACCAATAATGAGCAATGCAGACTAGCAATGAGAGCTCAAAAAAATAAAGGCAAAGTTTTGATGAGCAACACATAAAAAAATAGTAAACTAGCAATGCACGAGCACAAGAACAAGCTCATAAGAGATATACTTCCACTTAGAGAGAAAACCCGAGGTTAGAAAAAGTGCAGAGGTCAGCGAAAGCTAAGCAAACGAGTTCAAGGCCACGAGTTGATAAATGATGAAGTTCATGAGCACTCGGCAGAGGAAAGAAAGGACAGATTATAGAAGAATGCAAACCACAAACAACACCACGGGAAAAACCAGGATGTCTATGTGATAAAATTTAGTTTCAGAGCAAATCAACCAATGCATCGAGCATAAACAATGCACACAGGAGGAGCTCTAAACAAGTGTTTTTCCACCAAGATGTTTACCAAAAACAATGAAATTTGGCAGTAAAAAAATGCAACCCTGCACACATGTACAAACCCCAAAAATGCACAAACTCCAAGAGAAAATTGTTAAGCGATTAGCATGATTCCAAAATAATAATCGAAAAAAACTTGCACGAGGAAATAAGAAGAAACTAGAAGTAATAAGCAACTGAGATAAATGAAGAGTGCACGTTTTACCAAAACCAGCTCTGATACCATGAAAGAGGGATTCGCGAGAACCGATGTCAAAATAATGCACCACAATGAAGTTGCACTCCGATGGTAACGTCAAGCTCCAACACAATAAGCAAGATTTCGAACAATGGAAAGAATATGTAAATAAGAAAACAGGTCTGCTCATTCTCATAGATCGAAAAAAGGAAGTACAAATAGGGGTGTGTGTAACCCCCATGCCTAAACAAGGAAAGAATATCAATGATGCCACTAACGCATATGACGTGACTGATGCATATGATGCCACTAAAGGAGGAGTTACAATTCTAAATAAGGAATGTAACTCCTATGACATGCACTGATGCAAATGACAATGACATATTCTATGATAGAATCTAACACTTGTCATTTGACTTCCTAAGACCTATGACTCTTGCAAGGCGAGATGACTCACCAAGTGATGTGGACGATGACTAGGCATGTCACACACACCAACTTTGGGTGTAATTCCCAATGTCATCAACCATTGGTAGGTTCAACTTAGAATGGGATTTGCCCTTTACTTTTTATTACTACATTCCTCAAGTGACCAATCAATCTACTTGAAATGGTTGAATCTTGATATTGAGTTGATCATGGGAGGAATCTAAAACTTATTTTTCATCTTAGAGGCCCTCATGGACAGCCAAAATTCCGTATTAAATTACCTCTTGAAGAGCTAACCTTTCAAACTCATGTTCCCTTACTATGTTTTCATCCTTACTGAATGGATCCAAAGATCCTCTAATTGAGGTACGTGGATCTTTGGTTGAAGTTGATTTGTTGAACCTATACAAATAATTGAAACAGTGTGATGGTCAAATATTTTCATAGTCATGTGTTTTATTTCTCCTCAAAATTATTAGCTTTGTATATAAAATCACACCTATACCTTCCTACGATTATAGGAAAATGGAATCTTGTCTTATATTGGTCATGTTGGATCTTATGGTAGTGAAAAAAATGATGAACCAAATCCATTAAAATCCACTTATCCATTGGGAACCTATGTATTTTTGTAGGAGCACCTATGAATCTAGGAACCTTGATGTATGTGAACGTTGGGAATTATAAAAATATTCCTCCCCATTCCTTGACCTCCTTCCATGAATCATATAAGATCTTTTGGTTATATAAGTCCTTATCAAAGATGTATGGGATAACTATGAAGAAAGAATCATTCACTCGTTGGAAATCTTCATGTCCCTCTTTCATGGTGAGCTAAGGATAATATTAATAAATTTGAGACTTATTTCTAGATCTATCCATGGTCAACCCTAGGTAATATCTCATACCTTCTACTGCATATACAAGGTAAGAGGTCATAAAGAAATTCTGGAGGTCGAACATTTGATAATTGGAAAAATATAGTATTGGTGATGTGCTCAAAGGCACCAAATAAGATCATCATTTTCTTGATAGTGGTAATATACAAGTACGTCTATTCCTAGAATTACTTGGAAGATGGATGTCCTGTGACCTTGATCAACAATGTGATAATATCATTTACCTCTTGAATAAACTTTTATCGAGCAAGTGTTTTAGGGAGCATGGATAGTGAACTCTTAGTCTTCACTAAATTACCTTTGTTAACGATCCTCGAAGAAGTATCAATTTATGTGACCCAAGTGCTCAAGGAAATAATCTAAGGAAATGGTAGCATATGTTTCAACATCGGGAAGCCTTAATAAATCTTTGAAAAAATCAATGTCCATCTTGATTATTACTTGACCCATCATCATCTTTCATTGTGTGTGAGTTTTTATAAAAATGAGAAGCAATATAAGCAAAAACTCAGGGAATTACATCGATGGGGGAAAGGAAGAAGCTATGGAAATCCCACTATCAAATATTTCCTGCATCCATGGTTTATTTTTTGGAGCCTTGACCCTCTCGCAAAATTTGGGAAGGTCAATGTGCCCTAAATCCATGTCCTTGATATTATCGACATCGGAAGAAATGCTTGAAGGAAGAGTCACCCCTAAAAAGTTGTATTTCATTTTATCCTTCCCCTTAGAAGAAGACCCATACATATATCTTTTAAGAAAACCCTAGGAACTGCTACTAAAAGGAAAATCGGAAGTTAAGGGAAGAAGTGTAACCTGCGAAAAGAACTCTGCAAACTTGACTGCACCTCCAAAGTGAAAAACTCGACACGAAAAAAATCTGAAATCGGAACTCAAACCCTACTTTGTAATGCCAAAATTTTAATGCCAAAACTCAAACCCCGAAATTACAAAACTCCAAAACTCCAAAACTCGAATTTAGAAATATAAACTTATAGAGTAGATCTAAAGTTCAATCACAAAATAAACCTGTAAATCCGCCCTTGTTCTCCAAAAGATATTTTCTCCTTGAAGGTAATATTTTATGTTTCTTGTATAATGGTTTGGAGCCTAGGATTCAAAAATAAAACCTTAGAGGAAGACGTGACAAAAAAGAGGGAAGTTCTAACGAGAGGTAAAAATGATAGAATAAAACCCTAAAAAAGACCAAAAGGAAAGAAAAAAAACTCCTGTAAAACTCACCCAAAAGTTGATGAGAAGACATGAAATAATGCTTCAAAAATAACTTAGGGAGGTGCAGTCAGAACTCGAGAGGCATATCAGCATGTCAAAGTACTAATTCATCTAATAAAAATGACAAGTAAAACTTACCTTTTTATAGGAAATTGAATAATTAATTACCTCGAGTCGACACATGTGGGTGGTTGACATTTATTGCAGATTGGAAGTTAGAGTTCGAGAGGTCATTGCATAGTTTGCATGTAAGCCGCACATCAGAATCCAAAGTCTGAAATACTTATGAAGTAATTGGGAATCAAAGTTTGGAAGCCATCGTGCATTTTGCATGCAAACTACACTTTGGACTCGAAGTCCAAAATGGTGGTGAGAATCGAGTTCATAACTCGGTGTGAAATTTGCATGCAAATCGCACCCAAAGTTCAATTTCGTATCCAAAACAAATGGAGGGGGTTTCAGGTTTGGGACTTATCATACATTTTACATGCAAAATTTATGCTAACTTCTAAAATATGAAATCCGGTGAAGAAAAATGAGACTCAAGAGATTTTGAAACAAATTTCTTGAAAACATTGATACGTGGGTAAAGTAGAAAATTGTAAGAATTTTTTCAAAGCCCTTTTGACAAGGGAATCTTGTAAGGTTAACAAGAACTACCATGAATGAAATTTTAATATGGTCTACAAATTAAAACAAATCAAGTGTTGATGTAAACCAATCTAAAAATCCTAAGTGATTTTAGAGGTTTGTGTACCCAATATCTACCTTTTGAGATTTTGTTCTAAAATTGTAATATCTTCCTTATAAGTTTTTATGGTATTAGATTACTTTTCTACTTATTCCAAATACTATTATTGTTTAGGGTGTCACATTGGTGTTTACGGTGTTTCCAATTGTGATGTTTAGGGTTTTGCAATAGTTTTATGGTATACCACTTATGTTTATGGTGTCCCACTAGTGTTTAGGTTATATGGGGAAATCAAACAAGAAATATCGAGCACCCTAGGTGCTAAGGTGATAACTTATACACCAAATTCCAATTCAACACCATATTGCCTAAATACTAATGTGACTCTAAACATGAATGAGATATGCTAAAAACATAAGTGGGACACCGTATTCCTAGACAGATAATGTCACATCGCAACGTAAATTTTAGTGGTAAATATTCATTAATTCATGAATATTCCATTTTTAATTTTGTGTTTAAAAAATTTTTAGGTGTAGGATTACATTTGGGTCACCTAAAGTTTTGGTTAATTTACTTTAAGGGTTAGTTCACTTATCTTTTACACCAATAGCCTACCATTTTGATTCAAATCACCTTTAGAATGAAACTAAAATTTATAAAATTCATCTTCATATATATACTAATTACAAATTTATAATTCTTGAAAGGAGCGATAACCGAGATCATACCAAGCCAAGAAACATAGATGCTAATTAAACACCATGATCAATAAGATGAAAGCAATTAAGCTAGAATAGCTTTACATAAAATCTTTGCAAAAAAATGAGCAGCAATATCATATATTATAATGGAACTCAATGCAATACAATGAGAATGGACCTTGCTTAAATAGGCAAGGAATAACAATCTAAGAACTAGTCAAGGTCGTAGATCAAGCCATAAATCAAGGAAATAACTAGTCATCAAAGAACTAGTCAAGACCATAGATTTAGGAGAGAACTAGACATCAAGGATCACAGTCGATACAAAAAGATCAAGGAAAGAACTAATCAATACCATAGATCAAGGAAATAACTATACCTAACAACTAGATAATATCTCCTAATATATAAATAAGATAAAAGAAATATCCACACACATAAGTGGGTGAGGATAAATACAATAAAGGTAAATAAAGTACTAGGTGAACATGAGCTAAGGTAAATACCTACTCTAACAATTCTAAATCCTAATTTTTATTATCAAGTACACGCAAGGATTCCTCACAAATCCTTTAGCTATGACTATTATTTTGTGATAAGTGATGATTGAGATCAAATGGATATTACAACCATCCAACATCAAATTATTTGAATTGTTGATATGGTATTCTTTTGAAATTACATATGTTATAAAATTACGCAAATGTTACCATCTGGTAGCACAATATATGCTACCGAAAAAATCACAATAAATATACTAAAATCGATAGTATATAATGTACTACCGATGGTAGTATATACTATCTTGTCGGATGGAAGTATCATTTATCAAGATTAATTTTTTTTATATTTATCCTACCATTTACAAATTTTTTACACATGTTGCTAAAAAACTGATCCATTTTTAAATTACACTTGTATAATTATACTTTGGAGACTAAATTAATAATGAATATAATATATATCAATTAAAAGGAAAAGTAACATGTTAAATTATTTTTAAAAAAATGCGGACCCAACTTGCATCCACTACAAACATAGGTAAGATATTATCATTAACTTTTTAGTTATTTTTTCATTTTAAGATTGATGTTAACAATATTTTCTTATTCAAACCCTTCTCATGTTTGAATGCGAAACCCTATTGATAATTGTATTCCACATGAAACAATTAACAAAAACATATCCCCTAAGGAAACAATTATCATTTCACTACATGAAGATATAATTGATGATGACATGTCAAGATCTGGAAGATAATCCTCACTATCAAATGCCTCCAATATAAGAAAATTATAATGCAAATATTCAATTAGAAGATATTCATAATACTTTTCTCATAAAGAAATATGGGAAGGAATAAAACTAGTTGGACAATTGGAAGGTATTTTAAGGTAGATTGGAAACAAAATATCCATTCATTGAACTTGTAGAGATAGAAAATGGTAATGATACTCTAAAATAATGTAGATGTAAAATTTGTGGTTGGAAATTAGGAAAAGAACAAAAAATACAACTAAAGTTGGACACAATTGAGAAACATTGTGGCAAAGTATATGTGATAGTCAAGGAAAATGATGGAAAAATAACAAAGACACATAGATGGAAAACTATAAAAGAATGCATGCATGTAAGATATTTAGAGTATGAAAATGATTAGAAAAGTTGTCAAAATATTATGGAGAAAGGGGGAAAATTAATGAAAAATTTAGAAATTTATGAATGTCAATCTTAAGGAAAAATACAGTTCTCTACTGTATTCCTCATTCTAAAATTAGGTAGACCTAATTCAAACTTTTCTAGAATTTAAGAATTTTTAAAGTTTAACGGGTTTCAAAACCTTCCACAACCACATTAGACAAATAGTAGTGCTTGGGAAATGAAAAAATGTCTTGTAATGATTATAAATGAGGATTTGAAAGATAAAGTCAAGAATGCAAGTTTTGTATCCCTTTCCATTGATGAGGTAACAAATACTAAAAATATCTTGTGTAACATCCATTATTTAATGAACATCTAATTTGGTTTGCATTATTACTTAAATGTTTGGTGATGATTAAACAAAATTAATAATATGTATACATAAATATACATACACATGTACATGCACACACGCACACACACGCACGCACACACACACACACACACACACACACACACACACATGTTTTATTAATTATACCACTTATGCTATGCATTTAATTTAGTGGGTACATGGCATTGTTAATTGGTTAATTGGGTGAGGTGGAAATTTGAGCCACCCCACCATGTGAGCTATATGATTTTAAAAATTAATAAAACTTACGTTGAAACGTAAGTAGCATGGTTAAACAATTGTTAAGCAAGGATGTGGCATGACATTTAAGGAAGTTGGTGTGAGTTTAATGCGAGATAGTAGACACCTTGGGAAATTCTAGATTCCTTGAGAAGCTAGGTCAAGCAAGTGGACACATTGTTTCATTTACATTTGGTTGTTTTGGAGATTTGTTTGAGGGCTATGCATGAAGTATTTAGGGAATAGTTGTTTGGTGACCATTGTATGGAAATTTCACAACCTGTAATCTCTAGAAATTACGAAAATTTTAATGTTTAAATATATATTTGAAATATTTAATGGAAAATATATTGTTTGGAGGTTTTTAATTGGAAAAGTGCGAGTAATTTAGAGGAAAAATACAAAGGTATGGGTTTTCTAATCTTATTCTTTGTTATTATTTTAATGATGTAATTGAATACATTTTGGGTTTTGCATTATTGTGTGAAATCTAGAAAAACAAAATGAATACATTCTGGTTTTGTATTACACATTTTGGGTTTTGGATTATTGTGTGAAATATGTAAAATAAAAGGAAAATGTTTTTGGTTTTGGATAGTTATGTGAAATCTGAAAAAAGAAATAAGGAATTAGTTGAATACATTTTGGTTTTGGATTGATATGTGATATATGGAAAATGAAATAAGGAGTTGGTGTGAGATAGAAATCAACTTTATGTTCTTTACAACTCCTTCTTGATCATTTTTGTTATCAATATTTTTCTTGTTATGAATAAATGGTGGAGGTAAAACCTTGTCGAGTGCATAGATTCAATAGATTTTTGGTTTATTGTTAAAAAAATGGGTTAAATTTTGGGGAAATATGGTTTTGTAAATGTATGGATTGTTTTTTTATTCATAAAATTCTCCCCCTCATGGATGTATTGGAGTTAATTTACTCTATTTTTATGTGGGTTTATAGTATTTTGGGAGCTATGGGATTTTTGTTGTATATTTGTTTTCTATTTGGAAACAAAGAGGAAAATGTCCATTTTCATTCATTCTATGAATGGTCCTAACCAATTAGTATTTTGTTGGGTGATTGAAAAATTGGAAAGAGGAAGGTTAGGAAAACATAAACTAGATTTATGTTTCATGTTGAGTATAGCTTTCAATTTTTGAATATGGGAATTTTAGGAATAATGTTCAACTCCATTGATTGTTAACAATAGTGAAGGAAACAATGTTTTCATTTTGCATGTATATGATTTTAGTTTGGGGATAGTTTATTAGTTTTTATTGTTGACTTATATGCCAATGGCTTGATTTTGTGATAACTAAGCATGACTTTTAAGTTATTTGAGGGAATTCTCGGGAAGAAACTAAAGGGTTTTGTCTCTTTCTATTATTTATTTCTGATATGTGTAATACATTTGATGATTATTTGTTTATTATCGACAAAATCTCTCTCCTTATTGGGACTAGATACTTAAGTTATCTACGATTATGATTAAATGAGTCCTTGCATGGAATTGTTAATGTTCTTGTAAACAATGATTATATATCTGTGTAAAATCAACTTAAAAGAGTATTTAAAATAGAATCACTTCATTATATTTTCAATTAATAGAGGTTATGTTTGGGATATGATTGATTTCTACATCCTTATGAATTTTAATTTATTAATACCAATAAACTGGGAAATTATTGTGAGTTATTACATATTTAATCAATGATTTTTGGAAACACAATGGACCTGAGAGGGGTGTGAATTATTCCTAAAATTTCTTACTTCGTTTACCATTATTTGTAGCATCCATTCAATCACATACATTCAATAAGAGATTATTAAGTGTGCACCATACATTCAAATGAACATAACAAATGAGAGAGAACAAATATATAAAATATGTAAGTGCGAAACCCACATGGGGAATAAAACCCACTAAAAACATTGTTACTATTACACAAATCAAGGAATCAAGTGAATATTACACATCACAAGATATTTCTTTAGTGAGGCACCAACCCCACAAGGAGCACCAACCCCTAACCCTTGTTGATATTACTCACAATAAGAGACTTGCATGAATATGACTCATCAAACAATATTTTGATAATAATATCACTTAATATATACTTCCAATAATCATCTAATGGTGATAATAATATTCATCTCTAAATTCCTTTAAACCTTTCTTCAAAACACATCCTTCTAACTCACTCAATCTTGGACTTTCATGACCTGATTTGATCTCAAACCCTTACACAAAAGATCTAAAACATTCCTTAGAATTTTATCGCATCCTCATCTCTTATTTTATTCCTTGAACCACTTTCACTTCCCCACCTAGGTCACATTTTTCCCTCTAGCTCAACTAGTTCAAAAATGAACCAAAACTTCACTTTTATATGATTCTCTTCTCAATAACACAACATAGGTCAGTCCTACACAATTATTTCAACTAGTACATCTCAAAAATATAACAATAAATTCATATACATTCATAAAATGGACCCATGCAGGTCGGTTTTACACTCAAAGCACACTAAACAAGCCCAAAAATAGCTCAAAACCCCATCACTAAACTCCTCAAAGACCTCCAAACTCATCACCATGATTATTCAAGATTACAAGTGAATAAAAAATTTGAAATATGACATGAAAAAATCATCCATGGTCACACATTAACTTGAACCAATCAAATTATTCATAATACTAACAAGAAGGATCATTTCCTTCACAAAACAATTGCTTCTAGGAACAAGACTTCACCTATGGACCTCAAGATCATACCCAAAAATCTAGAATATGGAATCTAACAACTAATTATAAATAAACTTACATTTATAACACATCCATGCTTTCTAGATATCAAGACACATCTATCCATGAAAACCAAACAACCTTTCCTCTTCACCTAACTGAGTTGCCTAGAAAGAAGGTTTGGAAACACAACTAGTTTACACCCTTACTGCCACTTTCAAGATTTATAAAATAATTCAACAAGAAAAAAATTCATCCATTTTCACTCTCAAATGGATATAAATCATCAATAAATCCAAAACATGTGTCTTCTACCTCCATCTTCTAGCTAGAGAAATCTTGTCCTAAAACAAACAACCTTCTTCTTCACAAACTAAGTTGGATGACCTATCAAATAACCTCATCATGATAAAAACCATATACCATTGGAAATACATATGAATATAATTTCCATAACATCTTACATTTCCTTCCAAATCCAAGTGGAAGGCCTTCAACCAGTCAATCTTTGAAACTGCTCATTTAGGCTTCTAGGGCTCAAGAGATCCAATCTTGATACCAACTTGATCCATCACTTCCAAGCTTAAAAATCATGGAACACCATTATAATTTTTTTCTAAGAACTCATAAACCTTCAACAATCATGAATAAACTCATAACAATCACCAACCTCATGAAGCTACTCAAGACCATGCTTAACTAGGCATCTTTTAGATTTGACCTTTAAAAAAGATCATAATAAATGCTTACCCCTTATTAAAAATTAATTTTTATATGTCATTGGAAATATATTGGAACCAAGATCATAAAAAAATTGAACCAAGTCTTAACTCTACATGTAGCTCCTAAAATCCACTTTTACCACATACTCTCTAAATGGCCCCAAAAAATCTTCATAAATAGGGAAAAAAAATCCCTTTATGACCTCAATCATGATCTAAACCTATCATGGAAATCTATTGAAACTCTAAGGCTAAAACGCATTTCAACTTATTTCCATAACTTATCTTTGTATAAATTTTCCTCAAACCGAACATCTTTATAAGAAGCATTTTTAGGTGGGGCCTATATACTTTCACATGCTCTAATACAAATTTCTGGAAATATGGAGGACTCATCTAAAATCTCCAATCATAAATTTTTAAAAAGGAATAAAAATTGGTTTAGAATACTCCTTTTCTCAAATTCGTTTTGAGCTAGGGTTTAACAAGGGTTTTAAAGCAACTTATCTTCTTAACGATCATTCTTAAAACTGTGATAATCAAACCACATCATTATTTTTGGAAAATCATATTAGATCAATTTAAAAACATCCCCAAAAATATTTAGGTCCCATAAAAAGCATACAATTCACAATGAGCATCGAAGGTCAACATTTAACACAAAAACACACTCTAGAAAACCCGATTTTACCAAAAATGACATATCTTACAATTACTTTAAAAATTTGACCTAAAAATTCCATGAATCATCATGAGAAACATCTTATAAATTTCCATACTTTCCATATAGCTTAAATATATCTAAAACTCTCTATCCACAATGACTTACTTGTGCTAATTTAGCTTGTCTTCACCTTAGTTTGCTTCCCAAGGACCGTGAAAAACCACCAAACCTTTGAGTAATAACATAAAACTAATCATACACATGATATATCATGTCACATCACATTTCCCATGCTTGGATAGGACTGATAATCTCCAAAACTCATGCCTCCATAATTCTGCATATACTAGAATTAAGAATAGGCCTGAACGACTGTTATACACCATGAAAAACCATGAATTGATATTGAGACAACATGAATAATTTTAGACACTCTTGAAACATCAAAACAACCATTATTGACCTTATGAAAACCTTCAATTAACTTGGGAGGACTCATACTATGATTATACCTACTAAACCATGCTCTAGGACCTCATAGAACATCACCAAACATGAAACTACTAATAAACCTTCATTTTTACCTTCTATTTACACCTCATGGAGACTGATATGACACCATGAAATTTTTTTCCATCAATTTATTTGTAATCAATGACAACACTAAGACACGGTGGCCAAAAATCTCTCCCTTCACAACATCATGATGGAAACCACCTTTAGAAACATTTTCCATGTTTCTTATGTTACTCTCCCCACTTGACATAATGATAAAGGATATTATGATGGAAAACAATGAGAAATGAAAACACACAACATGAAACAATGAAAAAAATACAAAAATTCACTAAATTTCTCAAATGGCTCCCCCTTGATCGTACTCTCACTTCTTTGACTTCAACAACAACAAAAATTAATCTATGGACTGTAATGATCCTTCACATAACTGCCCCTAAGTGAACACTCTCCATATATTTTCCTCATCCATGTTCTACAACTTATTCTTGATCCATTCCAAGCTAAAATCACCAACTCTACCTCTAACATCTCCATAACATCATTTAGGACTATAAGCCCTAAAAAAATTTCAATCTATTTTTGACAAACTTCTCCTAGTAATAAAAGCAATCAAAAACTATGAAATCACTCTATATTTCTTGCCATGTCTTTGTACCATCCATATCTAACTGAAAAATCATAATTTTGGTTATTGTAGACACAAAAACCATGCACTTGGGTACATTTCTAGGTTCTAAAAGCATGCCAAGATTTATATGATTCCTAAGCAAGAAAAATAGTGGTTGACAACTATCTTTGGCCTATTTTATTTGTTTCTTACTTTCTCTTTGGTCTTACACACCCTACAACCTAGTCACTACTTTGATTTTTATCTTTTATGTCTTCGACACCAACACCTATCCAGAAAGTAAAGTGTCCATGCATTCTCGCTTCCCCCTGGGTGCCCCTGACCATTCTTATCTTACTCACTTATTTTTAGTATCTTTTATATTTTGGGAATCTTTTTCACTTATGGGTTGGCCTTCTAATTGTCAATTATGAAATTTAAACAAGGGAATCATATAAAAACATAACTATGTATTCAAAATGAGGGACCGAGCACTAAGCATTACTATCATCACCTAAGCTTGCATCCAAAAGGAACCTAAAGAACTATAAAGCATCCATCTAGCATCCATACAAGGGATAATGGATTTCATACTTTGCATACACCGCATAGGAAGGGAAGTTTATTCTATTATATCCACATATGCTATAGATTATTACATCCTAGATCTAGCCCGCTATCAAATGCAACATGCACAAGGGAATCCTAGGGCACAATTTCTACACACACTCAAAAGAACATGGACTCAAATATGTAGTGCATCACTTGGTTATAAGTTCACTCTCGGGAAACTACTAGGATTAGTCCGAATCCCTATTCTGCATCTTTATTTTTAGGTTTGATGTGGTTTATGGGCTTGTATAGGTGAATCTTTGTCTTATAGGTTACAGGTACCTTTGGTGACCAAGAAGAGACCATCAAGAAACCAACAAGAAGTAATTGTGACACCCTTGTGACACATCAAAGACCATATTCTGATCTCCCTGCAAAGTCACACGTGCCTAGAGCGTCTCTAACACCCAGGTTCCCTTGTCCTATCATAGAACTCGTGTCCAGGACTCATCTCTTCATATCATAATTTATAGTGTGAAGTAACAACACTCTAACCATCTTGTTCATCACTTTTCCCAGTCTAGTCCAATTCCAAATTGGGCATAAACAAACTACATCTTATTTCTCTATCTCTTGCTTAGGGTTTCATATTTTAAATCTTACTTTGCTTCGTCATTTCTATATTTTATCATATATTTAAATAAGTGACTTATAATATCCTTAGATTTAATTAATCCAAAATTAAATTAAATCATTTGGCTAACCCATCGCTCAAATCCAACCTTCACTCTAGGTTTTTCGCTTTTATGCATGTCACTTGTAGTGGTTGTTTTGGTTCCTTTGAGTACATTAAGCTTCCTCCCCTATTCATCAATCCTCTAATTCAATGGATGAATCGATAAGCCCTTTAATAACTCACATAATGTTCCTTTGGAAACATTGAAACCTATGATAGCGAACAATCCTACAATGAGGAAACTAATGTTGATCAAGAACA
Organism: Taxus wallichiana var. yunnanensis; assembly: GCA_018340775.1. Classification (NCBI taxonomy): domain Eukaryota; kingdom Viridiplantae; phylum Streptophyta; class Pinopsida; order Cupressales; family Taxaceae; genus Taxus; species Taxus wallichiana. The sequence goes on along the minus strand of CM031242.1, from coordinate 554,652,600 downwards.
ATTAGACAAGCTCACTAATTTCCATCAAGCTTTATGCACCAACCCTTTGTATATTTCACATGTTCTTAAATATTTACTTGCTACCAAAGACTCTCGAGATGCTTCTTATGTGCCTCTTGTAGGTTCTTCTTTGGATACCATGGCCTCCACCCAACCCCATACCATTTCTACTTTTATCTCTCCCCCCTCTTCATACCAATTCTTCTAATATACAACCCGGTTCTTCTTCCGACACTCAAGATCTAGCTTTTATGTATCAGGATCTGTAAATTCAAATCTATCGATTACATAACAAAAATAATTCATGCTCCTCTCCATCTCTATATTTCTCATTCACCTTTTACACTGCCATTTATACTTACGAAATTCCCCTAATTTAGTCCCCCATAAGCTACCCACCTTCAATGGCCATGGTGACCCTCAAGAGTATATTCAATATTTTAATGTGGCATGTCTTGACTATGCAAATGATCATACATTATTAGCTAATATATTTCTTGAAGTATTCAAGATTACGCCATGTGTTGGTTTTTTTGATCTACTTGTTCCATTTGAACTTATTTTACGCATTAGCGATGCTTTTCTTGCTCACTTTTCCATAAATATCGGACCAAGATCTATTATTCCTAACTAGCTCAAATAAATAAAAGATCTAATGATCACCTAGAGACTATGTGTTGTGATACAAGAATAACCTAGATAATATGACGAATGTACTTCACTAATTCTCGAATTGTAAGATATTTTTATTCAAATCCTCTTACCACCACTTCAGAGAGTGTGATTTTTGAGATATCTCCTTCATTTGATCAATTATGGCATACACTTAAAACACACAAATTATAATCATTATCTATGGGAAAATAAAGTATCACGAGACTCCTTCCTCTTCTTCTAATAGGTTTCAAGATAAATCATCATTCAATCCATCCCCTAATCCCACTAAAGAAAAAGTAAATGTTAATGTTGTCTCTCCACCTAAAAATCTCCAATGGAAACCTCCAAAGTATACTTTCACTAAATTACCCTATCCACCTTGGTTTCTACCGACTCAACTCATAGAAAACAATCTAATCATAGTTTCACCGCCTCTCAATCTTGATTCATTTCACCCCGTGGCCATAATTATGACGAAAATGAAAATGGTGACTATCACCAATGCATTGGGCATTCTTTTGATCATTTCTTCAAACTAAAACATATAATTCAAGATATTATTTCTAGTAATGAACTCAAGCTACCTAATCCATCCACTTCTACTCCGGTCAATGATAACAAAAACATCAAAATGATTAAAGATCCTTTTCCCGAGCATGACCAACAAGATCCCGATTCTTCTACTAATCATACATATCATGTTGTGCCTCCTTCATCGTGGGCCTCTTGATTTCATTTTCACTTCTATGGATGCATCACCGCCAAGATTTTTCATTTTCATATCATGACTATCATGCTTCATTCACCTCGACTCATTACATATATCAATGCTTAAATTGGTTCACAAAGTGTCAACAACACCATGATCTATCCAATGACTCTTATCAATGTGTGTTCCATCACACTTCTCATGGCTATCAAATGTCCAATATCTAATATCACATATTTGGTTCCTAATTATTTTGGCTACATCAGGATTTCCATTATATTTGGGCCTCTTACCATGCTTATGTCATTTGTTGTGGCACATTTAATTAAAGGATATGAGATGATATCAGGTCTTCTTGGCTCCATATTGCTCAAGATATTCCTTTCATGAATCATTTATGTCTAAAGTACATTCACAATAAGTAATTTATCACTATTAAAGGCGTTCCACCATACACACAAATTCCTCTCCCTTGTCTTGATGACATTCTTCTTGGTTTCAACATCTAGGTCTCTTAGGACTCTCAAATCTAGGGCATGTTCTACACCTAGCTATCTTATTTGTACACAACCTACTTCATGACGTTGTCATCCTAATCGATCACACTAGTCCACCTCGTTAGCCTAAGTCCCCTACTTAGGAGCCCTATCACATTAGTAGTCACCACCTCCTTCACCACATAAGTCTACTTCACATAGGTGTTCACCACCTCCTTCACCACATAGATTTCCTTCACATAAAAATAGTCACTTTCATACACCACCAATCTTAGAACATAGTCACACCCCTTTATCTCCCTTGAAATTGGGTGGAGGAACCTTTTCCTTCACTCTCATCGGATATGTTACTCTTAACCACACACTTGGGGCATCAAGCTTTATCTTCCCCCTCCTAGCATCATCGCTTGTCTATATTATCTACTATCACACTACCCGATTCCCATATAATATTTCTTATCACACCTTGATATGCATATTATATCATCGTTACCTATGATGCAATCCAGTTCCATTGTTCATACTCAACTACCGAGGGTCTAAATCTGGAATAAAACTCACCACATTCATTTTTCATGCTCTATGCTTCATCATCTATCTTTCTAGCGTGCATTATCAAACCATTTCTCAATGACACACTCTTGTTCTATGGTTCATTCTTTATTTTTGAAGGGTACTTTATAAATGAACCTCATCTCATACACATCCACTGGGGGCACGCTAATCCTATCACATTCAAACATTTCACACCACTCCATTCCACTCATCCACCGCATTTGCATATCTTGGTTGCACTTACTCTTGTTGGCTTATACTACTTAAATGTCACACTTTGCTTATTATGTTACTCAAATCCTCATTATGTCATTATCTTTATATATACACATGCAATCTCTAGTTGTTAGTGCAGATCTCTTACAATTTTTCACATAATGTAATGATGCTTGATACTATGTCATTTTTTAGTCCCACTAAGGCTCTGTGGCAGCATATACATTTTTACATTACAAGTTCTATTGTTTCATCATTTACTACTTCTACTTTCTAGCACATTATCCCCCATTGATACATACATGCCTTGACATAATTTTTCTCTCTTTCTAACATTCTAACGGTGCTTTGCGTATGTACAACATTTTCTTGACATGACTATTTACAACCATGGTTATATGCTACAATTTGATTTCCGTTATATGTTATTGTTTGTGGGATTTTCCCTATGTATTTTTGATCTTTTCTCTTACTTATGGTTGCTTATTTTTGATTGTCTTGTGAAATTGTGAGAAATGTCCCATGTCTAGAACCTAATTTTCATGATCTACTTTGTTTACACACTTTCTTGATTGCATTTTCTTATTATTGCACACTTGCTAATTTTTATACTAACACATGTTACTAGTCACTTTGTTTTCACGTGCCTTGGTTTCTATAATGTACATCCCCTACCCCTTGTAGGTATCACGAAGCCTTCAGTCAAGATGAGTCCTATCCTTTGGGTCATATTCTCCTACTAATGTTGTATGCACCCTAATTAAGGGGGCATACATTAGGTGAACAAATCACCCCTACAACAACTCGAGCTATAGTTCAACATAACACATTATAGAAACATAACAACATTACAATAAAAAAATGGGCCCAAAACCGACTTGGGTCCTAAACACAACATAGACTCCAGCTTCCCAACATCAAACAATAGTTCTTGGGCACTGTGTCCTCCCCTTTGTGATAATGTCCTCAAGGCACATATAGTCAACTTATCAAATCAACACAGGTCTACGAAAGTCTTCGGGTAGTTTCAAAGTCACAAGCATAGTCCTCCAGCTTATAGAATGCATTCTATCGATACAATTTGTAACTAATTTGGAATAATAGGGATAACAAGAACAACAAGAAAATTAGGGATGTACCATCCAGTAGTGGTGCTTATTGGTAATAATTATGGAAGGAGAGTAACACTATTCCTCTCTCCCTAACACTCTCGCCTTGGTGTGAGATCACCTAAAAACTTGTTCTTGGCATGAGATCACCCAAAAACTCGTTCTTGGCATGAGATCACCCAAAAAAATCACTATTGGCCTCGGGATCACCAAAAATTCTCTTCATAGCATTTCAGGACACTTTTCTATCCTTTACACTCTTTCACTTCAAGTACAAACTTTCCTTTATAGCTAATTTTACACACTTTGCATACTTCAAACAGATTGTTCATATACATGACTTTGACTACTCTTTCATTCTTATTTTGCATGTCCATCCTAAATATGGAATAAGAAGTAGCCTATAATAGTAAATACAAGCACACCATCATGTACAAGACAACACATACACTTCACCCCTAGGTTCACTTTCCCTTCCTTGTCTTCAAGATTAACTTTGCATCATTTCATGCTTCACTTTTCCACTCGGAACACATTTCGCCACACACTCTACAGATCATAAGGTATGCATCTATGTTCTACTTTATGTCATCTAGTATTCACTCAACAACATAATGTGAAGAAAAATGTAGACAGAAAATCATGCACTTGGGTACATTTCTAGGTCCTAAAAGCATGCTAGCATTTACATGATTCCTAAGAAATAAAACTAGTGGTTGAAAAATGTCTTTGACCTATTTTCTTCTTTGTTACTTTCTCTTTGCTCTTACAAAGCCTCCAACCTAGTTGATACTTTGCTTGTTTATCTCTTATGGCTTCAGCACTAGTGCCCAACCATGACACTAAGACCGAGGCGCTCCTATATCCTCTCGGTGCCCACAAGCCTTTCTTATCTTAGTCACTTCTTTTGGGTATATTTTATCTTTTGAGAATATTTTTCACTTATGGTTCATCCTTCTAGTTATTAATTATGGAATTGAAACAAGGGAATAATATAAATTCATAGCTATGTGTTCAAAATGAGGGACCAAGCACTAAACATTACTTTCATCACTTAAGATTGCATCCAAAAGGAACCTAAAGCATCCATCCAACATCCATTCAAGGTTTAAAGGACTGAATAGTCTATATACACTACATAGGAAGGGGAAGTTAATTCTATTCCATCCACACATGATATACATTTCTACATTTTAGATCTAGCCCAATATCAAGTGTAACTTACACAACGACATCCTAGGGCATAATTTTTAGAAACTCACAAGAACTACATCGGGTTTGAGATGTAGTGCATCACTTGGTTGTAAGTTCACACTAAGGGTGACTAATGGTGTCACTCTAACTCCCCATTTTTCAACTTTATTTTTAGGTTTGATGTGGTTTGTGGGCTTGTGCAGGTGAATATTTATCTTGTAGGTTATAGGTACTTTCGGAGAACAAGAAGTGACCATCAGAAACCAATAGGAAGTAATTGTTACACCCTTACAATACATCAAAGAATAGATTCTGAGCTCTTGCGTAGTCATCAACGCTAGGAGTGGTCTCTAGTTCCTAGACACCCTTTCCTATCCCATGCACTTGTGTCCGACTTCATGTATGCTTGTCGAATTTATAATGTGTAGTAATGACACTCTGCCTAGCCTGCTCATTACTTTTCCTAGTCTAGTCTAGTTCCAGTTGAGTGTAAACCAACCAAGTCTTCTTTCTCCATATCTTGCTTAGGGTTTCATATTTTAAATCTTAGTTTTCTTGTGTCATTTCTATATTTTATCATTTATTTCAAAAGTGACTCTATAATATCCTTAGATTTAATTAATCAAAAATTAAATTAAACTAGGTACTTATCTTGATTAAAATTTTTGAGGAAAAATATACTTGATTATCACATTCTTGAAACCATTTTATAGTTTTCACACCTTTGTTTCATCAAATTCATACCTATAGTTTATACTACTTGATCCTCCTGTAACTATTTTTTCTAACCCCCATCAATTTATCTTACTAGCTCCTTTCTCACCTCATTAAGTACTCAAGGAATCATACTTAGGATTTTGAAAACTCCTCTATATTCTTGTAGCATACTATTTTGATACATAATGACCTCCTACAATACTATGTTAGGAAGAAATGTTCATACAATGTACATGAAATCCATCACACGTATCTTACTCTAGCAATTTACACCTCTGTTCTTGATGTAACATATATTTAAGCATATTTATGACTCACTACCTCCTTCAAGTATAGTTTTAGGATCTAGATGCAAGATCAAACTATAAACTTCAAGCTCTGTCACTCTCAAAATTCCCTATTTCAAACAAGTAAAATTGGAGTACACTTTATCAATATCTTCATTCAAACTTGTAGACCGATCATCATACTTTAGAAACCTTCATAGCACTAGATTAATTCATATCACAGGCTAAGGAACTCTTACACATATCAAATAATTCAATATAGAATAATATAGACCATTGGGACTATGCAAAACATCTTCCTTGCATAAATGAATCCTGAGATATTGACTCGAGACAACCTTGTCTTCTTCATTGAATACAAAATTGCAACTATTTATAACTACAATCTCTTCATAATGGATTGATAATATTTAGGTGCCAACTCACTTCATTTCAAGCATTTCTAGATAAAAGACATGATTTTCCTTGTAAAAATGTTCATTCACAATGTATCCCATTAAGTCTCCCCGATACCTAGAGTAATTGATCAAGATCCAAGTAGGATCCCTATCTTAGTAGTTCTTCTTAGACCTATAGGTCATCCTTTTCACATAGAAGCATTCAATACACCCTATCATAGTTTTGGTACTCTGTCATATCATCATTTTTCATTCCTTTACAACTATTCACCCTATGAACCCATACATGGTCTTCATCTTATCTTGAATCATATAGAGAAACTTTGGAATACCTTTAACTCTTTATAATGTTATAAAAATAGATTTTTGTTAATATAATCCATTCAAAATCAATGGAATATTGTTTCTCGAGATAATACTACAACACCTTGAAATATTCTTCTTCTTTTATGGGTCAACAATTGTATAGATCACTCTTACCATATGAAAAGGTCCAACACACACAAGATATTATAGTCACAATTTTTTTGTGAGGAAAGGTAGATAACTTTTCAACCATTGAATTCATCATGGATTATGAATTCACTCTCTTTCATACCAAATGGAAAATTCACAAAAATTTAAGAAGATGACACAAGAACTATTTCAAGTAGAGAATTTGTAGACCTCATTTTACTTCCGACATAGAGAAAATTGACATTCGGCTCATAACAGCTTTTAACAACATAGATCTTGTAATTATCATATCATCTAATAGAGTATCAACATCACGAATCCTTCAAGCTTAAGATAGATATGCCACAAGCCTATATGACAGATGGACATGAACTTGTCCAAAGATATGACCTTGATATAAATTTCCACAACCTTACAACCTCTAAAAAATAAAATTACACGAGATCTTTGACCTTTTATGGCACTACCTTATCTTAATTTTTACTTTCATGCTTGATAATACCTCATACCTTAAAATTACTAACAGTTGATAAAAAATTCAAGTTCCAAAATAATCGTAACTCCCATGGAAGTATGCACTTTGTTCTTGTAATTTTAAAAATACATGATTAAAATTATCACTCATATGTTATGAGTCAAGGAACTAAGACTTCAAATAGACCCTAAACACCAAAAAGGGATGCAAACCTCTTCATAACACATTTGAATCATGAATCTTCTTATCATTCCTTTCATGGATGACCAAGACTCACTTTTTAGTAGTTAGACTCCATAAAACATGACAAGAACATATACACCTTGACAAGACATGATGGACTAAATAATAACATACCTCAACATAAAAAAACACCTTCATTGCTTCTATTAAAATAAGGAGTGAATCTATGAAGCCTAATGGAGCTCCTAATATCCTTGATTACCTCTAACATTGTAATATACCCTTGTACACATAGGACAAACCATCAACCTTGAGTTTCAACTCTCTCAACTATTGTACCTTTCCCTTTTATCAACCACTTGATTTTTTCTTGAGAAAACTTAGGCTCTTCCTTTACCTTTTCAGCATGATCATAATTGACCTCTTCTTTCCTTTTGTATATGCTTGTATTCAATCTATAATATTTTGAAATGTGGCCTATCTTCTTAAATTTGAAACAAGTTAAAAACTCTTACCTTTAGAAGGTTTATCTCTTTCTCCGAACCCTTTCTTTACAATATATATCTATATGTCCAATCTGATTATAACTATAACACACAACCCCATGCTTATTTTCATTCCTCCAAATTTGACTAGGAGACTCTTGATGAAAAAACTTGGTAATATGCCCCTTCTTATGGAAATTATAACATGTAATATCTCCTGACTAATATGAATGATCATGTCAACCATTGCTCCATGGAAATGCATTCTTAACAGACCTTCTATAGTCCCTAGCTCTATGACCAAAAGTATTGCAAGAGTAACAAACACCATTGAAATTACTTGTAGAATTACTTACATTGGGCTTCCCCGATAAAATTCTTGAGATATTTGAAATCTTTTATATCCTTAACATCATTACTAGATTAAACTTTGTCATCTTCATGCTTCTTTTATCCTCTCCTTTGTAGCCTAAACAAAATTATTCATTTTTTTCCTTTTGATTACCCATCATATCGCTTAGGGCTTAAAACATTTTCTCCAACATCTCATAGATCTTCAACCTAATGTGTGTCTCTCTAATTACGACTTTAAGTATCTCAACTCATCTTCATACCTGTTATAATCTTATTATTTGGCATTTAGGGTATTAAACACACTCTCCAATTGTGACTTCAAAACTTGAATGGCTTGACCATGCTCATCTTCCATGCAACCCATTTTTTTCAAACTTTGAATAATTGATTGTACAAGTTCATAATTATTTATTATGGATGCTTCAACATATAATAGTTTACACATTGTTTTGTGCTTCAACATGATCTCCTTCGAGTTTTCAAACGTACTTCACAAGGACCAACTCTGATGCTAATTATTAGAAGCAAAATGGACTGGGGGTGTGAATCAGTCCTATAAACTTCTTCCTTCATTTACCATTATTTGGGGCATCCATTAACATCCATTCAATCAAATATATTCAACAAGAGGTTATTAAGTATGAACAACACATTCAAATGAACATAACACATGAGAGATAACACATAAACTAAAGATGTAAGTGGGAAACCATCATGGGGAAGAAAAACCACTTTGAAAACCATTACTTATATTACACAAATTATGGAATCAAGAACATATTACACATCATAAGAGATAGTGAGGAAATAACCCTAAAACCTTGTTGATATTACTCACAACAAGAGACTTGTGCATGAATGTTGAACCCCAAGTGTGATATATATAAGTGGTGTGCAAGAGCGGGAATGGAGGAATATAAAGAAAAGGGATAGGCCATGCATGGGGTTCATGCCTAGTCATACTACACTTTGGACTTAGCCTACTTTTGAGCCATGAGATAAGAATAGATAGTGGTCAGTTAGAGTAGCATTCAAGAAACATTTTGAGAATATGTTAATGTGTGGAGTCTTCGAATGAAAAAATTCTATTCAGGGAAATATCACATGCAAGATGTTCAAGAGTCATGCAAAGTTTGAGTTAATAATAGGATTAGATCTAGAGTTAACTATAGATAATCTATTATTAGGTGAAGCTTGCATGCTTCCTTAGTTATCTTTGTATGCACATATGGCTATTTTGAGCATGCATCCTATTTTGAGAGTGCATGGGTGGTGAAGGGAAAGTCCCCACCTCTATATATATATTGATTTTCCTTGTTTAGGGATCATGATATGTTTTTGGGTTGTAACAAAGTTATGTTGCTTGTATGATTTTACATGCATGACTTATAACATCTTTATGCGTATGTATTCAACTTCTAGTTTGTGATGAATTAATATGATGGATATTTGTGAATGGATGTTGGTCATTAATATCTCTGTTTATGGCTATTGCACGGTGAATTTTATTGTAAAAGTGACTTGAACTTACTCCTTAAGTGAACTACATGTTTTCCTTATTATGTGTGTTTCTAACTAATCTCATGGATCTAGTTGTATGGTTATGGAATATATGTTCTCGTATGTTAACTCCTTGACAAAGATGGTATAAAAGAGGAACATGGTACCTTTGCACGCTTTGGATTAGAATTGATTCATGTAGATGAAGTTCCAACGCGCTTAGAGCATTAAGTGGGAAAATAAGACTACATTTTGGTTTCATTTCCAGCACCTCTTTTCAAGATATTGCAAGGATGTTGTATGATGATAATTTATCAATTGAATCTTTTGAGCATTGAAGATTGCGTATATGACGAACAAGATCGGTTTGCCAGACAGAGATATGGTTCAAGACACGATTTCAATGCACACAAATTGGTGGAAGATAATGTATATCATGAGCTTCATGAGATGTTTTCAGCTGCTTTCTAATATAATTGTATGAGTGGTTGTTCTCATACACATCAAAAAGGAATTGGAGTTATAGATCGAGGGTTCATATGTAAGAAGAATATTAGGTTTTTTTCGAAGCGTATGAACATTGGACGTGTTCGTAGATCATTGGTAGGATGATGTTATGCACATTTATACTTTGAAGTATGTTGTTTCTACATATTCTTGTTCAAAGGTCGCTTTGAGTTTGAATTTTTATGCAAGCCCAAAGGATCTTACATCCAAACTATTCCTTTGGAAATTAAGATCTTGATGGTGGTGCTTAGTTTAGATCATCTACCTATGGCTTGATAAACATCCCACAAGTCGCAGGGAAAGAGAAGGTGTGGTGAAAGATGGAGGACCTTGTGTCGAGAGGAAGAGAGAAGAAAGGTGGCTTAAGTATAATGAGGCTTGTGAGAGGTAATTGGCGAAGTAGCGTGATATTGAGGAGCACATGAAATTGAGGGGAGAGATGGACCGTGAAGGATTTCAAGCTCACATTAAAATCAAAGGATTTGTTTTTCCCTCACTTGGGTAAGCATGATAGAGATCCCTTCCCGAATTTAGATGAGAGTGTGTCAAAGGAAATAATAAGGTTCGTGGGCATGCATCTAATTCCACCTAAATCGAACCCTTATGCTTGGTGTTCTTGTTATGAAAGTAACCATTGATAAGTAGGTAAGTGTAGATAATCCAATAGCTTTAGGAAGGTATCATTTTCCTTTGAATACATAATAACATCACGTAACACATTCATCTATGGCAGCACAAACATCATATTTTTTATTTGGAGGCCCAATTGGATGTATATTTTATGGTGTGTCATCTCGGATAGAGTGTGGGCATGCGAACCTTGGGAACACATATGGAAGTAATAAAACTTCACGATGACGGTGGGAGAATAGTCTAGTACTACTACAGATTGGGAATCAAGGAAGTACATCCTATGGTTCAACACCTACTTCTAGAGGATTATGGGGATCGGGAGGCTCGAGATCAAGTGGATCGTGGTGGTTCTAGTAGTGGTGGAAATACTTGTAATGGTTCTAGTTCTAGATTTGGTGGACACGGTCCGCACCCTCATCAACATCGGTAAGTTTATTATGAAATATCCCTCCATTTTCTATAGTATAGAGGTATTGAGGATTGTGCAAAACATGTACAAAAGTGTGAGTTGTTATGGCATGATAAAGGAATCACCTCTTTAGATAGGAAGGTGAGTCGGGTTTGCTACTACTATTCAAGGGTACACACATAATTGGTATTGAAAGTATGATCTACATAAAACTACAAAGTAGATTATAATGCTTTGCACACTAAATTTTGAGTAAAATTCCATATCCTTGAGCTTGAAAATGAAAGTATATGTGCACTTAAGGATATTAAGCAAAGATTATCAAAAGCATTGGGAATATAGTGCATGATTTAAGACTTTGTTGTCCAAGTTATCATATGAAATACATCGTAGTAAACATGAAAATTTGTTTATTGGTTACTTGTTGACTCCATTCGAAGGAAATATCTCATAATAATTTTATAGATCTACGTGACACTTTAGAAGAAGCTCTATGCGTTGATGTAGTTTGGAGCATCAATACTAGAGTGAGTTTGTTTATGGAGGTGCAAATTATAACCATGGTGAAACAATCGGAGAAGCTCTTTGTTAATTCGTGATCATGAGATGCACAGTGGAATATGGTGTATAGATTTTGAGGTTGAAGGAAATACTAAGGAGAGTTATCCTTTCAAGTCGTGTGTGCCTGTTGCTAGATTGCGAGAGTTTTCATTTGGAACATGATGCGAGTAGATGATCCCTCTTATAGCATGTGATCCGAGAAAAATGTATCTCGTGAATTGTAAGATTTACAAATCTCATACTCATGACACATTAATTACAGAGTGATTGATCGTATTCATGATACTATTAAGAGGGGTGTGTGTCAAACAAGTGTAGCAAGTGGATATATGGAACAATGTGAATAACATAATGAAGGGCACAATAATGGGGATAATAGGAAGAGAGGATTTCATGGAGGATACAGAGGTTGAGGTCACAGTGGTGGAAGAGGAGGAAAATTATTTACATGTAAATCTCCTAATCATTATCAGTGTGAATTCCCTCAGAATGTGGTTTACTCATGGTGTGGAAAATAACACAAGTTTGAAGAATGTCCTGATTTGTATGAGAACATGAGCAAACATCACAAGAAAGACAAGGGTGCAACTATGATTAGGATACACCGCACCGATGGAGAATAATGGATGTCAAAGGTTGGAATTAATTCTGAATTACAACGAATGTTAGTTATATCCACACTAAGGAAGCACGCAAACATGAGGCCCAACAGAGTAAGCCAATTATAACAAAGAAAGAAGTGATAAATGCCAAGTACCCTAATGCTACACATCAGAAAGAGGTTTACCAAGAGACTATGGATGTTATCGGGACTTATAAGGAGAGATTCAAAGTTTGAAGGAGAAAGCATGCATGCTTTGGATCAATAAAATTAATTTGAATTCCCACATAAGGAAAAAGACGATTAAAAAGAGGTATGTCAAATATTGCACCAAGAGAACATAATCCCTCGTTAGGAGAATAGGTAATGAGCATGAGAGGTAGATCCTTCATACAAATATGCCTCCCCATAATCATGAGTATGAAAAATAAATTACATTGAATGAATTCGTTAATGGATGACTCTTGAGAAATATTCGATAGATATAGGTGCGAGAAGTTAATGTACTCACATTAGATGTTTGGAGTCGATGGGAAGACAACCATTGCAACCTTCTTTGAATGTGTTATATATGGCAAACAAAACTAGTGCTAATCCCATTGGAGTATTAAAGGATGTAACTATTATGATTTAGAGAGTCGGTTTCACTAGGGAATTTGAGTTATTAGAGCTTGTGGAGGCTGATTGCTTCCCAAAATTACTTGGGCACCCTAGGTGTTATGAAAATAATGAATATTTGTGCTTCAACAAGGGGCACATTAGCTTTGAGAACAAATAAGATCACATCATTATACCTTTGATAGATGTAAAGGATTCTCTATGTTGATCCTTTCAAAGTGAAGAATACTTGAATAGAATTTATGCGCGCTCAACAAGGGACCCTAAGGTAAATGAGCCATCTAAGGAAGGAGTGATACAGTGGGATGATGTTAATTTAGTTAGTGACACCATCAATATTTCTTATGACAACCGGGTACATGGAAGGTATGAAGTAGTTGGGTGAGATATCAATAATATTGTTACTCACATGATCAAAGGTTGCACATCATTTGACGTTTGAGTCATAATGTGCATGTCATGGAAGCTTTGAATGGATATATGAATGAGATAGGTATAATATGCTAGTATATACTCTATGTGGGACTACAACACGTTAGTGGGCTACACACAGAGATAACTTATTGGAATGACACGAGGTGAGAATCAATTTTTCCACTAGGTTCCTAAGAAGTAATGTACCTTCTCAGATATGCAAATTCCATGGGAAGGATTCTACTTTACACCATGTTTAGAAGTGTGAGAGACTCTAGATGGAGGGTAGGAGGCCTTGCCACCATCACTCTGGGTACATAAGTTCTACACCACCCTAAGTGGTTGTGCACACACATGGTATGTTCATGCAGAGTTAACAATAGTAATAACTAATTGGTAGGAGATGACCTTAGGTATGATTCATAATTTTGATTATTTTTCTATTAAGCCAACAAATAATCAAACATTGTCTATTATAAATTTTTTTACCTTGGTAGACAGAGTGAAGGCCGAGGACCTCTTGTTAAATATGTTTGGAGAGTTGGACTTAGAGGCGCACCTTAACCTTGAAGAAAATAAAGAAAAAGAAATGGTCCATGCCCCCATAATTTCTTTTCAGAAGCCAAGAGTCATCGATCGTGCATCATACCATTTCCATGATAGTATGATTTCTTCTCTCAACAACACCATTCTCGCTACGGTGTGCATGGAGGAGGAATTTTTGATGAATCACATGAGTTTATAGGTAGTCTTTGAACTCATTACATGTGAATTCCCCACCTTGATATGAGTGGAGAGTTTTGATGAGATGATCGGTTTCATTTTCAATCGCTACTTTGGACTTCTTGAAAGTTTCAAAATCTTCACTTTTCTTGCGAAGACAAAAATCCATATTCTCCTTGAATAGTCATCAACACATAGCATGAAGTACTCAAATCCGAATGACTTGGTTACATCGGACCTCAAAGATCGGTATGAACCGATCAAGCTTACCATGAGCTCAATATGTATTCTTCTAGAATGAATATCTGTGTTTTTTCTTGCTAGGCGGTGAGGACGCTTGTCTGTATCCTTCGAGAGAGGGGGTATTGTTAGTGCGAGATCACAAAGCACCCCAAATGAGCCCTAAAAGATATGCTTTTCTAAGGTAGGATCATTTGGTGTGATTGTATAACATTGAACTTTCCCCAAGGTGTGGGACCTTGTAAAAATGGGAAAGCTCTCTAGATTGAAGGTTGGTTCTATATTCCTCTATTTAGGTGCATACGTAGAAACTTGCAGATGTTCTATTCTTAATCCTAATCTAAAATTTACCAAGGAGATAGGGATAGAAGGAATACAGAAATGAAAACAAAGCTAAACTACGAGGTGATGCACCGAAGGAATGATGAACACTTAGTTTTCCTTCAACACGAACCAATAAAATGCATACAATAAACAAGCACAGATAGCCAAATTTGTAATGAGAGACCAGATAGAAGCAAAAGAAACAAGAAGGATCTAAGATCGATCACAAATGTATTTTATTGCTCTATAGATTGATACAGTTCATTATAGAATAGCCAAAAGGTAAAAATGTGTTACAATTTTAATGGAAGGCCTGAACCCCACAAATCCTTTACTAGAAGGAGAAGGGAGCCTATAAAACTAAGAATATCCAACCCTTTACAATGAATCATGTTCCTAACTTTATAGATTCATCTGGAGAGAAGAGAGAGAGAGAGAGAGAGAGAGAGAGAGAGAGAGAGAGAGAGAGGGGGAAACGTGGGTCGAAGCTCAACCACCGTTGTTAATGCTTCTACTAAAATCTTCCCCCGAATCCATCTTTACTGCATCGATCCTTGGTTCGGTGTCTTGGAGAGAGAGGAAACGATGGAAATAAATCAAATCTGATCTGGTTGTTGAGACTGGTGGATCCTGCATTGAAAGATTGAAGATGTTTTCCTCCATTTCCTTTACCTAACCTCCTCAAAAATAAAGTCTCAGACCTCCATTGTGTGGGTGAGGCCGAGATCCTTCCAATGGTGTCAGATTCACAATATTTTGAGCCCTGAGTCGAAAGATATGCCCCTTTAAAGTTTGTATCGAATCTGTACAAGTGGGTGGGAAAACCAGTTTGGAAAATGGGCCCCTCTTTAATATGGGACATGTGGCAGTCTTTGGTAGGCTGGGGAGATGCACTCCAACTTTTTCCTTTATGCCTTTTAAATAAAAGGAAAACTTTCACTTTTTCCCGACTCCTCACCTTGGCTTTGACTCGGGTCTAAGTGCTAACTTTTCCCTAGGTGGAGTTGCAGGCCATTTTGTAAATTTTACTCCCTTTTGAGGTAACAAGGGGTGAAAATCAAATTTTTCCCGACTACCCACTTTCCCCTGGGACACGTGTCACTCTAGCACTCGCTCGGGAACCTTTTCTCCATTTTACCCTTGAAACAACGCCCTTAAGACACTTGCAACCTTCACCGTCCGCTTATGCATTGACTATTCAACTAACCTTGCCCCCCTTTGAGGTACATGTGGAGGCACCGTGCTTGTTTGCAAACCTAACCCAAAGTTGCCTTTGGAGGAGTGCCAAGTTGACACTTGTCGGCCTCTACTACTCTGTGGAATTTTCAATGGTTCCTCTCATTTTTAGGCTTTGGGCTATGTGGCGAGCTCGCACTCATTTGGGTTCCTCCCTTTGGATTCACTTTGAGAGAAGCGTCGTTAGGACACGTGGTCTCTTCCGCTGCCTCCTCCATACTTAGTTGTTTTTGGGCCTTTCCTGAGCCGTTTCGAGCCCGAGGACATCGAATCTTTGTTGTTTCTTCTTCTTCTAGTTTTTGGTTCCTCTGTAACATCTCCCCTTTTGTCTGACCCTGCTATTCCATTGTTGAGTCTACCTGTAACTTGCAGAATGAATTTAAGGCATAGAAACAGCCCGATAGAGTCATTTCTTTCTGTACAGGATCCCTTGCTCTTTCTTCATCTCTCGCCACTTCATTATCTTGAATATTTTTGCAACCAATTTGTAGGATTGAATGAGTTCTCTCGGGTTCCTTTTAAGCGGGGTCATGATTCGATCCAATATTTAGCTTGGGAAAAATATGGATAACATGTATCCCATGTACCATATTATGCCGACATAGTATCTCAAGATACTTGAAACTAACATGACCAAGTCTCCGATGCCATAACTATGCTTTGAGGTAGATTTCTTAGCTACAAGTTCTGATCATCTCTGTGGAAAAATCAAGATCAAAGATGTGTCCCAAATTGGAGGATTTTACAAATATTTTTAATCCTCGTGATTTATCTCGAATCAAACATGTTTTCTTTCCGAATGATTATCAAAGTCAATTTTTAGGTTTTGATCTAGGAGTTGACTAACCAAAATAAAATTCTTTGTCAACCCAGGACATATAAGACATCGAGATAGTTTTCACAATTAAGAACCAAGGGGTAGAGAAATGTTCCCAATCCCCTGAAATGTATATGAAGAGTCATCACCCAACAAAACATGGTATTTCGAAGGCGTGTCCCTCATTGAGGTAAACTAGTCTTTGTGGCCGGTCATGTGTCAAGTGGCTCCGAATCAACAAACCGAGATATCACTAGATTATGTGGATGGTTCACTTGATCGAGTAGTGTACAAGAAGTCTTCATTATCTAAATGTTCTTCTTGCTCAAAGAATGTTTCCTCTGCGATGGGGTCTTCTTTTCTAGTTCCCCTTTTACGCCCTTGATTGTAGTTTGTATCCTTTGTGAGATTTTTTGGTGTTGAGGTCCAGAGTTACTTGATGAACTTTTCTTGTAAGTATTATACCAACAATATTTTAATTCATGTCCTCTTTTGCATATTAGACATTATTTCCTTTGTTGTTTGTCACTGTGATACTGGTTCTGATGTTGGGACTTTTGATAGGACTTTAGTTTTCCTTTACCTTTTCCTTTTCATTTTTGATGTGAAGAAATTGCATGCTCTTCTTCATCATCCTTATTATGCATGACTTACTCTTATTACAAAAGTAGGTTTACCATCTTGTCAAAACTAATCGTCGTATCGACACATTTAGTGTTGTGACCAAATTGCGGTAAGAAGAGTTGAGTGCTCTCGAGAATGGGAATGAGAGAATCATCTATGACCTCTTCTCCTGGGCTAGAAGTGAAGCCCTCAACTCTGCAACTCTTCTTAAGAAAGCTTTAATTTTCTCATTCTTCTTAAAATTTAGTGTATGTAACTGACTCTAAAAATTTAGTATGAAATTCTTGTTTTTGGCCTCATATACTGTGCGTAATTTATCCCACGCTTCTTTGGCTGTTTTGGAATCTTTAATGTAGGGTTGCACATGGTCGACACTCCAAACATGATGATAAGTTTGGCCTTATGATTTTCTTCATCAAACTACTATTCATTGTTGTCTTTGTATCGTAGTTGATTTGGTCAGAGTACCATTCACAACAGTCCAGATCTCTTCAAACTCAAGTTGTGTCTTGATTTTAGTCTTCCATACAACATAGTTGTTTCCTATGAGTAGTTGTGAATCTGGAAGAAAAATTTTGGGGGCATTGGTGCCCATTTTGCATAAATCACTAACGATAGGGTTTGGCTCTTATCACTCTAGGTATAAGGTCTCCCAATCTATATACCGTCAATCTGATATACCGAACCTTTCTATATACACACCCTTCGATATGCCCGGAGGTACGTGGAAGAATCTCACCCTTTCTATATACTTGGCGGTACGTGAAAGAGGCATTAATGTACATGAAATAAATCAATACGTGGTACCAAGACAACACCTTTGAAAGGGGTTTGTACAATTTTGACATCGACTCAAAGAAATATCCTCATACACACGTATAACTTCGCTATATACTCGATAATTTCTCAATTCAAATTTATGTCATGTAATCATTCATAGACAGATGGGATGGCTCATAGTGTGTGCACTATGACCTTATTACTCCCTGTCGATTTAAAGGGTCGATTCCTAAACGATGTTGTTGCAGCTATATTAGGCATTAAGTGTAGTAATTGTTGCGATGAATTTACCCATAAGCACTTCCTAGAGGCACCGTAGTATATACCGAATGCTACAAATGAGATCTAGGATCTCGTGAGTGTTTTTGAACCAAATTTTATTGATTTTGAGGACAATATTATGCCAGTTTCTTAGCAGTTACAAATTTTACAGTTGTCTATGGCAACTCAGCAAATTAGTGCAATATACAAAAGCATGAAATTACATTAAAAAATCTAGAAAATTTGAATGGCCGGATTTTTTTGTTTTCATGGGCCCCTTGGTGCCCTCTAGATCCCAATACTACCGTCAATGCCAAAAAATGTTAAAATGTATCTCAAAATGAGGTTTTTAGACATTCTTATTTTTGCAAATGTTTCTCAAAATAATTAAAAAAACCTAATAGGAGAAAACCATTTTTTGACAATAAATTAGGTTTTTCTTGCTAAATAGTTTAGAAGGATTTTTAGTTGTATCTAATTTGTTTAGAGATGGTTTTCCTATTAAATATGCCTCTAATCGTGGCATTTTTTCCAAAATTTCCTCTAAATTTCAAAATTGTTTGAAAAGTGATTTGGGGATGGGGGTCGAACCACTGACCACTCAGTCCCAAAGCTCATGCACTAGCCAACCATCCGCCCATCACGTTTTACATATAAAATGAAGCAATTTGAATTTAAGTAGAAGAAAAAATGACATACCTCATAATAAAAACATGGCAGAGGTTCCATGTGGCTGTGTGCTAGAAAGAGAGAGGATTAGGGCTTTCCACCTAAGAATTTGAATCTGAGGTGCATTTGTCTCCTTTGCATATTATTGAACGTATTTGGAAAAAGATGTCTTGTTAACCGCCACTTTGATTTGTTTTATTTCTCTCCTTGCATTTTTACTCATCCACTCAGTATTATTTTTCCCTTGAAATTGCAGGGGCATTTTGTATGCTTGCAGGTATTTCCTTCCACCGCTATTTTCTTTTATTCACTATTTTGTATAATTTTTGTAAAGGTAGCATAGAGCGAGTTTGTGGAGTAGGGTCGTGACGAGGGTGGAGTCCTCACGTGTCTTATCCGGAATGGTGCACAGAGCTCATGGTTTGTGTTTTTAGGAGTCTATACTTCAGCTTAGAGCTCGGTTTGCAAGGAACAACCAATATTCACACTCCCAAATGGCATGATTGAGACTGTTGAATGGCTCGGCCTTAGCAAATTTTGACACACAATTCATTACGCACACGAAACTCCTAGCTCAAAGCAAGGTAGTATTCATAATTTGATTAGAAGCCACAAACATTCATCTTGGTCGAT
Source organism: Taxus wallichiana var. yunnanensis (assembly GCA_018340775.1). Taxonomy (NCBI): domain Eukaryota; kingdom Viridiplantae; phylum Streptophyta; class Pinopsida; order Cupressales; family Taxaceae; genus Taxus; species Taxus wallichiana. Next base: position 554,632,758 of record CM031242.1, on the reverse strand, counting down.
CTGAGCAATGCAAAAAGCAACATGATGTGGAGGGGAGCAATACAACTCGGTGTATAACACATCAATGAGCTCGGTCCTTTTGAATGCACAACACAAAAAACCAAATAAATCCAATGTGGCCCGAGCTTGACCAAGCAACTCGGTCAGAAGCTCCACATACACACAGGCCTCCAAATAACAAATAATCTCCAATTTTTAGCATAGTCCTCCAAATGTAGAGGTCGATAAAAAAATATCGAGACTAAAATGCTCCTCTAAATTAGAGGTAAAACCCCCGTTGGGGTAAAATTATTATTTTTAATATTCTAAAATGATCAGCTTTTCTAGACAAACATTTCCTAGTGTAGAGGGCACCAAGGAAAAAAAAATTGCTTTACGTTTACCTAGAAAACACACAGGAGGTTGTGGGTCTGCAGGGGAGATGTGGTAAGGCACGGAGGCAATACGGGCTCTCCGTTGTTGCATATTTATTCTCCACGAATTCTCCTTCCTCTACAACCTTCTCCAACCTTGCTAGGAGCTTCAATTCACTCTAGTACCAAATGTAGTTTCACAAAACAAGGATGGTAGCATGTGTATTATACTAATGTGAATTCAACCAAGTTACAATGGATGGACTGCAATACTTATAGGTATTGTACAACCATGTACAAGCAAATGCAAAGTTGCATAGGTATAACTGAAATCACAAGAACTTCCAAAATACATCCGGGAAACAACAATTAATCAAATACAAACAAATGATAAGTTTCAACTATGTAAAAAATAATCCTATGAGTATGTAATATGAAAAATATGGTTTTAAAAACCATATAACAATAATAATTAATTAATAACAATAATATTAAATAATTAATTATGAAATGTAAAATTAATTATCCTAATATTCCACCCCTTAATTGTGCATTTTCTCAAGGGAGTAGGAGAGGAACTCTCTTAACAAATCAAACTTGTCACATGCAAGTGACTTTCAGCGAAGATATCTTCCCATTGTTCATCTATTGGACAATATTAAAGCTAGATGTTGTGCTTCAACGCATGCTTGAGTTTAAATGAACCTTTACCTTGATGTTCTTTGTTCTCTCATGAAAAACTGGATTGTGAACAAGTTTGAGAACACTTTCATTGTCAACATACATGGTAGTCGGTTTGTCTGTGCTATTCCAAGTCCTTATAGTATGCGACACATACAAATCACTTACGAGACAACTTCTCCTATAGAACAATACTTGGCTTCTATGGAAGAACGAGAAACAAAGTGTTGTTTCTTGCTTCCCCATGATATTGGTCCAAATCCCATAAAGAATACAAATCTGAAGTGGATTTTCTATCATCAATATTTCCTGCATGATCTGAATCCGAATATCCTAACAAGAAGAAGTTTTCTTCTTGTATTCTAGACCAAGATCCATTGATCCTTTGAGATATCTCAAGATGTGCCTTGCTACTTTCCAATGACACACTTTGGGTTCCTGCATGAACCTGGATAGATAGCTCACTGCAAAGATGATATATGGTCTAGTGTAGGTTAGGTAAATGAGACTCCCAATCAACTACTAATAGAGAGTGGCACTTACCTCAGGAGATGGATCTAGAATGAGATAACTGTAATTTGTTCTCCATAGGTGTAGCAATTGGTGTGCAATCCATCATCCTAAATTTATCGAGCGTTATCTTGGTATATTTCATCTGAGAAAAAAATATGATTCTCTTTCTACCATACTTCCAATCCAAGAAAATAGTGCATCACCTAAGATTAATCATATCATTCGATCGATTAAGATATTTTTTGTTGCATTAATCATCCTCACTAAAATTTTAGTGATGACTAGATTGTCAACATAGACAACTACAATCATAATCTCCCCCTTACTTTTTAAGGTAAATATTGGGATCGTATGGATTTCTAACAAATCCATGTTGTATGAGATGCTCATCAATTTTGATGTATCATGCCCGAGGTTCTGTTTAAGGCCATATCAAGATTTCCGAGTTTGCATACCTTTGCTTCTTGACCAGTACGACATATCCCTCGGGTTGAGTCATGTAGACTTATTTTTAAAATCTCGATTCGGAAGGCAATTTTTATATCCATCTCGATGGACTTTCCAACCAAACTGTGAAGCTAGAGTAAATATCATCATGATCATTTTGATCTTAGCTGTGGGAGAAAATGTCTCCTCATAGTTAATACCTCATTTTTGTGCATACCCATTTACTACAAGTCTCGCTTTAAACTTATCCACTAGTCCCATTTGCTTTGTACTTCATTTTGAATATCCATCTACATCTAATGTTTTTCTTCCCAGTGGAACATCGACAAGTAGCCAATTGTTATTTTTCATTACCGACCGATATTCGAGTCCATGGCATCTTTCCAAGATTTTTACTATAGGGATTTTGGAATGTAGAGAGGCTAATCAAACTCAATAATTTTTCTCATCAAAGAAAAGTCAACTTCTTCTCTTGTTTTTCTGCGATTTTGTGGTCTAGGGGTGGATGTATGTAGTGGATCATCCATTCTTGCATATCATAATGTGTGAGTACACCACTTGGAAATACATCGAACTGTTCCCGTGGGTTATGGTTCTATTAGATCAACACCATCATCCCCATCATCACTTTCCTCATCTGTGGGAACATCAACTTCAATTTTTACAACTGGTGAAGAATCTACATCAGGTGAGTTTGGAGGAGGAGACTCTGCTTCCTTCTTCTCAAAAAACTCAACATCTCTGCTAGTGTAGACTTTTCTGGTCTTTGATCCATCAATTTGTACCCAAGAGTCTCTTCACTATACCCAATGAAGATGAGTTTTGTGACTTCATGTCCAATTTATTTCTTTTTTACTTGGGTATGTGCATACTTTTGCACCTAAATACTCTAAGGTTTGTAATAGATGGTATCTACTTTGATCATGCTTCTTGTGGTGTTACTCAATCAAGAGCAACTATTGACACTCTATTAAAAAATACACTATTGTCTTTGCTACTTCTTCCCGTAATGTCTTTGCAAGTCCAGTCATCGATCATGCATTATACCATTTCCAAGATAGTACGATTTTTTTCCTCAACAACACCATTATGTTGTGGTGTACGTGGAAGATGAATTTGTCGATGAATCCCATGAGTTTGTAGGTAATATTTGAACTAATTACTAGTGAATTCCCCCTCAATCTAATTAGAGAGTTCTATGTGATGACTAATTTCATTCTCAACTACTAATTTGAACATTTTGAAAGTTTCAAAGGTTCACTTTTCTTGCGAAGACAAAAAAATCCATATTTTCCTTGAATAGTCATCAACACAAAGCATGAAGTACTGAAATCTAGAATGACTTGGTTGCATCGGACCGCAAATATTGGTATGAACCAGATCAAGCTTACCATGAGCTTGATATGTACTCTTCTAGAATGAAGCTCTGTGTTGTTTTCCTACTAGGCAGTGAGGACACTTGTCTGTATCCTTCTGAAGAGATGGTAGCCCATGTACCATATTACGTCGGCATAGTGTCTTGAGATACTTGAAACTAACATGACCAAGTATTTGATGCCACAACTATGTTGAGGTAGAGTTCTTAGCCACAAGTTCCTGATCATCTCTATGGAAAAAATCAAGTTGGAACATGCATCCCACATTGGAGGCTTTTGCAACTATTTTTGAGCCTTGTGATTTATCTCGAATCAAACATGTTTTCTTGCCAGAATGAGTATCAAAGTCAATTTTTTAGGTTGTGATCTAGGAGTTGACTACTGAAAGCAAATATTTTGTCAACCCAGGGGAAATATAAGACATCGATAATAGTTTACGATTACGTGTACCAAGGGTAGAGGAATGTTCCCAATCCTCTTGAATTTTATATGAAGAATCATCAGCCTACGAAACATGGTTTTTCGAAGGCATGTCCCTCATTGAGGTAAAATAGTCTCGTGGCCACTTATTATCGAGTGGCTCATGAATCAACATACCAAACATCATTACATTACGTGGATGGTTCACTTGATCGAGCAAAATACAAAGAAGTCTTCATTATCCGAATGTTTTCTAACTTAGAAATGTTTCCTTGTTGATGGGGTATTCTTTTCTAGTTCCCCTTTTTCTTCCCTTGAGTTTAGATTGTATTTCCTTTGTGAGATTGTTGGTGTTGAGGTCCAAAGTTTCTTGATGATCCTTTCTTGTAAGTATTATACCAAAAATATTTTAAGTCATGTCCTCTTTTGCAGATTGGGAATTGTTTCTTCTGTTGTTTGTCCCTGTGAGAGTGATTCTTATGCTTTGGGACTTTTGATAGGAATTTAGTTTTCCTTTACCTTTTCCTTTCCATTTTTGATGTGAAGAAAGTGCTTGCTCCTCTTCATCATCCTTATTATGCATGGATTCCTCTTGTTGCAATAGGTTTACTAGCTTGTCAAAACTAACTATCGTATCTGACAAGTTTAGTGTTGTGACAAAAATGTGGTAAGAAGAGGGAGTGCTCTCAGAACAATGGGAATGAGAGCATCATCTATGACCACTTCTCCCAAGGCTAGAAGTGAAGCCCTCAATTCTGCAACTCTTCTTAATAAAGCTTTAATTTTCTCATTCTGTTTAAACTTCGAGTCCTATGTAACTAACTCTGAAAATTTTGTTTGACATTCTTGTTTTTGGCCTCATATGTGTGCAAAATTTATCCCATTTCTTTCTGTTTTGGCATCTCGAATGTGGGGTTGCACATCATCGGACAATCAAACAAGATGATGAGTTTGGCCTTTTGATCTACTTTATCAAATTGCCGTTGTTGTGTTGTATCAATAGTTTATTTGGTCAGAGTACCATTCACAATAGTCTAGATCTCTTCAAACTCAAGTTGTGTCTTGATTTTAGTCTTCCATGCAACATAGTTGTTTCCTCTGAGTAGTTGTGAATCTAGAAGAAAAATTTGGGGGCATTGGTGCCCATTTTACAGAAATCACTGACATGGTTTGGCTCTTATCACTCTAGGTATAAGGTCTCCCAATCTATATACTGTCAGTATGATATACCGAACCTTTCTATATATGCACCTTTCTAATATACCCAATGGTAGGTGGAATAATCTTGCCATTTCTATATACCCAACGGCATACATGAAAGATGTGTTAATGTACATGAAAGAATTCAATACATGGTACCAAGACAATAATGAAAGGGGTCTCAGTATGATTATTGACACCACTCAAAGAAATATCCTCATACATGCGCGTAACTTAACTTTGGTATATACTCGGATAATTTCTTAGTCCATATTTATGTCATGCAATCATTCACGAGATAGATGGGATGGCTCATAGTGTGTACATTGTGACCTTATTACTCCCATCGATTTAAAGGGTCAATGCCTAGATGATGTTTTTACAGCTATATTAGGTGTTAAGTGTAGTAGTAGTCATGATGACTTTACCCATAAGCTCTTCCCGGAGGCACCGTATATATCTTGAAAGATGCGAATGAGATCTAGGATCTTGTGATTTTTTAAAAACAAATTTTACTTGATTTTGAGTACAATATTCTACCGCTTTCTTAGCAGATACAAATTTTGCGGTTGTCATGGCAACTTGTAAATTAGTATAATATCTTTTGAAGCATGTAATTACATTCAAAAATATGGAAAAATTGAATGGCCGCTAATTTTTTTTTTTGTTTTGTGGGCCCTAGTGGCCTCTAGAGCCCAATACGACCCTCGATGCCAAAACCATTAAAAATTAGCTCAAAATGAGGTTTTTAGACAGTCTTCCTTTTGCAAATGTTGCCCCGAGAATTAAAAATAGACCTAAAAGGAGAAAAACATTTTTACCCTAAATTAGGGTTTTTCTCGCTAAGGAGTTAGAAGGTTGTTTAGCTTTGTAGCTAAGCTATTTAGAGATGGTTTTTCCCGCTAAATCTCCCTCTAATATGGCGTTTTTCCAAATTTTCCTCTAAATTTCAATTTTTTTGAAAACTAATATGGGGGTGGGGTCAAACCACTTTGACCACTCGATCCATACAATGTTTTACATATAAATAAGTAATTTGAATTTGAAGTAGAAGAAAAAATGACATACCTCATTAAAAATAATGTGGCGAGAGGTTCCACGTGGCATGCATGCACGAAAGAGAAAGATTAGGGATTTCCACTTGAGAATTCAGATCTCGAGGCGTATTTGTCTCCTTTGCATGTTGTTGAACATCTTTGGAAAAATATATCTTGTTAACTCCACTTTGATTTGTTTTATATCTCTCCTTGTGTTTTTTTATTCATCTATCGTATTGTTTTTCCTTGTACATGTCGTTGTGTATTCTTGCAGGTATTTCCTTCCACTACTATTTTCGTTTATTCAATGTTTTGTATTATTTTTGTAGAGGCAACATGGAGTGGTTCATGGAGCAGGGTCGTGCAAGGGTGAATTCCTCACGTGGCTCACCCTAATGGTGCACATAGCTTGTGGTTTGTGTTTGCAAGAGTCTATACTTTAGCTTAGAGCTCGGTTTGCGAGGAACAACCAATATTGGGTTAGTGTGAGTTATCTTATGTATCCTATGTGTCCTCCACTCATATTGGAGGGTCATCTCACATGGGTTAGGTTTAGGGTTTCATGTGTGTCATGCACTAGGGTTACTCAACACCCTATATGTACCCTTTCACTATTCATTTATGAGCATGCCAAGACACTCTGTTGTCTTTCCTCTATGTGCAAGCTTTGTTTCTATTGAGCAAGTTATTCCATTATTGATCGATTCTTTCTTGCAATTATGCTAGAGCTATCACGATTCCATTGGAGTGCAACTACTTCGTGGTGCCTCATTTTCGATTTGATTCTCGCAAACTCTTTTCATGGTATCGAGAGATTATATCGGGTAAACGTGCACTCGTTATTTTTAGTTGCGATTACTCTTTCTTGGTTTCATTTTTTTACTCGTATGCAAGTTTTTATCACTATTTTCTGGAATTATTTTGCTAACGTATCTAACAAGCTTTCTCGGAAAGTTGTGTCATTTTTTGTGCTTTTTTGTGCATGTGTAGGTTTTCATCATACCTTGAGCAATCAGGGGTTTTGCCACCATTTTTAGCTAGTCTGACAAACTAAAATCAAAATAGAGCATTTTCTCGGTTTCACTGTGGTTTTTAAATAGAGATTAATTTCATTTCTATTTTTTTAAATAAATTATTAAAATGGAAGTGAATTTTTTTAAGATCTCTATTTTTTTGCAGTTCCAATTTTTTTGGAAAAATTGGCTTGGCTCTGCATTTTTTTGCAGGTTGACGTGTGGTTCTCGCTGGCTTTGACATGCCCTAGTTCTTGCTCTTGCATGTGGGAGCTTCTATACGTGGGAACTCACATTTTTTTATGTGGCATTTTTTGGGAGCTCATTTTTTTGTTGTGGCGTTTACTCTCCCACGGCACACCGCCCTTCAGGCACAACCACTGCATTTTCTTCCTCACGGCCTACATTTTCTTCTTCACGGCTTTCTTGACTTTGTTTGCAAACTAGGTAAGATTTTTTTGTAAGTGTTTTTGATAAGTTTTTAAATACTTTCTAAACTTTGTTAAAGTTTTTTTAGTTGGTTTTAAAAACAATAAAAAAAAACAAATCGGCTTCCTTCAAATTAAACTTAGAATCAAATTGGTTCTAATCTTTTAGTTGTTAAACTCAGAATACTTTCTAATTTGACTTCCTTCTAATTTGTATTTTTTAAACAAAAAAACAAATCTCAACCGATTTCTTTTTAGTTGGAATAATTTAAATTTCTCATTAAAAGGGAAAGTATCTTTAATTACCTTTTTTTCTTCTTTAGATCTTAATTAAATTAATTGTAATTAAATTAAATTTACTTACATTATTTTTTATTAAATCCTATCTCATTTAAGTTCAATAAATAATTAAAGAAAAAATCATCTTTTAAATTAACGTCAAAATATAATTTGTTTAACTCCAAAGCCCTCAATTTAGCTAAATTGGGTGTTTCCAAACATAAATTTTTAACGTTATTGTCATTTTTTTCTCTAATAGTGTGCTCAAGTGTGCAACATCACTTTGAGCACTTGTTTCCTTCTAGGCATTTTTCTAGCATTCAGAAGATATCGAAACTCCTTGAGTTCTCAAACCTTGTATCTTACCCCTTTTCTTGCTTACAACTAGTGAGCGCATCCACCACAATTTGTAGCAAGGGGGTTTCCATTTACAATGTGAGACACTTTTTCTCACCACCAGGGTTGGCTTTCGCCTCCTTTCTTATTTTTTGCTTGTGTTTGTTTACAGTGTCCTATTTGTTGCACTCCATGAAACACTGTTGTGGTCTCCTCTCTTACACGTTATTATGCTAATTGCAAGATGAGTTACCAAGTGTTTCAAACCACATGCACGGACCCGATTGTAATCAACACACTAAACTATAAAGTGCCAAAAGTAGGGGGGTTGTTATTGTCCTGGTGGTTGTGTTTCTTTTCTACGTATTTCTTTCTCTCTCTCTCTCTCTATGGATGCACTTTCAATTCCTTTGCTTACACCATTCAAATTTTTCAAATGGAGATCGAAAATAATAATGAAACTAAGGGGTAAAGGGTTATTCCGCATCACCATGGGAACTGAGATTGAACCAGATGACGAACCTGAAAATCTAAGTGGTTAAACAAGTAGTGATGAAGCTTTAGGTCTTCTTTGCATGTTTGTTTCTCCTAACTTGCTTTTCCACATTGAGGTGTCTAAAACACCTAAATCTACGTGGAAAACATTGGATGCGATGTTTGGACAACTAGATGACATGAGAGCATATGAGTTTGAAAATGAACTACTAGGGTTAAATCCTAGTGACTTTGAAAAACTACAAGCTTTCTTCTCAAAATTTGTCCACATTAGATTATTGTTAAAAGGATGTCAAGTAGAGAAGAAAGATTCTCAACTGATCTTGTTGATTCTCTCTAAGCTAGGTCTTGAATATTCTGTCTTCGTGTCAAATTTCTACGCTACAAAATCTACTTTGGGTGATACTTGGACTATGCCCTCCTTTGACTATTTTTCATCCCAACTCATTCAAGAACAGGACAAACTCATTCAAATGGGGTCTCTCAAGTCCAAGTCACATGCCCTTATAACAAGTACTAGCAAGGGAAAGAAGACTGAAAAGAAGAAAGAAACAAAGGATCAACCTAAGAAAGAAACCAAGACCAAACCTAAAAATGACACAAACACTTCAACTTCTAAGCCTAAGGCACAAAAAAGCAAGTATTTGTGTTCCTATTGCAAGAAGTCTGGTCATGATGAGCAACATTGTTTTCGAAATAGATTGATCACTTATCTCATTTACTTGAGAAGAATAAAATAAGTGTTCCTGAATCCATAAAACAAAGTGCTCCAAAGGCCGAGTCTTCTACTGCAAAAGGTGCTAAAAATGATAAGAAGAAAGGAAAGGCCCTTGTAGCTAGAGTTGCTCCTTCATCGACATGGATTATAGATTCCGGTGCCTCGCACCACATGGGTTCTTCGCATGTTGATTTTCCAACATCAACCTTGTGGAATGTCCCAAATCACGATGGGTAATGACATGACAGTGTCGGTTTCTGGTAGTGGATCGGTAGAGATGGATGGGGGAACATTTAACCAAGTGTTGAGTATTCTGATCTCTCTACCAATCTCCTATCGTTTTACCAAATTACTCACTTTGGTGAATGAATGCGAGTGGAATTTGGTTCTAACTTGGTGATTATTCGTGAGCTTAACAATGACACTACTGAATGGCCGAGGGAAAGGTAGATCACCATTCACGATTGTACACCTTCTCCCACTTTTCTTCTGATTCTACACTCATTGACTTTCACTCACTCATGCAAATGAGGTTAGTAAGCTATGGCATGAGCATTTTGGACATCTAAATTATCACTACCTTGAACAATTGAGCCAAAATGAAATGGTCAATGGCTTTCCTCACGTCGAGATTTCTAAGGGTCTTTGTGAGGGTTGTACCCTTGGAAAGCATCCTGAAAAGAACTTTGACAAATGAAAAGCTTGGAGAGCCACACATCCTTTGGATCTTATTCATAGTGATGTTTACGGTCCATTTCCTTCTCCTTCATTTACTAGAGCTCTTTATGTGTTAACCTTCATTGATGACTATTCACGATATACTTGGGTATATTTTCTTAAGCTTAAGTATGAAGTCTTTGAACATTCTCGGGACTTTAAGGCTCTTGCTAAGAAATAGGCGGAAACGGGTCTATCAAGTTTCTTCAAACCGATAATGGAGGTGAATATGTAAACAATAGGTTCATGGATTTCGTACTTACAAGGGATCTTTTGCAGCATACGATTCTTATAGCCCTTCATAGAAATGGAGTCGCGAAAAGGAAGGACCGTACTCTAAAGGAGATGGCCACTTGTATGATTCACTCAAGTCTCTTCCTCCGTAGTAGTGGGATGAAGCAATGAATTGTGTAAATTACATTCGAAACCATGTTCCACATAAGGCAAGAAGAGGGATGACACCCTTTGAAGCTGGTTTGGACGCAAGCCTAATGTTGAGAACTTTCAGAGTCTTTGATCCAAGGCTATGGCTCGATTCCCAAGAAGAAATGCAAGGCTTTGGAACCACAATCCAAACCTTGTATCTTTGTAGGGTATCTTGATGGCATGAAGGGATATCGATTGAACAATCCTATTTCTCATGAGTTGTATATTGAGAGAAGTGTTAAGTTTGATGAGTCTTCTTTGACTTCTACTTCTCCACCTATTGAGGTTCTTCAGCTCGTTGATTCAGATTCTGACTCATCAGATGATGATACTATTGAGCGTGCTCCTCTTCCTGATCCTCCCGACCATTAGACCTTTGAGTCTTCTGATTCTGATAGTAGTGATGATGAGGACTATGTCCCTTCTCACTCAAGTGAAGAATCTTCTAAATCTAATCTGATCCTCCTGGTCCTCTTTGGGCTAGGAAAACTTTGCAAAGTGTTGGAGATTTAGTTGGAGATACTTCGAATATGAGACATACTCGCTTAGATTTCATTAGACCCCACTCTTTCTTCACCTCTGCTTCTAATCACATTCTTTTCGGAGGCTTTTGGTATTCCTGAGTGGGATTCTGCCATGGATGAGGAGTATTCCTCTCTCATGAAGAATGATACTTGGGATCTCACCACTCTTTCGAAAGGAAGAAAAATCGTTCGGTGTAAGTGGGTGTTCCGAACAAAGTATGGAGTAGATGGAGACGTCAAAAATTTTAAAGCGTGATTATTAGTAAAGGGTTTCTCCCAGATAGCTAGGTTTGATTATACTTTGAAACCTTTGCTCTAGTTTCAAAGATGACTTCTATTCGATTGACCTAGCCATTGCCAGCAATGAAAGATAAAATTCCATCAAATAGACATTAAGAGTACCTTCCTTCATGGTGACCTAGAGGAAGAGATCTATATGGAACAACCTCCGGGTTATGTCCAAGATTCCTCCCTCGTTTGTAAGTTAAAGAAGTCTCTTTATGGCCTTAAACAAGCCCCTCGGGCTTGGTATGCCAAGATGGACTCCTTTTTACTTACATCAGGGTTTACTAGGTGTCACTCTAATCCAAATGTTTATATCCTATGGCAAGATGACTCCATACTCATTCTTTTTCTCTATGTTGATGACTTGTTGATCACGGGCAGCTCTTCCTCTATTATCTATTCTATGAAGATCACCTTGGCCAACAAGTTTTCCATGACCGACTTAAGTCTACTTCATTACTTCCTTGGGATCCAAATTTCACAATCGACTTGAGAATGTTAGTTTTACAACCTAAGTATGCTCTTGATTTGCTAGCTCATTTTCAATTTCCGATTGCAAGTCTTCTCCTACTCCTTTTATTTCGGGGTTAAGTTGGTTTCAGATTGCTCTACTCCTTGGTTGATGGTACTCTTTATCGACATTTGGTGGGAGCTTGATTTACTTGACTCACACTCGGACCGGATTTATCGTATGATGTTGGGATCATGTCCAGATTCATGCGGGAGCCACATGAGCTGCATTGAAAAGTAGCTAAATGGATCCTTCATTATGTTCATGGCACCTATGCTTGATGGCATTCACTATCATGGAGGGGTAGATATTTATTTGATTGGGTTCATGATTCTGATTGGGCAGGTGACTTAGATCATCGAAAATCTACTTCTGGCTATAGTTTCTCTCTTAGTTTGGGTCCTATTAGTTGGTCTAGCAAGAAGCAAAATGCAATTGCAATATCATCTATAGAGGCAGAATATAGAGGAGTAGTTAACGCTTTCCATAGAAGCTATTTGGCTATAGGGTATTCTCGACAGCGAGTTTGGCATCCACTTTTGGAAGCCTACCATTATCTCTTGTGATAACACAAGCACAATCTATATTTGCAGAAATCCAGATTCGGCATCGATGGGCGAAGCACATTGAGATCCATATGCACTTCATACGGAAGCTTATTCATGATGGTATCATCAACATTCAGTACATTCAGATAGCTGATCATATTGCAGATTTATTCACCAAGCCCTTCATTGAGATGAAGTTTCTTCACTTATAGTCTCTTCTTAGGGTGAGGTCTTTTCAGGTACTCATCTTCTTCGGGCTATGTAGTCCTTCTTTTCTTCTTCTTCTTCTAGGAATATTTTGTTTGTATATGGGCACCTTATCAGGCCTTTAGTTTCGGGCCCCATTGACACATCTTTCTTAGTTATTTAGGAGTGTCTTCTCTTTCTATCTGACTCATCATAGCCGCTACCCTAGCTTTGATGAAGGGGGTGTTAGTGTGAGTTATCCTATGTATCATATGTGTCCTCCTCTCATATTGGAGGGTCATCTCACATGGGTTACGTTTAGGATTAAGTTTAGGGTTTCATGTGTGTCATGCACTAGGGTTACTCAACACCCTATATGTACCCTTTTTATTCATTTATGAGCATGCCAAGACACTCCATTGTCTTTCCTCTATGTGCAAGCTTTGTTTCTATTGAGCAATCTATTCCATTGTTGATTGAATCCTTCTTGCAATTACGTTGAGCTATCACATTTCGTTGGAGTGCAACTACTTCATGGTGCCTCATTTCGATTCAATTCTTGTAAAATCTTTTCATATTCACACTCCCAAATGGAATGATTAAGACTGTGAATGGCTCGGCCTTAACAAATTTTAACACAATTCAATGCACACAACAACTACTCCTAGCTTGATAAGGTAGCATTCACAATTTCTTAGAAGCCACAAACATTCACTTGAATTTCGATCACGATTAATGCAAACAACAACATGGTGTGGAGGGGAGCAATATAACTTGATGTATAACACATCAATGAGCTTGGTCTTTTGAATTCACCAATAAAAAACCATAAAAAATTCAATGTGGCCCGAGCTTGATGAAGCAACTCGGTTATAAGCTCCACATACACAAAGCCTCTAAATAACAAATAATCTCCAATTTTTTCAGATCCTCCAAATGTAGAGGGTCTGATAAAAAGATCGAGCACTAAAATGCTCCTCTAAATTAGACGTAAAATCCTGTTATGGTAAAAAAATTTAATATTCTGAAAATGATCAACTTGGGAGAAAAATTTTCCAGTGCAAGTGAAGGGCACCAAGGGCAAAAATAAATTGCTTTACGTTTACCTACCTAGAAAACACATAGGAGGTTGTGGGTCTGCAGGAGATGTGGGAAGTTTTGGAGGTAGCACTGGCTCTCCATTGTTGTATATTTATTCTCCATGAATTATTATTCCTCTACAACATTCTCCAACCTTTCAGGTCCAGGAGCTTCAATTCACTCGGTACTAAATGTAGTTTCACAAAAATGGGATAGTAGCCTTTGTATTTTATTAATGTGAATTCAACCAAGTTCTGATGGATGGACTGCAATACTTATAGGTATTGTACTGACCATGTGTAGACAAATGCAAAGTTGCACAGTGCAAATGAAAATCACAAAAGTTTCCAAAATACATTCAGAAACAACAATTAATTAAATACAAAGAAATGATAAGTTGTAACTATGCAACAAATAATCCTATGACTATGTAATATGAAAAATATGGTTTAAAAACCATATTACAATAATAATTAATTAATATAAATAGTTAAATAATTAATTTAAAAATGCATAATTAATTATCCTAACATTCCCCCTTAATTGTGTATTTTCTCAAGGGATGAGGAGAGGAACTCTCAACAACTCGAACTTGTCACATGCAAGTGACTTTGTGAAGATATTTTCCCATTGTTCAACCTTGGAAAAATATAAGTTGATGTTGTGCTTCAACACATGCTTACACATAAAATGAACATGTACCTTGATGTGCTTTGTTCTCTCATGAAAAAAATGGATTGCGAATCGTTTTTCCAAGCAACTGTTTGATTAAATCAACACAGAAAGATATTCTATTCAGCATATCCATCATATTACAAGAACCCATATAAATAGGAATATAGCTCTCCTATGATTTAGGAGGTAGCTATAACAAAAATCTAACCTACGTGAGTTGTTAAAACTCATTCACCCATATTTGTTATAAGTTGTTTTATATAACAACTATATAACAAAATACTAACATATTTACAAACACAATATTACATGATAATAATTACTAACGTAATTATTATTTACCAATGGAGCACTAATAGATTGATTTCCTAACATTCCCCCCCTTAGTGTGAACATGGGGAAAACCTGCCTTTGTACTTGCACCTACTCATGATCTGGTGATTTTCACAGGATGATCACAAACCTCAAGGATGGTTTTGCAAATGGTTGACCAAAAATTGAGAATGGTGGTTTTGTAATTGGTTTACCACAAACCACAAAGTGATGGTTTTGCAAATGGATTACCAACAACAAAGAATTGTGGTTTTGTTATTGGTTTACCACAAACCGCAAATGACGGTTTTCAAGCGGTTTACCTACAACCACGTCATGATATGCCAAGTACTATTCTCAACCCTCATCACATCTCACTATAGGAAATAACATAGGAAATTCTCTTGAAATCTGTTTCTCATACATACATAGAAAAAGATGACATACTGGAAATGGAACATTGGAATCATGTTCCCCCCCTCAATGTGAAATTTCCACTTATTGAAAACAGAACACCATGGCCCAAGAAGAAAAAACAACGAAAACAAATGCCACCAAATCATTTATGCGGCCCCATCGTTGGCGATCGACAGAGGTCGTTGAATGACCTCTAACCTCTGATGCCTCCTGCCTCCGGTAACATGCTTTATCTAACTCAACCGGATTTTGATATGAAGCTCAATCTGTTTCCACATTTTTATTATATACTCCCTCCCGAATTTGAAACACTTTATTTTTCAGACGTCCAACACCGAAAATGCGTCTGTGAGATGATTTTTTTTAATTTTTAGAAATTTTTACATTAAAAAAACTTTTTTTTTCCTCACTTTTAGACTGGACTACTACAACTTGGATGAATCATGGACAAATAACATTAACAATAACATGACTCTTTTAAGACAAATGTGACTAAACTTATGAAGAATAATAACTCTAACAACATCCAATTAAATATTGGATTTAATAAAAGACTCTCACTAAATAAATGACTTTTTATCTTGATGGACATACATGACACATTATAAAATAACCTAAAGTATTCAGTTATGACACTTTACAAACATAGAGTGACAATGAAATAAAAGACAAATTACATATGGACAAATAAATGGAGGCTATACGTGGAGACTCAATCAAATTACACGGACTATAAAAACATAAGATATATAATTAAATAAAACAAAACTTGAACTTCTAGATGGAACCTATAAAATAAACTTTAGCCAAAAACTTAAAAATGTCTCAAACTTAAAAACTTATGACAGACTTTGTAATGAATCTGAAAGTAATTTGACAGCAACAACATACATACGTGGCATATCTACACATGGAAATTCTAGCACCAAGCATGGCATTCAAGGTGCTCGCACTACCATTTAGGTTTAGTGGCTTATGTGGATCGGTAAGTGTTTGTCGTTGCAAATACGAAATAATCCAATGTAATGTCAATGCTGGGAATGCAGAATGAAGAAAAACCAACACTTAGATTGATGTTAAGCCAAAGAAAACCAGAAGAGATGGAATAATTCACGTGATCTATGTCGTAGATGTAGGTATGTACATCGGACTGTGTGGGCTGCGCAAGAAGCATTGGTGTAATAATAAACCGATTTGTTAGATCATGGACATATCAACTGGGAAGATTGTCGACCAGTCAACTATATGGAATTTTATTTTATTTATTTTTCTTTGGCTTTGTCTTCCTTTCAACAATTATTTTGATCAGGGAATCAACGCCTTACTAGATCCTTTAGCAGTGCACCAAGTTGGGCTTGTTTCAAAGGCACCAATGTGAAATGAACATATATCTTGTTTCTGTAGGCTTCCACATGACTCGCATATTACATGTGAATGTGCGTACTTTTACAAAAACAACTTACTCTCATCGAAATTAACCTTACTCGATACCAAATGTGAGCACAGAACCAGATTTGATTAAATCAATCACAGGAAGATATTCTATTCGGCATATCCATCATATTACAAGAACCCATATAAATAGGAATATAGCTCTCCTATGATTTAGGAGGCAGCTATAACAAAAATCTAACCTACGTGAGTTGTTAAAACTCATTCACCTGTATTTGTTATAAGTTGTTTTATCTAACAACTATATAGCAAAATACTAACATATTTACAAACATAATATTACATGATAATAATTACTAACATAATTATTATTTACCAATGGAGCACTAATAGATTGATTTCCTAACACGAACAAGTTTGAGAACACCTTCATTGTCAACATACATGCTAGGTCGGTTTGTCATGTGGTATTCCAATTTCTTATAGTATGCGACGTACCCAAATCACTTCACGATAACTTCTCCTGAAGAATGATACTTGGATTCTATGGAAGAACGAGAAACAAAGTGTTGTTTCTTGCTTCCCCACGATATTGGTCTAGATATTAGAAAGAATACAAATCTGAAGTGTATTTTCAATCATCAATATTTCTGCATGATCTTAATCCGAATATCCTAACAAGAAGAAGTTTTCATTCTTTTTTGTATTCTAGACCAAGATCCATTGATCCTTTGAGATATCTCAAGATGTGCCTTTCTACTTTCCAATGACACACTTTGGGTTCTGCATGAACTTGTATAGATAGCTGATTGCAAAGTGATATCTCCTGGTCTAGTCTAGGTCGGTGAATGATACTCCTAATCAACTACCGATAGAGAGTGGCACTTACCTTAGGAGATGGATCCAATGAGATAACTACAATCTATTCTCCGTAGGTGCAGCAATTGGTGTGCAATCCATCATCCTGAATTTGTTGAGTGTTATCTTGATATATTTCATATGAGAAACAAAGATGTGATTCTGTTTACGCCATACTTCCAATCCAAGACAATAATACATCAACCCGAGATCACCATGTTGAATGATCACTTAAGATCTTTTTCGTTGCATTAATCATCCTCACTCAACTTCCAGTGATGACTAGATCATTGAAATAGACAATGATAATCACAATCTCCCCCTTGCTTTTTAAGGTAAATATTGGAATCGTATGGATTTCTAAGAAATCCATGTTGTATGAGATGCTCATCAATTTTGATGTCTCTTTCCTGGGTTCTGTTTATGGCCATACTAAGATTTCCTAAGTCTCAGTATACCTTTTCTTCTTAACCAGGTACTACATATCCCTCAAAGTTGAGTCATGTAGACTTATTTTTCAAATCTCCATTCAAGAAGGAAATTTTTACGTTCATCTAATGGACTTTCCAACCAAACATGTAGTAAGCTAGAGTAAAGATCATCCCGATCATTTTGATCTTAGCTGTGGGAGAAAATGTCTCCTCATAATCAATGCCTCATTTTGGTGCATACCCATTTACTACAAGTCTTGCTTTAAACTTGTCTAGTGTCCCCATCTACTTTGTACTTCATTTTGAATATCCATATGCATCTAATGGGTTTCTTCGTTGGTGGAAGATCGATAAGCTACCAAGTGTTATTTTTCATTACTCACTAATATTCGAGTCCATGGCATATTTCCAAGCTTTTGACCGTAGGGCTTCTTGACCGTAGAGGCTCATTAGACTCATTAACTCTACTCATCAAAATAAAGTTAACTTCTTCTCTTTCTTTACTATGAGTACGTGGTCCAAGGGTGGATGTATCCGATGGAGAATATGTTCTTGCATTTCATAATGTGATAGTACACCACTTGGGCATACACTAAACTATTTCGTGGGTCGTGGTTCCATTAGATCAACACCATCATCCCCATCATCACTTTCCTCATCTATGGGAACATCAACTTGAATTTTTACAACTTGTGAAGAATCTACATCAGGTGAATCTAGAGGAGGAGACTCTGCTTTGTTCTTCTCAAAAAAATCAACATCTCTGTTGGTGTAGACTTTTCTGGTATTTGGATCCATCAATATGTACCCAAGAGTCTCTTCATGTACCCAATGAAGATGATTTTTGTGACTTCATGTCCAATTTATTTCTTTTTTTCTTGGGTATGTGCATACTTTCTTTACACCCGAATACTCTAAGGTGTACAATAGATGGTTTCCGCTTTGACCATGCTTCTTATGGTGTTACTCCGTCAAGAGAAACTGTGGGCACTCTATTCAAAAAACACACTAATGTCTTTACTTTGCTTCTACCTATAATGTCTTTGTAAGCCCGTCATTGATCATGCATTGCACCATTTCCATGATAATACGATTTCTTATCTTAACAACACCATTATGCTGCGGTGTGTGTAAAAGAGGCATTTTTCGATGAATCCTATGAGTTTATAGGTAATCTTTAAACTCATTACTTGGTTGATTCCCCCTCGATCTAAGCAAAAATTCTCGATGTGATGACCAATTTCATTCTCAACTGCTACTTTGAATTTCTTGAAAGTTTTAAAAGCTTCACTTTTCTTGAAGACAAAAAATCCACATTTTCCTTGAATAGTCATCAACACATAGCATGAAGTACTAAAATCTAGAATGACTTGGTTGCATCAGACCACAAAGATCGGTATGAACCAGATCAAGCTTACCATGAGCTCGATATGTACTCTTCTAGAATGAAGCTCTATGTTGTTTTCCTACTAGGTAGTGAGGAAACTTGTCTGTATCCTTCTGAAGAGATGGTAGCCCATGTACCATATTACGTTGGTGTAGTGTCTCGAGATACTTGAAACTAACATGACCAAGTATTCGATGCCACAACTATCTTTGAGGTAGAGTCCTTAGCCACAAGTTCCTAATCATCTCTGTGGAAAAAATCAAGCTGGAACCTTTGTCCCACATTGAAGGATTTTACAAATATTTTTGATCCTCGTAATTTATCTCGAATCAAATATGTTTTCTTGTTGGAATGAGTATAAAAGTCAATTTTTAGGTTGTGACCTAGGAGTTGGTAGATGAAAGAAGATTATTTGTAAACTAAGGGAGATATACGACATTATATAGTCTATAGTTGTGTGTACCAAGGGGTAGAAAAGTGTTCCCAATCCCTTGAATTGTATATGAAGAATCATCACCCAATGAAACATGGTTTTTCGAAGGCGTGTCCCTCATTGAGGTAAAACTATCTCTGTGTTCACCATGTGTTGAGTGGCTTCCAAATCAACATATCGAGACATCACTAGATGACGTGGATGGTTCTCTTGATAAATAAATGTAAAAGAAGTCTTCATTATATTAATGTTCTTCTTGCTCAACAATGTTTCCTTGTTGATAGGTATTCTTTTCTAGTTCCCCTTTTCTACCCTTGATTGGAGTTTATATGTGCTTTGCGAGATTTCGTGTTGAGGTCCGAGTTGCTTGATGAACCTTTCTTGTAAGTATTATACCAACAATCTTTTAAGTCATGTCCTCTTTTACAAATTGGACATTGTTTCTTTGTTGTTTGTCCTTGTGATACTTGATTCGATATTGAGAATTTTTATAAAATAAGTCTTCATTATCTTAATGTTCTTCTTTCTCGATAATGTTTTCTTGTTGATGGGGTCTTCTTTTCCAGTTCCCCTTTTCTGCCATTGATTATAATTTGTGTGTCCTTTGTGAGATTTCTCGGTGTTGAGGTCCGAGTTTCTTGATGAACCTTTCTTGTAAGTATTATGCCAATAATCCTTTAAGTCATGTCCTCTTTTGTAGATTGGACATCATTTCTTCATTGTTTTTCCTTGTGACACCGATTCGATGTTGGGAATTTTGATAGGAATTTAGTTTTTCTTTACATTTTCCTTTCCATTTTTGATGTGAAGAAAGTGCTTTCTCCTCTTCATCATCCTTATTATGCATGGATTCCTCTTGCTTTATAGTAGGTTTACCAGCTTGTCAAAACTAACTTTCATATCTGACACGTTTAGTGTTGTGAAAAAAATATGGTAAGAAGAGGGGAGTGCTCTAAGAATAATGGGAACGAGAGCATCATCTATGATCGCTTCTCCCGCAGATATAAGTGAAGCCCTCAACTCTACAACTCTTCTTAAGAAAGCTTCAAATTTCTCATTCGCGCTAAACTTCGATGTATGTAACTAACTCTCGTAAATTTAGTATGATATTCTTGTTTTTAGCCTCATATACTGTCCATAATTTATCCCACACTTCTTTGGCTATTTTGGCATCTTGAATGTGGGGTTGCACATCGTCAGAAAATCCAAACAAGATGATGAGTTTGGCCTTCTAATCTACTTTATCAAACTCGCCATTGTTGTGTTGCATCGGTAGTTAATTTGGTCGAGTACCATTCAAAAAGTCCATATCTCTTCAAACTCAAGTTATGTCTGATTTTAGTCTTCCATGCATCATAGTTGTTTCCTACGAGTAGTTGTGAATATGGAAGAAAACATTTTGGGGCACCGGTGCCCAATTTATAGAAATCACTTGTGGTTTGTCTCTTATCACTCTGGTATAAGGTCTCCCATTATATATACCTTGTCAATCGATATATCAAACCTTTCTATATACACACCATTCCGATGTACCCGATAGTAGGTGGAAGAATCTAGCCCTTTCTATATACCCACGGTATGTGAAAGATGCATTAACATACTTGACAAATAAAATACGTGGTACCAAGATAATACTTAAAGGGGTCCAGTATGATTATTGACACTAGCTCAAAGAAATATCCTCATACACGTGCGTAACTTCGCTATATACTTAGATAATTTCTTAGTTCATATTTATGTCGTGCAAGTGTTCACATATTGATGGGATGGCTCATAATGTGTGTACTATGACCTTATTACTCCATGTCGATTTAAAGGGTTGATGCCCAGACGATGTTCTTACACTATATTAGGTGTTAAGTGCAGAGTAGTCGTGTAACCTCTTCCCGGAGGCACCGTATATACCAAATGATGCGAATGAGATCTAGGATCTTGTTATTTTTTGAACCATTTTTAAAATTTTGAGTACAATATTCTACCAGCTTTCTTAGCAGCTTACAAAGTTTGTAATTTTCTATGGAAACTTGTAAATTAGTACAATATAATGAAGTATGTAATTGCATTCAAAAATATGTAAAAATTGAATGGCCGACATTTTTTTTTTTTTACGGGCCCAGTGGCCTCTCCAAAGCCCAATACGACCCTTGATGCCAAAAACCGTTAAAAGTAGCTCAAAATGAGGTTATGAGACAGTATTCTTTTTATAAATGTTGCCTAAAATAAATAAAAAGACCTAAAATGAGAAAAACATTTTTACCCTAAATTAGGTTTTTCTCACTAAAGAGTTAGAAGGTTGTTTAGATGTATCTAAGTTGTTTAGAGATGGTTTTTCCCGCTAAATTTGCCTCTAGTTGTGTCGGTTTTCCAAATTTTCCTCTAAATTTCAATTTTTATAAAAAAGCGATATGGGGTGGGGTCGAACAACCCACCACTCACTCCCCAAAAGCTCATGGGCTAGCCAACCATCCGACCATCACATTTTTCATCTAAATGAAGCAATTTGAATTTGAAGTAGAAGAAAAAATGACATACCTCATAAAAATGTGGCGAGAGGTTCCACGTGGCTCGTGCTAGAAAGAGAGAGGATTAGGGATTTTCACCCAAGAATTCGGATCCGAGGCGTATTTGTCCCCTTTGCATGTTCTTGAATGTCTTTAGAAAACGATTTCTTGTTAACCACCACTTTGATTTGTTTTATTTCTCTCCTTGTGTTTTTTATTCATCCACCGTATTGTTTTTCCCTTATGGATTTTGTTGTGTATGCTTGTAGGTGTTTCCTTCCATCGCTATTTTATTTTATTCACTATTTTGTATTACTTTTGTAAAGGCGAGAATGGATCAGTTCATGAAGCAGGCCATTGTGAGGGTGGATTCCTCATGTGGCTTAGTTGGAACGATGCCACGAGCTCATGGTTCCTATTTGTAGGAGTCTATACTTTAGCTTAGAGATCAGTTTGCAAAGTGAATAACCAATATTCACACTCCCAAATGGCACGATTGAGACTGTTGAATGACTTGGCCTTAAAGAAATTTCGACACAATTAAATGCACACAACACCTTCTTACTCGGAAGGTAGCATTCACAATTTTCTTAGAAGCCATAAACATGTAGCTTGGTCGATCCGAGCAATGCAAACAACAACACAAAGTGGGAGGGGAGCAATACAACTCACTATATAATACATCAATGAGCTCACTCCTTTTGAATGCAAAACACAAAAAACCAAATAAATCCAATGTGGCCCGAGCTTGACCAATAAAATTGGTTAGAAGCTCCACATACACACAGCCTCAAATAACAAATGATCTCCAATTTTTAGCATAGTCCTCCAAATGTAGAGGTCTGATAAAAAAATATCAGAGACTAAAATGCTCCTCTAAATTAGAGGTAAAACCCCTGTTGGGTGAAATATATATATATATATATATATATATATATATATATATATATATATATATATATATATATATATATATATATTAATATTCTAAAAATGATCAACTTCTAGGGAGAAAATTTTCTTGGTGCAGAGGGCACCAAGGAAAAAAATATTGCTTTACGTTTACCTAGAAATCACACAAGAGGTTATGGGTCTGCAGGGAGATGTGGGAAGCTATTGGAGGTAGCACTGGCTCTCCGTTGATGTAGATTTCTTCTCCATGAATTCTTCTTCCTCTGTAACCTTCTCCAACCTTTCCAGGAGCTTCAATTCACTCGATACCAAATGTAGTTTCACAAAATAGGGACGGTAGCCTATGTATTTTATTAATGTGAAATCAACCAAGTTACAATGGATGGACTGCAATACTTATAGGTATTGTACAACCATGTGTAGACAAATGTAAAGTTGCACAGTACAACTGAAATCACAACAGCTTCCAAAATACATCCAGGAAGCAACAATTAATTAAATACAAACAAATGATAAGTTGCAACTATGCAACAAATAATCCTACAACTATGTAATATGAAAAATATGGTTTAAAAACCATATAACAATAATAATTAATTAATAACAATAGTTAAATAATTAATTATAAAATGCATAATTAATTATCCTAATATGTGGAGTGGGGAATTTGCATGTCACCTTGGGGTTGGGGATGACCCCGTGGTGAATCGGGGTGGGGTGTTTAGCTTTGTAGAACCAACAACCTAGGGACAAACCTAGCCTCTTCAATTATTTTATTTTTTTTGGTATTAAGATGATAAAAAATAGCTATCTCATCGGCCCTTTAATTTAATTGACCCAAGGAATTTTGACGACAGATTTATGCGATGGCAATGAAAAACCATGAAATTTGTGAAGAAAGGAGAAATCAAAATCGGGGCAGGTGAGGGAAAATTCTCTATGGCGGCAGAGGCAACAACAGATCTTCAGGTAGGACTTGCCATTGTTTTAGGGGAGAAAAGGAAAATGGTGGACTGCAAGGAGGCCAACAAAGGGATAAGGAGGAACGTGTTTCAAACCCTAATTTACATCCACATAGAATTTCATCCAAGGATGCATATTTTCCTAGGGCTGGAAGGAAAAACAAAGAGTTGCTCAGAAAGTAGGGGTTGCTGTTATTGGAAATTGGGGTCCATCTCATCCTTCTAAGCCTACCTCATTTAAGGATATTCTAGAAATCGCAGTGGAAATGCTTTTGGATATCAACCGTATCTGGTGGATCTGGTAGAAGAAATCCCAGAGCTAGAAATTAAGAACCCTAAGGTAGAGGAATACTATCAAACTCTTGCACCGTGATGTTTGTGATCGGGAGATTTAATAGCCCATGGCCTTCCTCTACCACTTTATACCAAAGGATATTTGAAAATTTGTCCAACATAATTTGATTTGAATACCCATTCGGTTACCAAAACACCTGTTTCTTTGCGTAAGGATTCTTAACCTTCCTCTGCATTTATGGTATGCCCTAGATGATATTGGAAATCTTGGGAAAGTTTATTAAAGAATATTTATAAATAACTCACTCTAGGTTTTGCACTTATGCTCACATTTGTGTTGAAATTGATCTGAGTAAAGGACTACCAGATCATATCTTGTTAAAATTTGGAAAAATTCAGCATTCACAGGTGGTGGATTATGAAAATACCACTTTTAGATGCAGATCCTACAATAATCCAGGACATCTACAAGCTTCTTGTCCTTTAAATAAAAATGGTGCTAAAAAGAGTAGCTCAACTACTTCTAGCAGATGGGGATTTGTGAATCCTGATTTGGTGTCCACCTCGGCATTCAAGGAGGGAACCAAACAAAAGACAACAGAAACAACAACAAATGAATAGAGGGATTCAAAAATGGGAAAACGTGAGAATGAAGAGTTAGTTGGAGGAATGAAAAGAGAACATTCACCTGAAAAATTAGATTTGGATCAAAACTCTTTGCTTGATAATATGGAAGTCCCAGGAAATCCTAGTGATCTTATGATAATTTTTCAGTCCGAACTGGCAAGTGGAATGAAGTGAAGAAGAGGAAAAGTAAAAAAGGTCATATGTGTAGTATCGAAGACTATTTTCCATCCCAAGGTGGGAAATAACTTTGGTCAGGACACCTTTGTTATGTTTTACATATGTTTGTTTGCATTGCTTTGTGTTTGTAGGTTTGGTTTGGATTTTCTGGGAGGATTATTACCCAACTCTGTTTGGATATTCTCTGGGTATTTAGGCCCAACTTTGTAAATGGGAATGGGCCCCATCAACCCACCTTATCAATAAAAAAACTCTGTCAACATCATCTTTAGACTTCAAATGTTGTCTCATCCTTGAGATAACCAAGAGACGACTTAAAGTCCTATTCTTCGCTTTTTTAGAAGAACTTTCCTCTTGAGGAATCATGATTATCTTCTTTCTCCTTGGTGTGTGTTCTTTTCTAGTTCCTCCATTCCTCGAGAATGTTTTCCCACCGGGCATTCCAAATTGTTTCACCGAATAGTTGTGTACGTATGAGAAAAACAAATAGGGTAAGGGTGAGGAGGAATACCTATGAATGAAGGTGGAAGGTAGAGTGCACACATTCTAATTTCCCAATCCAGTGCTGATTGTGACAACTTCCTTTTGCTAGGAGGAACTACCTATGAGTAAAAAACAAGACCACAAGAAGAATATTAAACAATATATGTCAGTGGACTGCCTAGCATATGCTAGATCCGGAAGTGTGATACTTCCTAGATGGTTGTCAATCCACTTGTTTAACACAACTTAATGCAAGAAATAATGTAAACCAATAATATCCTATTGTATTTGATATGATTTAGGTGTCTCATTCAATTACAATAAGTAAATATAATCTAACAGGCTAGGTTATGATCAGATCTAGAAGTTAGACAGGTGAATAAGGTGGTTGGGACAGGTCAGGGTCAAGTTTTGAGTGGTTTAGGTTATTTGGGTGAATGTTATGAGGTTGTTGTTATAGGAAGATTTACCAAATACGAGACCAAGGTTAGTCTAGTATGACCGATGCCAGTTTAGAGGAGACCAATGAAGGTTTAGGCTAACCGGAGTTGGTAGGGTCAAGGCTGATAGGGACTCAATAAGGTTGGGTTTTGATGATTCTTTGTGATTACACAGAGAATAGATAGAGAATGGTGAAGTTGATAACAGTGTTGGGAATACTCAGAGGTGTCTGGAGTCGGATATGGAGGGTTGGGAGGTTGTAGGTGGTTAGGTGGAGGGATTGGCAGGAAGGTGAGAGGTGATGAGATGTAAAGGAGACTAGGACTCCCAAATAGAGATAAAGAAACTAATCTAAGTATGGAAAGATGTAGATCCAAAGGTACTTACTTGTACTTATAGACCTGGTGGTTAGATGGAGGTGATGGTTGATTCATGGAACTAGTGGTCGAGTGTCATGATCGTGCTTCCCGAAATGTTACCATTGATTCTTTCCCTTCGATCAATGCTTGGTGCTAGTTAAGGATGCCTAGATGTGAAAGAGTGCTCTTGCGTATGCTTGCATGCCAGATCTATCTTCTCCAAAACTTGAATAATTCTTCCAACCTCTCGAAAAGGTTACCCAGGAATGACTATAAGGTAACGATCCGATGGTTAGAGGTGATCGGCGTCGGTTAAGGTGAGAAACCCTAGGTTTTATAAAAATGAGAGATCTTGGCAATATTTTTTGCTAGTTATTTCCATTGTCATGGATCAAAATGGGATATTGCGCTTAGATAAGCGAGCATGCGGTTAGAGGAAGAATAGGCATGTGATTTTAGGGTTGAACTAAGTCTTAGTTAAAAGGAAACATGTTATGAATAGGTCTATGATGAAGTGTCTAGGTGATGTGGTGGGGTGAGGTGTCTAGGTGAGGTGGAAATTAGTTCAATTAAGGTAATTAAATAATGAATATTATGAGAATGGGAATTAATTTAATTGTAGGTAATTAAATTAATATACATGTGGGGTAAAGGGGGAGTGTGACCCAAATTTGGTGTCTACAAGTCCCTCTATTCTAGTATACTTGTGCTTCCTTTGAAAACTGAATGAATCATCTTCTCATCATCATCTATCGGTATCCTTGTCATGTATCGACACATTTCCATCGGTGATTTAATATCACAATCCTCTTCCTTTTTCATTACATCTTGTTCATTTTGTATTGTACCATATTTTGACCTGACTATACTTTTATTCTTCTCATTTATAATTGTTATCAAATTTTTCCCCTCGAGTGGAATTGAACAAATAAGTCCCCATGGAGATAAAATAGGAGGATCAATTTAGTCATGGGAGCTCATGTTTTGAGATCAAACCGAGAAATTCAATGAAGTAGGTCGAGCACATTGAAGAGGAGTTTAAGAAATGAAGAAGCTCCAAAGTTTGAAATTCAGACTTTGGAGGTGAGGGCATTTTAAGGTAGGTCGAAGGTAAATTTGGGGACTTGGTGGAAAGAAGCATGAAAAGGAGGGAGAAGTCTCAAACATGCAGTCTAAAATTTAGACTTCGAGGTCTCATAGTTTCGGAGGTTTCATAAGCTCACGGTGAACAATGCCACATGGGGAGAAGAAATTCAAACCCAAATTCAAAATTTAATATTTTGGGCTTTTGAGATTTCTGAGGTTTCATGTGCCAAGCGGATAATCTATCCCCAAAACCTAAAGTCTGAATCCCCAAAACCTTGAAACCTAAAATCCCTTAAACCTTGAAAAATCAAAGTCTGAATCCCTAAAAACCGAAGTCCCGAATCCCAAACCAAGTCCCAAAACCTTGAAACCCAAAGTCCCGAAATCCAAAACCCGAAGTCTTGAAACCCCAAAACCCAAAGTCTCGAAACCATGAAACTAGAGGTCTTGAAACACAGAGTCCAAAAACTATTAAACCCTAAAACCCAAAGTCTCGAATCCTTAAAACCGAAGTCTCGAAACCTCGAAACCTAAGGTCTCGAACCCTCGAAAAGGTAAAGGTCTGAAACTCAAAGTCTAAAATTTTAGACTTTGAAGTTTCATAATTTCGAACTTTTGGCTCAAACGATGAACATTGTCAAGTGACATGATTTCGAGTCTCGAACTCAAGTACAAATTTTAGACTTCAAAAGTTTAACATTTCGGATTTCTTTATCCAACTTGAGTGATGAACAGTGTAATGATCTCCAAAGTCGAAAATCCTGAAGTTCTAAATCCCAAAATTCTAAAATTTCAGATTTTAGAAGTTGCGATGGAAATTTAGAGTCCCAAAAAAAAGAGTTAACCACTGGCATTTATTGTGATATGGAACCCTCATCTTTAGATGGCCATAACTTTTGACTTAGAGCTTAGATTTGCATAAAATTAGACTTTTTGGAAATCTCTTAGTATCCTCTACACAACTACGATTGGATTTCTTAATTTTAATAAAGTTAAATATTTCAAAATGTGGAAGTACAGTTCTCCATTTTAGAAGGTGATTTCAGATTTCTCACCTACCTAAAATGATGAGGGATGGGCTCCTTTTCTTCCCCAACAAGCAAGGTACAATGGAGTATGAGCTTATTGGATTGGCTCATCACTCCTATAAGGACAATGTTGGATTTTGCAGGATATCGAGTACATATATTGAATTTCTTCTCTCTCTCTCTCTCCTCATTTTCTTCTTCTATAAATTGTAAGGGGTTGCATTGTGCAAAAAGGTTGATATTTCTTCTCCCATGCACCCCATTTCTTCTTGGGGCTCTAAGCCTTCCTCCAAACACTGTAATGGCTTCATGCCTTTCTCCCACATGCAATGTACTATGTATACTTCATGAGCAATAAAAATTATGTTTTGTGTTAGTTGTTTTAACCTTTGCATGATTTTTGTGTCTCTCTTACCTCTCATTGCAATAGGGTGTTCTATGCATATTTCATAGTTATTGTTGGGTGTTTTGTGTTTATCAGGAATGAATATTATTTGTATTTTGGGTTTGTGTTATAGTTGTCCAGCCTTCCCTTAATACATTGGTGGAACTTGGGTTTGTGTTGCATTTTTCCAACCTCCCCAGTATTCACCCTTTCTCCATTTTGTAGGGCTGGGAAGAGTGATCAACACTCCTTTCTTGGTGTATCACCACTCGTAGTGTAGGTTTCTTTCATGCAATCCTTCTTTCCTATCCCCTTGGAAGCATTAGATTAGGATTAGTCAGTGGTTTTCCTGCATTAGGAATAGTTAGTGGAAGGTTAGTTAGGAGTAGGAACCGGCCTTCTCTAGAGAGCTATCTCATTTCACAATGTCCCACACTCAGGATAGCTCCATGTTATGCAATCATGTTGAATGCCCCATCTAAAACTAGGAAATTCGGGGGGTGATGTGATTCCTCATCAATGATTTGGCACGCCGTGGGACATCATAGGAGTTAGATTTTCTCATCTTTCAGAGGTGTCTCATTATCATACAACAAATCTTAAGCCACCATGCGACCACATCGACATTTTTGGCATGCCCGTTAGACAAAAAGGAGTTATAAAGTTTCATTTTTAAAAGTGTTCTACTACAAACCTAGTCATTCAAGCCTAATTTCAAAGAATATATTTTTGAAAGTTTCCTTGCATTTCAAAATTCAGCGATTTTCATTGCCAGATTTCCAAGGTTGTAGTAGCAGGTCAAAGTCTAAAATTAATTTTGAAGGGCTTAACTTGTGCAAAATGATCTCAAATTTCACTAGATGATAGATCGTGAGTCAAGCTTCAAAAAGGCATCCTTAGTTTTTGGAAATTTTAATTTTCAGAATTTTAGGTTTTTCAAATTTTGGAATTTTAGGATTTGACATTTAAGAGGTTTTCAATTTTTGACCTTTCCAAATTTTGGGTTTCGGGATTTCAAGATTTCAGGATTTTAGACCTTTTTCATTTTCGGTTTGAACTTTCAATTTTTGGAGTTTGTACTTTCAGAGGTTTTTGATTTAAGAGGTTCTTCTACTTTGAAGTTTAGGGACTGTGGTATTTCGAACTTCGAGACCATCTGCAATGAATGATTCCAACCCACAACAATTTTTGAGCTCTTTAAGGTGTGCATACATGCTTTCCATTTTATTTCATCAAGTTTGTTGTGCACTTGGTGGAATTTCAGGTTTTCAAAGACACACATGCAAGCATAGCTAGTGACTCCGTCTTGGTAAAAACCCATTTCTTTGAGTAACAGACATTCCTTTTCTTCACCACCCATTTTCTCTCTCTTCCATCCTTTCCATTTTCTTCCATTTAATGAAGTCTTGAAGTCATGGCTTCATTCGCCTCATGGGATTCACATATTAGGAAGCGACCATATAATTATAACTCTCCTTTCGAGTTGCAAATTTCATCTCCGGGTGTTGCCAACCATCTCCAAATCTGTATTGTGATGAGAATCAGTAGTGGGCATACCCTAGTGAGCAAGACACAAATCAATTTGGCTATATACCAAACTATCCAGCTATTGGAGGGTAGGGGTATGTAGATTTCAAAGGACATTCTTCCCACTGGAGATGTGGAGTTACAAATGAAGATTCTCAAGATGATGGCTAATATGGTGCAGTCTAGGGATTTAGCCCAAATGAAGGCATTCAAGATCAGATTTAGGGCCCCCTATCCATGGGAAGGCCCCTTTCCATATTATCTTAGCCCACAGGAGAAGCTTGGTTTCATTGTTGAGATGCTACCACAACTCGAGCAGTGGATAATGGAGATAGAAGCTTATGAATCCAATGTTGGTTCATCCTATCAATGGGAGACACCTGCATGGTCATCCTACAACCCTCCACCAATCCCATAGTCACTTCCATCTCAACCCAAACACCAATTCCCAAGCTTCACACCTATTTCCCAAATTATGAGATCCACTTCTCCGCCTTCCACCGTTCCATCTCATCTCAGTTCCTCTATCCTTTTCCCTTCCAAAAAATAGTCCCCTCCATAGGAGAATATTTGTAAAACTCTCCCACCATCTCCAACACCAACAAAAACACCTATCAAGACTTAACACAATAATCCTCTCACTTCCCCAAATCCATGTGGGGACAAAACTCAAAAAACTAGTCAAGAAGAGAAACGATAGGAGGAGCATAATAGAGGAGAAATGATTCAATTTTTGAAAAATTGGGATGCTAAGATTGGAATACAAAGAATTCCTATATTGGTCAAGCCTCCAGAGGAGGATAAAGTTGAGGAAGAGCAGGTGTGAAATTTGATTCAGTTGTAGTAGTTTCCGAGAAAGAACAGGTTGAGGATGATCAACAGTCAGAATGTTCAGAATGCAACATTCACGACGACACTTTATTTTCACAAAATGTTGATCATACACAAGTTACAAAATCAGCAGGAGGGGAAGAAGGAATAACTCCAAATCCAAAATAAGAGGAGCATGTTCACGCTATGGAGGAGATAGACAACGAGGAGATAGATTATCTGTCAGACTTGGAGGATTATTTCAGTAAAGAGGAGCATGTTGATATCACATCATGTTCTCCCCCATCATCCACTTTCCAAGTGCAAGAGTCCATTTCAAAGAGGAACACATGCAAAATAAACCTATACTTAATAAGGGTTATCTTGAGCCATGCCGAGAAGGAGGATTTCTACATTTCCACGGAGGGAAAATGATCCGAAAACGAGTGTTGTATTTTTTATCACTTTTAAAAGTTTCCAAAGATCATGATTTTCTTAACCAATTTTAAGTATTATTGAATCCAAAATTTATTAAATTCTGATTATTTTGCATCCATAGAAGTGCGAAAACTTGTGTAGCAAATAAATAATCGGAAAAACTAAAAAGACTTCGGATAACAAAAGAGATTGTTTAAGGGGTTCGAATTCCTACGTCCCCGGTTCATATTGAACCGATTCATTAATAATATTGAAATGCAAGTAAAATAACTCTTACAAACAATCAATAATGAATCACAACCTGAAAATGAGCTGATCAATGTCCCAAGAACGATCCGTGGCTCTCTACGGTGTTTTCAATGTGATCTCCCATAGCTTGTTAGAAAAACACCTACAAATGGAGATTTAAAAACATTCTATGAAAAAAATCATATTTCTGAGATCAGATCTGAATTCTGAACACTTTTCATGTTTACACCAAGTCACAATTCGGACTAGAAGTGCATTGAAATTCATGTTTTCCAACTAGCTGTCTTGAAGATCCTGTCAAAATCTTCATTCAAAGCTTCCAAAAACAGTTAAAAGTCATCAAAAATATCAAACCTTACATTGTTGGAATCGTCTCAGAATTCTCTACATTTTATCGTTTTACTCTGAATTCAGAATCTAAGTGCACGGCCTTCAAAAATTGAGTTCTCTACAATCTGGTCCTTAAGCTTCTCTACACGACACTGTACTCAATGCCATTCAAATAGAATATAGCTCCTTTTATATTGTTTTTCAACAAGTGGCGTGGTGGTCAAAACCCTTATCTTTTTGCATGGAGGTCATGGTTCAAATCCCCCATATCTCCACTTCCTTCTCCTTAGGCGGATTTCCAAAGGTTTATCCCACATTGTGGGGCGTGAAAAATGGAATGCATTTAAAAATGCATGGAGGCGGTTTTAACTTGGCTTAAGAGCCATCTATATGCTTGGTTTGAGGCGCATATCTTGGTACAGCGCATGGTTTGTATTTTGGGTGCTAAAACAAACCCAAGCATAATGCGTGGAAGATGGATATGGTTTATATACAATGCGTGGCATTTGGAAATAAGGCGTAGAATATGAAAAGTGGACTTATCAAGATAATATAATTTCGACCCAATTAATATAATGACATTCCAAATGAAATATGGCAATAAATACCACTTTTCGACCCTCGATAGGCAAATCGAGCGAATTCGACGAGTGGTGGCAAGCCACGTGGTGGCTTGTGGACCCACCACGTCGGCGATAATACCTTAGTCCACACGGCGGCCGGGCTCCCCTCCGTAATAAAAGTTGAGCCTCTTGTTCCCGAGCACCTTTATTTTTTTACGCTCATCGAAGACCGGTGGTCGAAAACCAACAAACAACTCCCTTTTGCCTTTTCACCACGTGTCGCAGTGCGATTGGTCCATTATTGACTAGTTGACTAGAGTTGACTTTCTCGTTGACCGAACTTTGACCGGACATAACTAGAGCTCCCGATGTCCGTTTTCGCGTTCTCATAGTCGTTGGAAAGCTCTCAAGATGATCTTCTGCACTGACACCATTTAGGGATGTTTAGGGAAATTTTTCAAAAATGATCCCCTGATCACACCTCCCCACTGAGAAAGGCTTTTTGTCCACAAAAAGTCAGTGTATCAACCCACAAAAACATGCTATCTCTTCCTGCATTGCACAAACACATACAAGAACCCAAAATAACATTATAGGTTAAATAATTGCAAATAGTTGATTAGCTAGTCACATAACCGATCAGATAATAACACCCAATTAAGCTAGTGTTCAACCAAACGCTATGCCCGCACCACTCGACTCTACGCACAACCGTTTGTGAATTGTCATACCCCACTGTAATGCCATCACAAATAACTGACCAGATAATAACACCCGTTCTATTTCGGAAAGCTAGTGTTCAACTGTCACTTTGTGATACGGCCGATTACCAAAAATTACAATTCCATAACATGGATCGATTATCTGAAGACATCTAAATCGCCCACGATTAGGCTAGTGCCCACTTCCCATCTGAAATCTATAATAACCGCAAGTATTCACTATCGAATATAATGGACTATCAGCGCAAGAATAGCTATAGTCAACAATGCTGAATCAACATGAATATGCCAAAACACTTTGTATTGCCATCACAAATAATAACTCGGATAATAACACCCATCTATAACGTAAGCTAGTGTTCAACTCGACACTTTGTGATATGGCTGATTACAACTTGAAGTTTCAAATTTAGACATGCTACCTTGATGCCTATCCTGCATAGTGTTTTCAAAATGGAACTACCAACCAATCTTGAGAAAACAAAACATGAGTATGATGAACCTATCACTCAAATCTTCTCTTCAACTGTTTCCATTCATTTTCAAAGCTTAAATATCAACTTAGGAACAAATCCTTATCAATCAACAGGAATCCCTAAAATATAGCTCTGAAATTTTTTTGCTTGCCTACTATCAACAATTTACTGTAGTGCAAATATAAAGTTGAGGAGTGTTTTTCCAAACCAATCACTTGGGTTTTTCCGTTTTGGTTGTTTTACCTCCTCAGTACCAAAATGAGTTTTAGTTAGGTTTAGCACTGTTGGTTTTACAATACTGTTCTTTTTAACAACTTTCCAATTTGTTGTTTAGAAACAAACAAACAAACCTTAACATCATGACCCCTCCTATTACAATGGGAACAAAATTTAACTTCCCTATTTTTAGGAGTCTTACCCATTTTACCATTCTTAGAACTCTGTCTACGAGAATGATTCCCCTGTTTAGGAGAGGTAACCTTCTTGCCATTTCTCACCTTTCCTTGGTGAGATTGGTCTTTAGCACCTACCTTATCATTCACAAAAGGCATTAACTTCTTAATCAAATTTTTCCTCTTCCAACAATATGTAACAAAATGATTAGTACCTTCACAAAATGTGCAAGGGAAAGCATATTTCTGTCTACCAAAGCTATATTGTTCCAACTGAAAGAGTGTATTAGAAGTTTTAGGATTTGATTTTCCCTTAGTGCAATTATTATTGTAAGTGGAAGGAGGTGGAATCGATTACCTCTTTTACCTATTTTCTTACACCTTTCATTGTTCCTCCCGATGGCGGAATCTGCAATTTTAGTGGCATAGATCCTTGGTTTGTTGGAAGCTTGTCTTCCTTGATTACTACTTGAACTTTCTCCAATTTCCATTTTCCCACTAGAATAGCCCAAACCTGTAAACCGAGGCTGATCCTCTACCTGTATTGGGTTAGCATCACCTTGTCCATTTTTACCAAGGCCTGTTCCGTTAAATCCCATCTTAACCATTAGCTTAGACCCAATTCCCTTAGTGTGTTTTTCAAACTGACCCAAAGGAATATCTGAAACTGAATGAGAGGAAGAATTAAAATGTGAACAACTTACAGTGCATTCTGTCATAGTACTTGCATCTGATTTGGAAGGCATTTCCTTCTTGTGTTCACCTTGTTGTAGCTTTTCCAAGAGGGCATCCTTGGTTCGTATTTCTTCCTGCAACTCTTTAACAAAGCCCATCAACTTCTTGCTCTCTTCAAGCATCTTGTTGACATACTCCTCTTTCTTGGTTATAGAGGATTGTGGCTCAGATTTTAACCGCACGATTTCCTCTTCTAAGGAATAAAAATTAGCTCTCAAGAAAGAGTTTTCTTCTTGGAGTTGGCGGTTTATGGCTTCAAGCTCATCCAGTTGCTCTTGTTTGGATGACTTGCCCATGATTCCCTGTTCTGCAAATCACAACTCGTACTTCAAAATTGCACACTACAAAGAAGATTAACAAGCCCCAAAATGTCTGCACACTAAATACTGAAATCAATACTGAAACTGAAGCCAAATTTTCAAACACAATTAGAAGCTAATCCGGCAATCTAACTGCTCTGATACCAAACTTGATCTGAAAACGTGTGTTGTATTTTTTTATCACTTTTAAAAGTTTCCAAAGATCGTGATTTTCTTAACCAATTTTAAGTATTCTTGAATCCACAAATTGATTAAATTCTGATTATTTTGCATCCATAGAAGTGCGGAAAACTTGTGTAGCAAATAAATAATCAGAAAAACTAAAAAGACTCAGATAACAAAAGAGATTGTTTACGGGGTTCGGAATTCCTACGTCCCCGGGTTCATATTGAACCGATCCATTAATAATATTGAAATTCAAGTACAATAACTCTTACAAACAATCAATAATGAATCACAACCTGCAAATGAGCTGATCAATGTCCCAAGAACGATCCGTGGCTCCTACAGTGTTTTCACAATGTGATCTCCCTGCAACTGTGTTAGAAAAACACCTAAAAATGGAGATTTAAAAACATTCTATGAAAAAAAATAATATTTCTGAGATCATATCTGAATTCTGAACACTTTTCATGTTTACACCAAGTCACAATTCGGACTAGAAGTGCATTGAAATTCGTGTTTTCCAACTAGCTGTCTTGAAGATCCCTGTTAAAATATTCATTCAAAGCTTCCAAAAATAGGTTAAAAATCATCAAAAATATCAAACCTTACATCGTTGGAATCGTCTCAGAATTCTCTACATTTCATATTTTTACTCTGAATTCCCAATCTGAGTGCACGACCTTCAAAAATGGAGTTCTCTGCAATCTGGTCCTTAAGCTTCTTTACACAGACCTGTACCAATGCCATTCAAATACAATATAGCTCCTTTTATATTGTTTCTCAACAAGTGGCGTGGCGGTCAAAACCCTTATCTTTTTGCATGGAGGTCATGGTTCAAATCCCCCCCATATCTCCACTTCCTTCTCCTTAGGCGGATTTCCAAAGGTTTATCCCACATTGTGGGGGCGTGAAAAATGGAATGCATTTAAAAATGCATGGAGGGCAGTTTTAACTTGGCTTAAGAGCCATCTATATGCTTGGTTTGAGGCGCATATCTTGGTACAGCGCATGGTTTGTATTTTGGGCGCTAAAACAAACCCAAGCATAATGCGTGGAAGATGGATATGGTTTATATGCAATGCGTGGCATTTGGAAATAAGGCGTAGAATATAAAAAAAGGACTTATCAAGATAATATAATTTCGACCCAATTAATATAATGACATTCCAAATGAAATATGGCAATAAATACCACTTTTCGACCCTCGATAGGAAAATCGAGTGAATTTGATGAGTGGTGGCAAGCCACGTGGTGGCTTGTGGACCCACCACGTCGGCAATAATACCTTAGTCCACACGGCGGCTGGGCTCCCCTCCGTAATAAAAGTTGAACATCTTGTTCCCGAGCACCTTTATTTTTTTACGCTCGTCGAAGAACGGTGGTCGAAAACCAACAAACAACTCCCTTTTTCCTTTTCGCCACGTGTCGCAGTGCGATTGGTCCATTATTGACCAGTTGACTAGAGTTGACTTTCGTTGACCGAACTTTGACCGGACATAACTAGAGCTTCCGATGTCCATTTTCGCGTTCTCACAAATCGTTGGAAAGCTCTCGAGATGATCTTTTGCACTGACACCATTTAGGGATTTTTAGGAAATTCTTCAAAAATGATCCTGATCGAAAAGAACATGAGGAAAAAACTTCTTCCATACCATCCACCAAGGTGATGCATCGATTGTTTGTAGATGTGCGAAAGAGGATCCAATCACATACAATAACCTTTTCTAGGAAATTATGCATGAATTTTTATTACTAAAACTTATAGAGGTGGGAACATCTGGCAGTTTAGGCCATGCCCTATCACGTATCTAGCTTCAATGAAGTTAGAACTAGAGTCGCCACAACTAGTCATGTTCATTCCCAAAATATGAGGGTGAGCTTCACAGTATTAAGGACTTGCCATATTAGTGGAAAGAGCTCCAGGACTCTCATGCAATTCATTTTGAAGAGGTGTTTGTTTTATTTCAGGTTGATACCTTGATGATTTGGGTGAGGAACCATTCCCTTATCAATTTTCACTCATCCACAAAACCATGATCAACGTCCAAATCATTTGTATGGTTTCAGTCTTGAGAAAAGGAAACTACTTTGCACTACTAGTGGTAGGATTTGTTTGAAGTATTCTTTACTTGGTTAGTGTAGGGTAGGAGTAGGTTTTGTTTTCAACATCACAAGTGCTATGCACACTCTGCATGTCCACTTAGGAATGTATTATATTTTTTTAATAAAAAAATTGTTTTTCTCTAAGCATAGTACACTACATTTCAGTAGGCATTTCACATGTATAAGAAGTTCATACTTGTAGGAATAGTTGTATCTTTCAAAAAGAAAGAAAATGCAAAGAAACTAAAATTGGGTTATGGATAGATCATGTTGAGTTCTCATCCTTTGGTTCCTTTTGGGCCAATCATAGAACCAAGTTTCGGGACATTCCATTTCGAGTCTCATGGAATAGGGTTGCAGAGAGGGAAAAAGTGAAGATATCAAGCCAAGACAATTTTCTACTCTCACAAATCTCATTTTTAAAATTTCCTTATGAAAATTGAGAGTGCGAGCAACAAAGAAGGTTTAGGATCGTAGGTTACAAGCTATCATGAGTAATTTTCATGTGCAAGACCAATATAAGGATACCATTTATAATTCCATGCCCAATGGATACTTCAAGAAAACTGATCTTTCACCTAGCAGGTGGTGACCCCATGAGTCGCCAAATTGTTATCGATTTTTCTCCTGAGCAAAATTAGACAAACAAGCCCCCATGTAGAGAAAATAAGAGGATTGATTTGTCCATGGGAGCTCATGTTTTAAGCTTAAGCCGAGAAAGTCAATGAAGAATGCCAAGCACATTGTAGAGGAGTTCGGAAATGAAGAAGTGGATAATCTATCCCCAAAACCCAAAGTCTCTAATCTACGAAACTTGAAATGTCCAAAACCCAAAACCAAACGTCCAATCCTCCTGAAACACGAAGTCCCAAAACCCACGAACTTGAAATTCTAAAACCCCAAAACACAAAGTCCCAAAATCCCAATACAAAGTACCGAAACCTCGAAACCTAAAGTCCTGAATCCCCAAAACCTAAAGTCCCGAATCCCCAAAACCCTAAACCCAAAGTTCCAAATCCCTAAAACACAAGTCTAGAAACCCCAAAACTTAAATTCCTAAACCCCCAAAAAGGCAAAGGTCTAAAACCCAAGTCTTAAAGTTTGGACTTGAGATTTCAGAATTTCTAAACTTTTGGCTCGAACAATGAACAATGTCACATGACAAGATTTGATCATTCAAATCCAAAGTCTAAATTTTGGACTTCGGAGGTTTGGTATTTCAAAACTCTCAAGCTAGCTTGAGCGATGAATAATGCAGCGATCTCCAAAGTGGAAAATCCTAAAGTTCTGAATCCCAAAAGTCCTAAATTTTAGATAATTTTAGATTTTAGAGGTTGTGATGCAAATTCGAGTCCAAAAATAGAGTCAACCATTAGCACTTGTTGCACTATGGCACCCTCATCTTCAGATGGCCATAAATTTTGATTGAGAGCTTGGATTTGCACAAAATCATACTTTTTGGAAAGCTCTCAATGTCCTCTACACAACTACGACTGGATTTCTTAATTTTAATAAATTTAAATATTTAAAAATGTGGAGGTACAATCCGCCATTTTATAAGGTGGTTCCAGATTTCTCACCTACCCAAAATGATGAGGGATGGGCTCCTTTTCTTCCCAACAAGCAAGGTACAATGGAGTATGGGCTTGGTAGATTGGCCCATCACTCCTACAAGGACAATGATGGATTTTATAGGAGATTGGAGTACATATTTTGAATTTATTCTCTCTCTCTCTCTCTCTCTCCTCATTTTCTTCCTCTATAAATTGTAAGGGGTTGCATTGTGCAAAAGGTTGATCTTTCTTCTCCCATGCACCCCATTTCTTCTTGGGGCTCTAAGCCTTCCTCCAAACACTTGTAATGGCTTCATGCCTTTCTCCCACATGCAATGTACTATGTATACTTCATGAGAAATAAAAATTATGTTTTGTGTTAGTTATTTTAACCTTTGCATGATTTTTGTGTCTCTCTTACCTCTCATTGCAACAGGTGTTATGTGCATATTTCATAGTTATTACAGGGTGTTTTGTGTTTATCGGAATGAAGATTGTTTATATTTTGGGTTTGTGTTGTAACTATCCAACCTTCCCTTAATACATTGGTAGAACTTGGGTTTGTATTGCATTTTCCAACCTCCTCAGTATTCACCCTTTCTCCATTTTGTAGGGTTGGGAAGAGTGATCAACACTCCTTTCTTGGTGTATCACCGCTTGTAGTGTAGGTTTCTTTCATGCAATCCTTCTTTCCATGTCCCCTTGGAAGCATTAGATTAGGATTAGTCAATGGTTTTCCTACATTAGGAGTAGTTAGTGGTAGGTAGGTTAGGAGAAGGAACTAGCCTTCTTCAGAGAGCTATCCCATTTCACAATGTCCCACACTCAGGATAGCTCCATGTTATGCAATCATGTCGAATGCCCCAGCCTCTCAAACCGGGAAATTCGGGGCTGATGTGATTCTACATCAACAATAACCTTTTATTTTCTTTCTATTTCCTCTTGGTTTGGATTTTTTTTTTTTTCTATCTTTTCCTTCCTTTGTTCTGTAACATCCTCACACAATGTCACAGTTTCATTTTCTCCCTTAAAACTTAACTTCCTTATTTTTTTCTCTTTCCATTTTTTGGTTTTCTAGTTTATATTCCATATGATTCTTCTTTTCTTGTAATGATTTCTTCTTGTGGTCCAATCGATTCTATAGATGTAGATTTCTCAGATGTTTCTAGTAATTTTGTCTCCTTTTACGTTTGTGTCCCTTCATCTTTGTAATATATTTTTCAACATATATCTTCTTCTCAAAGTTTTTTAGTATATGTTATCAACCTTCTCTATTGACCATTTTCTCTATATTTTTGATATTTTCCATCCCATCCATTATTATAGTTATTTCCTCCATAATAATGATGATATTTTCCTTTATTATAGTTATTTCCTCCATACCTCCCATGGTATCCTCTATAGTATCCCCTTTCATTATCTCTAAAATATCCCCTATGATATCCATTATCCATATGATAT
This sequence comes from Taxus wallichiana var. yunnanensis, assembly GCA_018340775.1. Classification (NCBI taxonomy): domain Eukaryota; kingdom Viridiplantae; phylum Streptophyta; class Pinopsida; order Cupressales; family Taxaceae; genus Taxus; species Taxus wallichiana. The sequence goes on along the minus strand of CM031242.1, from coordinate 554,592,181 downwards.
CTCGATAAATATCCTCTTTCATTATCTCTCTGAAATCTCTCATGATATCCATTACCTCTTTGATAACTCCAAAGGTATCCTCTTTCATTACTTTGATCAAGTTTTTGTCTTAGTTGCCTTAATTCATTTTGTAACTTCTCTAATTTTAATACCATTTCACACTCTCTCCTCCATGGTTCCACTTCTAGTTTTGATGTCATTTCCAATGCTTCCATAATTGTTATGAAATATTTTCCATCCATTAATAATCTTAGATATGGTAACAATCCACAAATAAATATCTCAATTCTCTTTTTCTCATTTGGTGGTTCATCTAGTTTTTGCACTATATTCTTGAATCTTTGATCGAACTCCTTAATCGTCTCTCCTTCCTTTTGAAATAAATCCCACATTTTTCTCACATCTTCCTACCTCTATCCTCCAATAGATATAACATATCTGGGACCTAGGCTCGATACACCAAAATGTTGACCTTAAGCCTTGACAATAGTGTGAGGGTTAAGTAGTTTGTTTTACCCAACTAGAGCTAACATCAAGACGAAGGGTAAATATATCTCTTATAACATAAGTATTTATCTTTTATTAAACATGAATAAACATATTACTCAACACATAAATGGTTCGAACCACCAATATCACACATATATTTATCATATTGACATAAAATTTAGAAATACATGTTTAAATCAATTATATTCATCTCCCTCACTTCTCACATTAATTCCTCTCTTTATTCTTCATGTTTTTCTCATCTCTTCTCACTCATTTTCATGATATCCTCTTTTCCCCTCATTTTACATCATTATATAGCCTTTAAAAGGAAAAAGTTATGTCTTTTCACTCATAATGACCCATGGTAACCATTGGTTAACACTTATTTACATTATTAACTAGTAATTAGTGGATATTTACACATATATCATGGTATTTATACATTTTCCTTGTGTAAAATATTATATATTCTTCATTATTATCATTCTAATATGTTTCGCTTCGTGGTATATTATAATGCTCATATAAATCCCATAACCATCATAAAACAACCTCATAATATGAATAACTCTATCAATGAGACACCATTGAACATAATTATATAACTACTAAGTGTGAGGTTTTGTCTATGATCTATTTGCTGCAAAAATTTAGGAAAAACTTCTTCGCTATGCCATTTATCTTCTTTATAGATCATATGAAACTTAATTATTTGGTCAATAAGCATGTTTTGTAAGGGTGCATATACAGTGTGGATACTAATATTTAAGGAATTTTAGTTTATAATTGTGGTAAAACTAGGTAAAAGTAACTTAGGACCGGAAATTTGTCAAGGATCAATTCTGGTGAGGATGCGTAGAGCATTGAGGACACAATGTTGGATGAACATCTCTTTCATTGAATCAAGTGCCCAATAAAGTAGAGGAAATTGCCGTATTCTTGCACACTTTGGACAAAAAATTGAGGAGATGAATCATGTAGAAAATAAGCAACTTGCAATATATGTGCATCACCCTATCAATTGATAGGTGGATATTTATACAAACTAGGTCATGATGAATTTTTACGTCGGTGTGTCTTGGAGCATGAGCATGAGGCAATAATGGAATAAGATCATGGTGAAATTTCGGGAGGTCATTATGTTGGATTTTCCACTACATGCAAAATTCTAATGGTTGGACTATGGTGGGAGACTATATACAAGGATACAAAAAGAATATGTTAAATAATATGTCAAGGCGTGTGACAATTGTCGTCACCTTGGGAATCCTAAAACCGAAGATGAAATGCCTTTAAGGATTATTGCAAGTGCTGAACCTTTTGAGAAATGGGAAATTGACTTTGTAGGTCCTATTTCCCCACCCATGTGTAGGACTGGCATGCACTACATTATAACTTATACATATTACCTGACAAGGTGGGTAGAAGCATCACCTACAAAGGATTGCACGGAAACTACAACAGGTGAGATTTTTATGGGAGAACATTATCAACAAGTATGGATGTCCATTGATTCTAACAAGTGATAGGGCACTCATTTCTTAAATTAGACCACTAGAATTCTTTTAGCTAAGTTTATGGTGGCACAAAAAAGACAACAATCTATCACCCACATGTCAATGGGACTACCGAGGATTTCAACAAGATATTGGGACATACATTGACGAATATTTTTGATGTTGTAAGAAAATACTAGGATGTCAAAGTATCTACTATACTTTAGGCATATAGAATTACCTAAAAATGGTTGAATATGGTCACACCATTTCATTTTATATTTGGTGAAGAGGTTATATTTATTGTTGAGTTTATGTTATCATATCTGCATATTTCACGTACATGAGGTTTAGATGATGAAAAATTTGTTGAAGAGAACATAGAAAAAATGATGCGATTAGATGAGAGGTGCATTATTGCTCGATGGATTCGTAAGACAAAAAAATCAAGAAAGAAGGCATGACATGAAAGACATATTAGGAAAAAGGAATTTGAGGTTGGAAAGATGGTTCTTCTACATGATTCAAAGCTTGTGCACCACCCCAGGAAGTTGAAAATTCATTGGTTGGGAATGTGTCTAGTAACAAAGATATTAGAATTAGGGGCTTGTCGATTCTGGTGCTAGATGGAACTTTATTGCACAGTTACTTAATGGGAGTAGGTTGAAGTCCTAATATAAATATGTCTTCTTGATGTTTGTAATAAGGTAGTATTTATACTTAAATCAGATTTCCCTTTAAACCATTTAATTTATATGTGTTTCTTTTCATCATTGTTATGATTTTTCAATTCAGTTCGAGTGTTTTGTTTTAATAATCCCTCTTGCGAACCAGTAGTTGATTACTATCTATTGGAATCATGCATAAAGGACAACCCATATTTTTAGTGTGGGGTGGATAACATGTATACTTAGAAGAGTTATTTGGTTGGTGTGAAAGGTTAGGCATGAAATAGAGTGCACTTCGGGATGATAGTATGGGTTGCTTAAGAAAAAGGTTCTCCAAACAATGAAAAGGACGGTGATGGTAAATTTGTTTTAGGAAAATTGACCACGTGAGAAAGATAATCACTCAGAGTGTAACATGAGGTAGGTAGTGACATGAGAAGTTACTTGGGATATGACGCGGTGGTTATGTACTTCAATGTAGGTAGGCATGTGGAGGAAGTTTGTGGCTAAAATGTAGTATAACACACCATAAGTTTATGACTACAACATGCGAAAGGAAGCCACGAAGTAAAAATAGAAATGGTACTTTATTGAAAAAGTAACTTAAAAGTGTGGGTCAAATGGATAGCGTAGGTCATTGGAAAATAAAAAATAGGGGTAAGGCGTAGTCATTTCTATACCTTTCCTTCAATGAGAAGTTTGAGAAAATAAGCTACCGAGAATTTGGGTGTGAAGAAGGTTGAAGTGAAGCACAAACTAGGTTAGTGCGTGGAGCTACGTGTAGATATTTGTTGAAGGAAAAGTTGGAACTAGTAGCGAGGGCACGAAGAGAATGGTTTGCTTATAATTTGATAAGTTAGGGTTTTCAAAGCTTGGGTGGAAGAGACTATTATGTAGTAGAACACCTAGGGCACTTGAATTTGTAGAAATATGGCCCCAAAAAGACAAAAGATTAGGATAAAAGATTCAGAAATTTAGTATCCCCTTGGTGTACGAGAGGGTGTAAATATGGAAGTTAAAGCTCCCAAAATGCAAGATAAGTGAGTATAACCATAGAAAAAATGAACACAAGAAGATTCTGAAGGTGGATTTAGAAAATGTTCTCCCAAGAATAGATGCGAAGGAAATTCCTTTATTAAAGACTCCCTGAAAAGGAAACTTGAGAAAACTAGAGTTTTACGATTATATGAGCTTCCCTTATATGTGAATCCCATGCATATGTACTAATGATTGATTTAGAGGGTATAAAAATATTTAATCTACTTCATCGAAGAAGGATGAGGATTAATGCTCGATTGATTGAACGAGTTATAGGTCTCTAAAGTACATCCTTATAGTGAGGGTTATAAAATAATATGGTGGTTAATTTTACTCCTCAAAGTGTTTGGGAGATTGGAGTTTCGGATGGACTAGAGGGTAATATGTGGGTTTACCCACCCTTCCATCAATCTATCGTAGTATAATTTGATGAATAAACTCTTGATGGGGTTATCACAAGTACATACAAGGCACAAATAAATAAATGGTATGAAAATCTAAGAGGGACATTTTAGACTCGAATGGAGCATTCCATGTGAATTACCCACTTTGTGGTTGGAGAGAAAGTGAAATTCATATTGATACAACACATCGAGTCTTGCACACTTCATGATGGTAAAGGGGAGATGGGACCCTACTATAAGCTGCCATTTTCCTTCACTACATGATACCTAAAGTATATATTAAACAAGATAAAATATATGTAGAAGTGACCTTTGATGCGAGATAAATTTGACTCAAATTTTCACACCTTGCACATGACTTATATGTATGACTCAAGGCACACATACTTGGACGTATTTGAGCATGATACATTAGACTTGTATCCCAGATTAATGTTACTATTAGTGGCATGATTTGTAGAGTATTTATATAGCTGAGACTAAAAAAAAAAAAAAGAAGGGATTGAGATGGATGTTCTGATTCCCCATTTCCACATCCGAGAAGAAAATTTTTCCACCATTAAAAATGGTGTGTTAAGAAGACCCTAAATAAGATGGAAATTAAGATGAGAGAAATATGGACCACTCGTGAAATATGATTTACTATTCTTGGAATAATATTAGTGGTGCGAGACCTATCAACATGGGAGTGCGGAGTAGGAAAATAATGAATGTATAAAATCCACAATTCTCCTTAAGCATAGAGGCAAGTGAAGAATCATATCTAGAGAATAAATTATCATCTTTGAGAGGAGAATTAGAACAAGAATTTTCAAGAAATTGGAGAGGGAAAAGGAAAGGATAGAGAGAAATAGAAGATCACAATATAAGAGGAAGAAGGTAGTAAGAGACGAATGAAAGAGAATACACATGTACGGGAGGAAGGGCATGTAGAAAAGGAGAATGGGGATACTTTTGTTATCAAATAGGATACAAAATTAGGGGTGGGAAAAACCACACCAACTCCTAAGAAACTAAGGATGAAGACAAAGGCATAGAGGAAGAATTTTACACCTTGAGTTTCTCAAATGGACTACGTGGATGACCCTACAAAGGTCTTACGGGATAGATTTCGAGAGTAAGTGGTGAAAAACAAGTGGCATGCTTAGGACTTGATCGATATAGATGGAGGGGTGTCACACATGAGGAAATGATAAGTGATAGTCTACATATCCATGCAAAGGATACATAATTTGAATTAAGAAAACAATACATTAAGACTATGATGTTGGGGAAAGAACACGGGAAGAAATATAGGAAATAAATCCTAGCCATGTGGTGATGAGAAGGTGTGCAAATCCTGAATAAAATGGTAGTGGAGATAGTATGCCTAAATTTGGATGTTAACGCCACTTTGTTAAAAATTTGGTTTACGATAAGAAGGAGAAGAAGCACGAGGTGGAAAAATTGAGGAAGGGCCTGCGTAGTGGATAAAAAGAACAAAGGAGGATACAAAAAATTTGGCGCGTTAGTGAATCATATTTTAGGGGCGTTCCATGATTGGTGAGCCAAGTTAGAAGTTATTGTAGCTTCCAAATCTTAAAGGCATGTAGGTGCGCACGGCGGAGGAAGCGCACAAGTTAAGGCGCGCAAGGTAGGATTCAAAAAGGGTTCTTGGAGAACCAAGGACGCGCGCCCACAAAGCACAATTTGGGACTTAGCCATTTTTGGCCTTTTGGATAGAACACATGAAGAACGTGTTCCATTTGGATAAGGTTCCAGCCTAGCAACAGGGTGTCCTGGAAGGAATATACCTTGCGATAAGAAGATCCAAAAAGCTAATCATGACATGGAGAGGCATGTGCCTGAGGTGATCCACACCTTGACACTTGGGGCCAGATCTGAGGTTGTAGAGGAGTTTGTTGGAGCTCAGATGCCTATTTATACGTGTGCCCTTAGCAAAAAAAAGAGAACACGAGGAAGGAAGCGGAGCTCTGCAGAATTACTACAAGAACTATGGGATAAAAGGGTAGATGATTATAGGAAGGATGTAATAAGGGAATGGGGAATGTAAATTTTTTTTTGAAAGCCTTCATGTATGGATCTAGATATGGCACATGACTACGGTCTCCCCTTCTGTGATATTCTATAAGTAATGCTATGAATGAATATGATAAGGTTACTATGACAATTGTATTAAGATATTCTCTCTATATTATCTACATATTTCTATTATGATTTTGTTCTTGTATAATCATGAACCTTATTTGAATGTTAAGTCTATTTGTGGATTTACAACTTCCTATTTACATTAATTATTTAAGCGCTTTACTTTTTATATGAATGAAAGGGTATAGAAGTCGTTCTAAGCTCTATAGCTTTTTCATGTCCTTTAAATCACTAATTCAAGATCATGAATGATGCCTTCCACTAAACTCACATAAAAGAGAGACTCGGCTCCCTCTCGCGTGCCTCGGTGAGTGCCCAAGCACCCGTTGGGTGATAGGCCAGGTGCATGCATGAGGTTCCCTTGTTCTTGGTGGGTGTAAAAATGACTACATCTTGGTTCTATTTCAGGACCTCTTTTCAAAGTTGTAGTGGAACATGGCATACATCATGGTCTGTGTAAAAAGTGATGATGGAGCGCTTAACACTTGAAGGTGTTGAAAATTGGTTTAAAAGCATGGAGGATGAGTTCACTCAGAGATTCAGTACTGGACCTAAGTTTGATACGCAAAGATGGGTGGAAGACACTCTCTATCATGAGTTTATGAAAAACCTTCTTACTGTTGTTTCCTAGTAGAGTTATTTGAGTGGCTCTCGGCATATGCATCTAGGTCGGGGTGGTATTATAAATCACACCCTTGGACCCAAGAAACATACCAGAACTTACAAGATGTTGATCTAACATGGACCCATGCTATAGATCATTGGTGGAAGGGAGTATTGGCTAGCTACACTCTGGAATACGTAATTTCCACGTATTCTTGTCTAGAAGTTGTTGAGTTTGAATTTTTGTGGGAGCCTAGAGGATCATTTTTGTGGGCTATCCCCTTGGCAATCAAAATCTTGATGGTAACCATGAGTTTAGAGGCATTCCCAATGGCCGGCTAAACCACTCTGAGTGCTTGGTGAGGAAGCCAGGTTGGGGAAAGATGGTTGATATAACAACTGAAAAGGAAAGGGAGGAGAGATGGCTCAAGTATAATGAAGCACGTGAAAGGGAGATTGATAGATGATGTGAGTTGCATTTACATGTGGATTATGGAGCTAGAAATAGTTTTTGGGAGAAGAGGTTCACATGGAGGATGTGGAACTTGAATAGTCTTCTTTACCCCATCTTGGTAAGCACGGAGAGAAAACCTTACGGCTTCTAATGAGAGTCCATCATGTAGAGAAAGAAGAGTCATTGGTGTGCATCTAACCCCACCTAGCGACCGAACCTTGGTGCTTGGTTTGTTTAAACAGGGAAAAATATAGTTGATCCATTTGATATCAGTGGAAGCAATGATCGGTGCCCAGAAGATATAACTTCTCATTTGGGACTTCTATGGCTTCACACACTATTCCAGTATTTGGTGGAATGTTTGGACAAGGCATATATACAGGTGGTTTTGGGAGCACGTCAGGAAGTGGTGGAGGAAATACAACTGGGAGTGGCACTAGTTCACAAACTATCGGCACACAATTCAGTGGGATGATGGGAGCATTCAACATGACAAACACAGGCCCTATACCTAACACAGGAGGATCTAGAGGTGGAAGTGGTGGAGCTGGTGGCTCAGGATCTAGTGGGTCCAGTGGAGGAGGAAACACTAGAGGAAACCAAGGGACTAGATCGGGAGGACAAGGGCCTCAACCACCTCCTCAAGTATTTTTTGAGATGTCTTTACACTTACCAGATTATAGAGGGATAGAGGATGCTGCGAGCATGTGCATAAGTGTGAGTTGTTATGGCATGCGAAGGGATCACAACCCAAGATCGAAAGCCGGTCAATTTGCAACAACCTTGTAAGGACGCACACATAGTTGGTATAGAAATATGACCCTCATCAAACTATTGTGGATTATACCACGCTGAAAAATGTGTTCTTGGTGGAATTCCACATACTTGAGTTTGAATAGAAGAGCATCAGCTCTCTCAAGGAAATCTAGCAGGGAATGGCAGAGAGCGTGCGGGAATATGATGCATGCTTTAAAACTCTATTATCTAAACTATCTTATGATATCCACCCTTCACAACATGCTCAGTGGTTTTTCGGAGGGTTGATCACACCCTTTAGGAGGCTTTGTCTCATAAAACATTCACGGACCCACGCGAAGCGTTGGAAGCTACTTTGCATGCTTGAGGTAGTTGGTAGTGTTGACACTGGTGTTAGCCCATTTCTGGAGGCTCAGATCACTACCATGGCTAAGTAGTTGGAGAAATTATCTGCCAACATAGTTCCAGAGACTCGCTGGTGGGATGTGGTGCATAGATTATAACGTAGAAGGGCACACAAAGGATAATGGTGGGATATGTACTCGGAAGGTAGTACGCACCGTATGGTAAATTATGAGATATGTCATAGGGATCATGATGTAAGTAGGTGCCCCCTTTTACAGTGCACGTGATCTGTAAAAATGTATCTTGTTATTACAAGATATGTACCTCAACCACACATGACACCAAGGATTATAGATTGATTGACTAGATTCATGAGGTAATTGATCTTGGTGTGTGCCAGACTGGCATTGCCAGCAGTTCCAAGGAGATGAGCATCGGTATGAAGAACGTGGAGATGGAGGTGCATGTGGGGAGGGGATTTCATGGAGGATTTCATGGCCATGGTAACCACGGGGGAAGAAGTGAGTTCCCGCGTGGAACATGCTTTAATTGTGGAGCCACAGACCATTATAAGTGCGAATGTCCAGATCTTCTACAATGCTCTTGGTGTGGAAAAAAACATAAGTACGAAGAGTGCCCGGAGTTATATGAACATATGAGTCAGTAACACTTTGGAAGGATAAGGGCACTTCATGGTGAGTATTAAGAAGGTTGATGCACAATGGCTCCTGCAAGTAATACGTGAATCAAACTAGAGCCTGTTATGGTAACAACAAGGGTGGAGTCCACGTGCGTCAAGGGAAGCACCTAGGCAGAGACCTCTGGTTTCAAGAGGAAGAAGTAGTACATGGGAAGTATCAAACCCGGCTCACCAGAAAGAAGTCTACCAGGAAACCATGGATGTAATTTAAAGTTTACAGGAGATCTAATGCTTAAAAGAAAACTAGAAAAGATGAGAAAAGAAGACCGGTAGAAGCACCAAAGGATGACTTGGACGAGGTTAAGGAGGTGTGTAAACTACTGAGGCAAGAGAATGTTATTCCCTACTAGGAGCATGGTTGAGAGAAAAGGTACCACACGCCAGGGGAAGAACACGAAAGGAAGATCTTGCATGCAAACCTCCCACCTCACAGCCTTGATTATGACAAAGAGATCACCTTGAATGCAGTAGTGGATGGATGGCTGCTTAGCAACATCCTCATTGACACAGGCATGGAGGTTAATGTTCTCACTCTGGATGCCTGACATCAAATGGGAAGACCTGCATTACAACCATCTTCAAATGTGTTGTATATGGAAAATAAGACAAAGGCAATGCCCATAGGTGTCTTGAAGGATGTGACCATTACCATTCAAGGGACTAAGTTCACTGGGGATTTTGAAGTCTTGGTGCTTGCCGAGGTAGATAATTTCCCAGCGTTACTTGGGCACCGTGGTGCTATAAGAATAATGCAGATCTCCGGTTTAACAAGGGGTACATAAGTTTTGAAAACAAGGAAGAGAGGGTGATTATACCACTTGCTGATGGAAATTCCACACCCTATATTGAACCCCTTGGAGAGGAGTCCTAGATAGAATATATGTGCACTCCATAAGAGATCTAGAGACCATCCACCCTATAGAAGGAGTCATCCAGTTTGATGATGCTCAATCTGCATGGTAATCTACTAGTATAGCATGCGATAATTGGGTGCATGGGACTTATGAAATGATTGGGTGACATCTAAAAGGATCGGTGACTAGGGTAACCATAGTGCATAGAGTTCGGTTCACAGGAGGAAAGGAATAACCAAGTATTCTAGGGATGCATACCTATGTCTTTTTAAGAGAAATGGAAGCTCAATGGAGGGAGGACGAGTGATGAGGTATGTTGGGTTATGTTTGATAGGCACAGCAGTGAGGTGGTGGGCCATGCATAAAAAAACTTGTTGGAGTGGCATGAAGTTAGAATTGTGCTCACTATCTGATTCTCGAAGAGCAATATACCCACCGCTATCAAGGATTACAATGGCAATGAACCCACCTCTTCCCACATCCAGGCATGTGAGAGGATCTAGGGAGAAGGCATGGAAGCTTTACCACCCTCCCTTTGGGTGCACAAGTTGTATTCGACACTACAAGGTTGTGCGCGCACTTGGTACATCCATTCTAAAACTCACCACCGACGGGAAATTGGCAGGAATTAGCGGCTGACCTGGTTCACACATTCGAGTACCAAAGTACCAAGCAACTAGTTGATGAGGCATTACAGGCTATCAAGCACCTCACTCTGGGGATTGTGCCATGACGGAAGATAGATTAGTAGACTTACTTGGTGGACCTAGCTTGGAAGCATGGTTCGAAGAGGAGGAACCAGAAGACATACAATTCGAGTGCGCATGTGTTGAAAAGGAGAAAGGAAAGATGGTATACGTTATTGATGGAGAGGAGATGGAGAGCTTGAATGTCGACCATTCGGTTGGGACACGTGAGGTAGTTGACAGTGTGGATGCATGTGCGCACACATATCATGAACCACTCAAAACCAAGAAAGTTAACATCGGCTCGGAAGGAGCCCAAGGAAGCTATCATTGGGGACTACTGGTTGGACAAGGAAGTATCAAAGATCATCGATCTCTTGCACAAATTTGAGGATTTATTCCCATGCGGATACCATGAGTTGAAAGGCATCCACCATTCATTGGGGAAATGAGGATAAAGTTGAAAGATGGTGCGCGCCCGGTCAGGAAGAGGCCTTACAGGATGAATCCCAACATGCGCGTAAGGGTTAAAGAAGAGCTAGACAAAATGATAGCATCCGGTATCATTGAGGTTGTGGAGGAATCAAAATGGATAAGTCCAATGGTGATCAACATAAAGAAGGATGGGTGGATTAGGATATGTGTGGATTACAGGGAATTGAACATGTTTTTGTATCATAGATCCTTTTCCCACCCCTTCACTAAAGAGATTTTGGAAGGAGTTGTTGGGCATGAGGTCTATTCCTTTACGGATGGATTCTCGGGATATCACCAAGTAAGGATTGCCAAGGAAGACCAAGAAAAGACAACTTTCACCACCAGTGGGAAGCTTTGCATACATGGTCATGCCCTTTGGATTGAGGAATGTGCCCATGTGTATTTTCACGCATAGTGGTACAAGCATTTAAGGACTTCATCCACAAGTTCCTTCAAGTATATTTGGATGATTGGATAGTGTATGGATTGGTCAGGGACCATTGTGATAACTTGAGATTGATGTTTGAAAGATGTCGGCAGTTGAGGATTTCCCTCAACATCAAGAAATGTGTCTTTGCAACTCCTTTTGGAACATTGTTGGGGCATATCATATGCAAAGAGGGCTTACTGGTGGATCCCGCGAAAGTTGCAGTTATTGTGGGATTAGGGAGCCCACCAGCCAAAGCATCATGCATGGATTTCTTGGACACATTGGGTACTACAGAAAGTTCATTAAGGGATATGCCAAGATCACCACGCCTTTGGAAATATTTCTCAGACATAAGAGTGCCTTTCAGTGGGGAGAGGCGCAGAGGGCATTTGACACTCTAAAAGAAAGGCTTATCACCACACCTATTCTATGATTCCCATCATGGGATAAACCTTTCCATGTCCATGTGGATGCCTCTAGTACAACAATGGGAGCCATTCTTGCTCAACTAGGAGAGGGGATTGTTGATCATCCCTTGTGTTTTGCAAGTAGAAAGTTGACACTAGTAGAACAAAATTATACAATGACCGAGCGCGAGGCATTGTCAATGATCTACGCACTCCACAAATTTAGACAATATCTGCTTGGTGACTCCCTTCATATTCTACACTGACCATATGGCCTTGAAGTATCTAGTAAACAAAGCAGTGTTGCAAGGGCACATATGTCGTTGGGTACTTTTATTTCAGGAATTTGAATTCAGAGTGGTGGTAAAACCTAGAAAGAACAATTGTGGGCTAGATCATTTATCAAGGATTGATTCGGGAGAGGATGTGCAAAGTATCGAGGAAACCATGTTGGACGCACAACTATTCAAGTTGTGGCGGTGCCCCTCGGAGTTAGAAGACATTGTTGTTTTTCTCAAGGAAGGTGTGGTGCCCAAGGGATGAATGCACTTTGGAAAGGAAAAGGTTAGCCATATGCGCCATGCCCTTCATGTTGATCAATGGGGATTTGTATAAAATGGGCCATGATGAGGTTTTGTGCACGGTGTGTATTAGAACATGAACACATGGCCATAATAGAAGAATCCCATGGTGGGATTGCTTTGGAGGACACTATGCGGGGAATGCAACCGCATGCAAGATCCTAGTCACCGGACTATGGTGGGAGATGATTCACCAGGATTGCATTGAGTTTTGCAAGGCCTGTGACCACTACTAGTGCCTTGGAAAACCTGGAAGAAGGGATGAGATGCCCTTGCGCCCCATCGCTAGCATGTGGAACCTTTTGAGAAATGGGCAATAGATTTTGTTAGACCAATCTCACCAGCTACGTGAAGGACTAACTCATGGTATATCATTACCTATACTTGATTATCTGACAAGGTGGGTAGAGGCCACGCCCACTAAGGATTACACCAGCCACAACTACTAGATTTTTGTGGGAGAACATTATCAGTAGGTATGGGTGCCCATTAAGTTTAACAAGTGATAGGGGCACTCACTTTTAAATGAAACCATCAAGATTCTATTGGTAGAATTCATGGTAGCCCATCACAAGACTACCCCTTATCACCCTCAGGAAAATGGGATTGCAGAGGCATTCAACAAAATCCTTAGTCACACATTGACTAAGATATGTGATGTGGGTAGGCAGGATTGGGATGACAAGGTGTTAGTAGTTCTTTGGGCATACAAAACAACGTATAAAATATTGAAACAAGGCCACACCATTTCAATTGGTGTTCGGCATGAAGTAATTTTTTGGTCAAATTCATGCTACCATCTCTGCGTATAGCATGCATGCAGGAGGGTTGGATGATGAGCAAGCACTGGAAGAAAGAATAGATGAATTGATAAAGTTGGATGAAAGGTGCTCACTAGCAAGATGGAGCCAAACAACTAAGAAGGCAAAGAAAAAGGCATGGCATGACCACCATATTAAGAACAAATAGTTTGAGGTTGGCCAGATGGTATTGTTATATGATTCAAAATTTCTATGCCATCTTGGAAAGTTGAAGGTGCATTGGTTGGGTCCTTATGTAATTTCATACATCCTTGATTCGGGCACGTGCTGATTCTGAAGTGCTTGGATGGAACAAAATTACCTGGACACTTGAATGGGAGTAGGTTGAAGCCCTACTATAAATAATGCTTCTTGGTGTTTGTAAATAAGGTAGTTTTTCCAGTTAGTTTAGAATTTCCTTTTATGCTTTTCCTTTCTTGTATTTCCCTTTCACGTTGTTGTTTTGTTTTGTGCCTTGGGCACCGGTAACCTTATTACTTTTTGACTTATGAATGCGCAGAGGACCGCGCATCGTTTTAGTGTGGGGTGAGATGATGAAGAGAAACTTGGAGTTATTCTACTAGGAGGATTTGGGTTGGTGGAAAAATAAGGTTACATTGGAAATCCACATGTAAAAAGGAGAAAAAGTGCAAAAAACATGAGGTAGGTGAAAGAATCATGAGGATGGAAGAAGTGCCTTTGGCGCTGGTAACATGTGCACAAGAGTCTTTTGTCAAGATGGATTGTTTGCATGCTAGAAGGTTGGAAAAATTTTCACATGCAGGATTGGGTGGGTGGAAAAGTTTTGGAAAAGTTTTCACGCAAGGATTGGGCGTAAGGAGAAGCGTTGAAGTCGGGTTTTGTTTGAAAACACCACATTAAACATTGTCGTATGGTGGTAGGTAGCCTAGCCTTAAATGCGTAAAAGTGGGAAAAGCTATAAATACAAGAGTGGGCATTTCATTATTTCACTTTGTGAACACAAGAAGAGTGATTTTCTTTCAAGAGCTAGGGTTTTGAGAACTGACTCGTGCGAAGGAAAATCCCAAGAACTTAAGTGCAATCGGTTATTGGATCTACAAACTAGAGTAGAAGTGATTCACGGGTGTGAGGAACGTTGTGAAGAAGCGTCGTGATCAAAGGAGAAAAATATGAGATTAGGGTTTGTGTTTTAGGGCATGGGGCGCATGAGGAAAATGTTCAAACAACTCACAAGTTAACCTAGGGAATGAAAGCAAAGGGTGTAATGATGGCCACGAAACTAGTTGATAAACCTACGAGAAATCCAAGAAGGGAAAGGGTAAAGGAAAAGGAAAGAAGAAACAAGAAGAAATACCCTTGGATACAAATGAGGAATGGTACTCGGAGATGCAATACCTGGATGGGGTTTTGATAGGGCAAGAGTGGGAGTCCCACATAAGATAGATGACCATGATCGACTACAATCACCGGTCAAGTACAATCACGAAGGAAATGGCACTTTGGAGCTGGTGTGCCCCCACAAATAAATGAACACACGATGGGTTGTTGATCTCTGATGACGTGGTCAAGGTGAAAATGGAGAAGGTAGGGCTTCTCCAAATTTTTAGTTACCATATTTTGGGAAGCTTGAGTGCTTGTACTAATGGTTGATGACATGCGTACATGAAGACTTCTTCTGCTTCATAGGGGCAAAAAAATGCGCATAACTCCCCAACTAATTTCATGCTTCACAGGCCTAAACTATGAAGGGGACATGCTCAAAGATGACCTCCAGGATGAGGAGGCAATCAAAGAAACCATAGCATCCCAGGGATTGAAGAAGGGATCAAGGTACTATGACATCTCGGATATCAGCGATCCGGTGATGAAGATGGCCGCACACCTAGTCTCCAAGCTGAATGGACAAGAAAGGTGGACCCAGGTGAGCAAGCCCTTGGCTGAATGTCTACAGGAAAGTCACTAGGGCACCATATACAACATCTCCCAATATATTGTAGATGGAATCATAAGCAGCACGGAGAAGGGAGGAAAGATCTTATTTGGAAACATTCTATTGACAATTGTGTTCTCGAAAATCGGGTGTCGGATGCATCTGACAAGTTTGTGTGGGAGTACCCTGCTGAAGATCCCTCACCTGCGGAGAGATTTCAGAAATACACATGTGAATCAATGATAGGGGTACACAAGGCACACTTAGAAAAATGGTATAAGTGCACCTTAGGAATGCATTCGGGGCTGAATGGTGGATCCCTGAACAACTCCCCATGGTGACCAAGGAGAAGCAGAGTTCACGAGTCTACCAACACTTTTGTATTGGCAGGTTCATTTTGGTCGATGGAAGCTGGAGTCCATGGTGCAAACTCCCATTCTCATTTACTTGCCCAATTTTTCCAAGTGGGAGTAAATAGATACAAGGAGTCGAAGAAATTAAACCTTGAGTTGTCCACCCTTGACAAAGAGCACAGGGAAATGAGGAAGAAGTTGGTCTACCCAGAGAAGCACGCATACGTTGAAAGGTACATGTCGTAGGATGTGCATATTGTAAGGCCTTTGACCTTACCTATTGTTGGGAGAAATGCCACAGGATTTACCTACGCATAAGGCCAAAATTTGAAAAGGGTGCATACATGGAGAATGAGATATCCATCCCAGATGACCCTATTGGAAGAAAGAAGCCCACACCAAAGCGTAAGGAGAGGGAAGAGAAAGAG
Organism: Taxus wallichiana var. yunnanensis; assembly: GCA_018340775.1. Taxonomy (NCBI): domain Eukaryota; kingdom Viridiplantae; phylum Streptophyta; class Pinopsida; order Cupressales; family Taxaceae; genus Taxus; species Taxus wallichiana. The sequence goes on along the minus strand of CM031242.1, from coordinate 554,576,149 downwards.
GAATAGAGGGTGGTGGAGAAGCAGGATGTAGGTACCACGGGGACAAGTACCTACGTCCGGAAGAAGAAGAGGATGGTGGTCAGGAGAAGACCCCAGAACCTGTGAAGCCACCATCCCCTGAGGAACCCTCAGATGAAGAGAAGACCACATCCCCGACTCTAGAGTTTTCAGCAAAGGAAGAAGAAAGGGGATGGAAGAACCAGAGTCGAGGATATAGATGACATGAATGCCTATATAGGTGAAAAGGATGATGATGAAGAGGAAGAGCTGGAGGTAAATCAGGAGTTGATTGATGTCCATGATTTGGAGGAAGGAAGCAGAAGATGCAAATGATGCTTTCATCTTTGTAAGGAGGAAGGGCACCCAAGGGGAGGAAGGCACAGAGTGAAGAAAGGAGTGAGGGGGCAAGTACCAAGGAGCTAGATATGCCCAAGCTCACTCAGGAGGAGGTGGATGAGAAAGTGACAAGGGAGGTGGAGAAGATGATTAATGCCTTGGTCGATGAGGAATTGGAGCGCGCACGGAGCTCGTGCTCGGTGAATTCAAGAAAGAGCAAAGGGAGAAGAGTGTAAGGTAGCACAAAAGGCCCAACTCTTTCAGTAACTATTCCCAAGGGCATGTGCATGGGAAGTAAATGCGTGGGAGGGGGAAGAATAATGATGGGATATGTTGATGACCCCAACAAAGTTTTATGTGCACATTTCCAGAGTACCATGCCCACCAAGGAGCTAACCACCATGGAGTCCTTTGATCCTGAGGGTGGATACCCATGCACAAGAAAAATGCTATCATGGGCATTCGAATCCCACCTTGATGAGCCCAAGTTTGAGGTTAACCAAGGAGTGATACTAGCATTTATGTCGAAGGAAAGGGGATAACCCCATTATAAACACACAACAACTATCGGATGAGCAAGTGTGTAACATGCTCAACAAAGTCTCTATGGAAGTTGAGGCTAGGCTCTTCTACAAGAAATGACAGGGTTAAAGTCTTGGAGGACTTGATGGAAAAGAGGAAGGAAGAAGTAGTTAAGCTAACAAAGGAACTCAGCCTTGAAAAGTTGATCGAGCTCAACTACAACGAGAATTACAAGAGGAGAAAGCTAAAGTGTGTGAAGTTTCCAAGAAGGTGGAGCTCATCTCCCAGGCTATTATCATGAAGCACCCAGACCTTAACCCTCCCACGCAAAAATATGGTTCCTCCCTGGAGTGTCTTGAGGACTTGACTTAGATCCTCACCATGGAAAGGTAGCCTTTGGCCTTGGAGTCGGTAGAGGATGTAGCTGCGTGCTTGGAGCAGGAGGACAAGTTGAAAGTCATCGCACTCATAGCTGAATACAACAAGGTGCTCGCTGATGTAAAAATAGCTGCACAAACCACTGGGTCGCATACGACCATTGCATGGATCAGGACAAGGTGACAAGCATGCTTCTTGCCAGTGATGAGGCCAGAGTGAAGGACTTCAGGGAAAAGAATAAAGGTAATAGAGTCGAGTGAGAAAAGATCCTAGCCGAAGTGGAAAAGAAGTTTGAAGCTATTGAGATCTGCCGGGTCTCAATCAAAACCCGGCTAAAAGAGCTCTACAAGGTCATTACGAGGAAGATGGATGCCTTGGAAGATCAAGCAAAGGAACTGAGATGGTGGTAGAGACCATAAACACAAAAGGGGAAGGGTTAACCTTTGACGAGGTGAGTGCATTGGTTGGTGACCTTTGCAAGAGCAGTGCGAGATGAAGTCGGTGCATGGAATACGCTTTGGAGGCCACTGTGCGTAGAATTTCCCCCTTCTTCTTCTTTAGGAAGTTCTCCTTCTATTCTTTCTCTCCCCATTCTTTATTCTTTCCCTCCATTCTTTTCCAAGGAAGGGCCTTGCCTTTTTGTACTTGCATTCTTTGAAGAGGTTCCCGAGGGCGGAGAATAGGTGAAGTGTGGGGTAATGTTGGGACCCTATTATAGCTTCCAAATCTTAAAGGTGTGTAGGCGTGCATGGCGGAGGAAGCATGCAAGTTAAGGTACACAAGGCAAGGATTCAAAAAGGGTTCTTGGAGAACCAAGGATGTGCGCCCACAAAGCACAATTTGAGACTTAGCCATTTTCGGCCTTTTGGACATAACACATGAAGAACGTGTTCCATTTGGATAAGGTTCTAGCCTAGCAACAGGGTGTCCTGGAAGGAATATACCTTGCGATAAGAAGATCCAAAAAGCTAATCATGACATGGAGAGGCATGCGCTGAGGTGATCCACACCTTGACACTTGGGGCTAGATCTGAGGTTGCAGAGGAGTTTGTTGGAGCTCAGATGCCTATTTATACATGCACCCTTAGCAAAGAAAAAAAGAACACAAGGAAGGAAGTGGAGCTTTACTAGCCAAATTACTGTAGAACTATGGGATAAAAAGGGTAGATGATTATAGGAAGGATGTAATGAGGAATGGGGAATGTAAATTTTGTTTTGAAAGCTTCATGTATGGATCTAGATATGGCACATGACTACATGTCTCCCCTTACATGTGATATTCTATAAGTAATGCTATGAATGAATATGATAAGGTTACCATGACAATTGTATTAAGATCTTCTCTCTATATTATCTGCATATTTCTATTATGCTTTTGTTCTTGTATAATCATGAACCTTATTTGAATGTTAAGTCTATTTGTATGGATTTACAACTTCTAGTTCTATTAATTACATTTAAGCGCCTTTACTTTTGATATGACCGAAAGGGTATAAAAGTTGTTCTAAGCTCTATAGTTTTTAATGTCCTTTAAATCACTAATTCAAGATCATGAATGCAAAAGGTTCCGCGGCGCGATGGGGTGCAAGGGCATCTCATCCCTTCTTCCAGGTTTTCCAAGGCTTGGCAGTGGTCACAGGCCTTGCAAAACTCAATGCAATCTTGGTGAATCATCTCCCACCATAGTCCGACGACTAGGATCTTGTGCGCGGTTGCATTCCCCACATAGTTTCCTCCAACAATCCCACCATGGGCTTCTTCTATTATGGCCACGTGTTCATGTTCTAATACACACCGAAGAAAAACCTCATCAAAACCCATTTTATACAAATCCCCATTAATCAACATGAAGGGCGTGGTGTGTATGGCTAACCTTTTCCTTTCTAGTGCATTCATCCCTTTGGGCACCACACCTTCCTTGAGAAAAAAACAATGTCTTCTAACTCCAAGGGCACACACCATAACCTGAATAGTTATGCATCCAAAGCATGGTTTCCTTGATACTTTGTGTGTCCTCTCCTGAATCAATCCTTGATAAATGATCTGGCCCACAATTGTTCTTTCCAAGTTTTACCACCACTCTGAATTCAAATTCCTGAAATAAAAGTACCCAATGACATATGCGCCCTTGCAACACTGCTTTGTTTACTAGATACTTCAAGGCCATATGGTCAGTGTAGAATATGAAGGGAGTCACCAACAGATATTGTCTAAATTTGTGGAGTGCGTAGATCATTGACAATGCCTCACACTCAATCGTTGTATAATTTTGTTCTGCTGGTGTCAACTTTCTACTTACAAAACACAAGGGATGATCAACAATCCCTCTCCTAGTTGAGCAAGAACGGATCCCATTGCTTGTACTAGAGGCATCCACATGGACATGGAAAGGTTTATCCCATGATGGGAATCATATAATAGGTGCGGTGATAAGCCTTTCTTTTAGAGTGTCAAATGCCCTCTGCTGCGCCTCTCCCCACTGAAAGGAACTCTTGTGTCTGAGAAATATTTCCAAAGGCGCAGTGATCTTGGCGTATCCCTTAATGAAATTTCTGTAGTACCCAGTGTGTCCAAGAAATCCATGCATGACACTTTGGCTGGTGGGCTCCCCTAATCCCATAATAACTACAACTTTTGCGGATCCACCAGTAAGCCCTCTTTGCATATGATATGCCCCAACAATGTTCCAAAAGGAGTTACAAAGACACATTTCTTGATGTTGAGGGAAATCCTCAACTGCTGACATCTTTCAAACATCAATCTCAAGTTATCACAATGGTCCCTGACCAATCCATACATTGTCTAATCATCCAAATATACTTGAAGGAACTTGTGGATGAAGTCCTTAAATGCTTGTACCACTATGCATGAAAATACAGTGGGTGCATTCCTCAATCCAAAGGGCATGACCATGTATGCAAAGCTTCCCCACTTGGTGGTGAAAGTTTTATTTTCTTGGTCTTCCTTGGTAATCCTTACTTGGTGATATCCCAAGAATCCATCCGTAAAGGAATAGACCTCGCGCCCAGCAACTCCTTCCAAAATCTCTTTAGTGAAGGGGGTGGGAAAAGGATCTATGATACAAATAGTGTTCAACTCCCTATAATCCACACATATCCTAATCCGCCCATCCTTCTTTATGTTGATCACCATTGGACTTATCCATTCCGATTCCACCACAACCTCAATGGTATCGAATGTTATCATTTTGTCTAGCTCTTCTTTAACCCTTAAGCACATGTTGGGATTCATCCCAGAGGCATCTTCCCGATCGGGCGTGCACCATCTTTCAACTTTATCCTCATTTCCCCAATGAATGGCAGATGCCTTTCAACTCATGGTATCCGTGTGGGACTAAATCCTCAAATTCACTTAAGAGATCGATGATATTTGATACTTCCTTCTCGACCGGTAGTCTCCAATGATAGCTTTCTTGGGCTCCTTCTCCGAGCCGATGTTAACTTTCTTGGTTTTAAGTGGTTCATGATATGCACACGCACATGCATCCGCACTATCAACTACCTCACGCGTCCCAACCGAATGGTCAACATTCAGGCTCTCCATCTCCTCTCCATCAATAACATATACCATCTTTCCTTTCTCCTTTTTAGCACACGCACTCGAATTGTATGTCTTCTAGTTCCTCCTCTTCAAACCACGCTTCTAAGCTAGGTCCACATAGTAAGTCTACTAATCTATCTTTTTCATGGTGCAATCCCCTAGAGTGAGGTGCTTGACAGCCTGCAAAGCCTCATCAACCGGTTGCTTGGTAGTATGGTACTCGAATGTGTGAACTAGGTCAATCCGCTAATTCTACCACTTTCCTATCTAGTGGAGAGTTTCAGAATGGATGTACTAAGCGCATGCACAACCTTGTAGTGTCAAATACAACTTGTGCACCCAAAGGGAGGGTGGTAAAGCTTCATGCCTTCTCCCCAGACCCTCTCACATGCTTGGATGTGGGAAGAAGTAGGTTCATTTCCATTGTAATCCTTGATAGCGGTGGGTATATTGCTCCTCAAGAATCAGACAGTGAGTGCAATTCTAACTTCACGCCACTCCAACAAGTTTTCACTATGCGGCCCACCACCTCACCTCATGTCTATCAAAGTATAACCTAAAGCATACCTCATCGCTCATCCTCCCTCCATTGAGCTTCCATTTCTCTTAAAAGACCTTAGGGTATGCATCCCCAGAATACTTGGTTATTTCCTTTCCTCCCAGGTGTCGAACTGTATGTGCCATGGTTACCCTAGTCACCGATCCTTTCAGATGTCACCCAATCATTTCATAAGTCCCATGTGCCCAATTATCGCATGCTATACTGGTAGTATCACTGACAGATTGAGCATCATCAAACTGGATGACTCCTTCTGTAGGGTGGATGGTCTCTAGATCTCTTATGGAGCACACATATATTTTGTCCAGGACCTCCTCTCTAAGGGGTTCAGTATAGGGTGTGGAATTTCCATTAGCAAGTGGTATAATCACCCTCTCTTCCTTGTTTTCAAAACTTATGTACCCCTTGTTAAACAAAGATTTGCATTATTCTTATAGCACCACGGGCACCCAAGTAACATTGGGAAATTATCTAGCCTCGACAAGCGCCAAGACTTCAAAATCCCCAGTGAACTTAGTCCCCTAAATGGTAATGGTCGCATCCTCAAGACACCTATGTTCATTTTATTTGTCTTATTTGCCATATACAACACATTTGAAGATGGCTATAATGCGGGTCTTCCCATTTGATGCCGTGGCATCCAGGGGTGAGAACATTAACCTCCGCGCCTGTGTCAATGAGGATGTTGCTAAGCAACCATCCATCCACTACTGCGTTCAAGGTGATCTCTTTGTCATAATCAAGGTTGTGAGGTGGGAGGTTTGCATGCAAGATCTACCTTTCGTGTTCTTCCCGACACGTGGTACCTTTTCTCTCAACCATGCTCCTAGCAGGGAATAATATTCTCTTGCCTCAGCAGTTTACACACCTCCTTAACCTCATCCAAGTCATCCTTTGGTGCTTCTACTGGTCTTCTTTGCTCATCTTTTCTAGTTTTCTCTTTTAAGCATTGGATCTCCCCTTGTAAACTCTAAATTACATCCATGGTTTCCTGGTAGACTTCTTTCTGGTGAGTCGGGTTTGGATACTTCCCATGTACTACTTCTTCCCTTGAAACCAGAGGTCTCTGCCTAGGTGCTTCCCTTGTGTGCATGGACTTTGCCCTTGTTGTTACCATAACAGGCTCTAGTTCTGATTCACATATTACTCGCGGGAGCCATTGCGCATCAACCTTCTTAATACTCACCATGGCAGCACCCTTATCCTTCCAGTCTTTGCTTGACTCATATGTTTGTATAACTCTAGGCACTCTTTGTACTTATGTTTTTTTCCACACTAGGAGCATTGTAGAAGATCTGGACATTCGTGCTTATAATGGTCTGTGGCTCCACAATTAAAGCATGTCCCACATGGGAACTCACTTCTTCCCCCACGGTTACCATGACCATGAAATCCTCCGTGAAATCCCCTTCCACATGCACCTCCATCTCCATGCGCTCTTCATACCGACACTCATCTCCTTTGGAACTGCTAGTAATGCTAGTCTGGCGCACACCAAGATCAATTGCCTCATGAATCTAGTCAATCAATCTACAATCCTTGGTGTCATGTGTGGTTGAGGTACATATCTTGCAATAACAAGATACATTTTTGCAAATCACGCGCTGTAAAGGGGGCACCTACTTGCATCATGATCCCCCGACATATTTCTCGCAATTTACCACAACGATGCATACCTTCCGAGTACATATCCCACCATTATCCTTTGTGTGCCCTTCTATGTTACAATCTGTGCACCACATCCCACCGCGAGTCTCTAGGAATTGTGTTGGCAAATAATTTCTCCAATTGCTTAGCCATGGCAGTGATCTGAGCCTCTAGAAATGGGCTAACACCAGTGTCAACACTACCAACTACCTCAGTGTGTAAAGTAGCTTCCAATGCTTCGCATGGGTCTGTGAATGTTTTATGAGACAAAGCCCTCCTAAAGGGTGTGATCAACCCTCAACAAACCACTGAGCATGTTGTGAAGGGTGGATATCATAAGATAGTTTAGAAAATAGAGTTTTAAAACATGCATCATATTCCCACACACTCTCTGCCATTCCCTGTTGGATTTCCTTGAGAGAGTTGATGCTCTTCTGTTTAAACTCAGGTATGTGTAATTTTTCCAAGAATGCATTTTCGGTGTGGTATAATCTACAACAGTCTATGGGGTCATATTTCTTATATCAGATATGCACACGTCCTTTCAAGGTTGTTGCAAATTGACTGTCCTTTCACTCTAGGGTTATGATTCCTTCACGCACCATAGCATTCGCACTTATGTATGTGCTTTAACGCAGCATCTGTCTATCCCTCTATAATCTGGTAAGTGTAAAGACATTTCAAAGAAAACTTGAGGAGGTGGTTGAGGCCCTTGTCCTCTCGATCTAGTCCCTTGGTTTCCTCCGGTGTTTCCTCCTCCACAAGACCCACTAGATCCTGAGCCACCGGCTTGACCACTTCCACCTCCGGATCCTCCCCCATGTTAGGTATAGGGCCTGTGTTTATCATGCCGAACGCTCCCCTCATCCCACTAAATTACACGCCGACAGCTTTGTGAGCTAGTGCCACTCCCAAACATATTTCCCCCACCACTTCCTAATGATGCACTCCCAAAACCACTTGTATATATGCCTTGTCTAAACATTCCACTAAATAATGGAATAGTGTGTGAAGCCATAAAAGTACCAAACAAGAAGTCTTATCTTTTGGGTGTTGATTGGTTGCTTCCATTGATATCAAATGGATCAACTATAATTTTCCCTCGTTTGAAAAACTAAGTGCCAAGGTTCGGTCATTAGGTGGGGTTAGATGCATGCCAATGACTCTTCTTTCTCTACGCGATGGACTCTCATCAGAAGCTGCAAGGTTTTCTCTCCTACACTTACCAAGATGGGGTATCATAAACTATTCAGGTTCCACATCCTCCACGTGAACCTCAACTCCTTTCCACCATGTCTAGCTCCATAACCCACTTATAATCCCACACTGTCTATCAATCTCCCTTTCACGTGCTTCATTATACTTGAGCCATCTCTCCTCCCTTTCCTTTTCAGTCATTATATCAACCATCTTTCCCAACTCGGCTTCCTCACCAAGTGCTCGAGTGGTTTAGCTAACCATTGGAATGCCTCTAAATGCATGGTTACCAATCAAGATTTTGATTGCTAGGGGATAGCCATGCAAAATGATCCTCCGGGCTCCTGCAAAAACTCAAACTCAACAAACCTCCGGACAAGAATACGTGGAAATTGTGTATTCCAGTGTAGCTAGCCAATACTCCCTTCCACCAATGATCTATAGCATGGGTCCACATTAGATCAACATCTTGTAAGTTCTGGTATGTTTCTTGGGTCCAAGGGTGTGATTTATAATACCACCCCGACCTAGATGCATATGCCGAGAGCCACTCAAATAACTCTACTGGGAAATAATAGAAGAAGGTTTCGTACAACTCATGATAAAGAGTGTCTTCCACCCATCTTCACATATCAAACTCGTGTCCATATTTAATCTCTCTCCGAGTGAACTTGTCCTCCATGCTTTTAAACCAATTTTCAACACCTTCAAGTGTTAAGCGCTCCGTCATCACTTTTTGCACAGACCACGATGTATGCCATGTTCCACTACAACTTCGAAAAGAGGTCCCGCAACGAAACCAAGATGTAGTCATTTTTGCACCCACCAAGAATAAGGGAACCTCATGCGTGTCACCTATCACCCAACGGGTGCTAGGTGCTCACCCGAGGCACACGAGAGGGAGTCGAGTCTCTCTTTTATGTGAGTTTAGTGGAAGGCATCATTCATGATCTTGAATTAGTGATTTAAAGGACATGAAAAAGCTATAGAGCTCAAAACGACTTCTATACCCTTTCAGTCATATCAAAAGTAAAGGCACTTAACAGAATTAATAGAACTAGGAAGTTGTAAATCCACAAATAGACTTAACATTCAAATAAGGTTCATGATTATACAAGAACAAAAGCATAATAGAAATATGCAAATAATACAAGAGAAAGATCTTAATACAATTGTCATGGTAACCTTATCATATTCATTCATAGCATTACTTATAGAATATCATAGAAGGGGAGACCGTAGTCATGTGCCATATCTGGATCCATACATGAAGGCTTTCAAAACAAAATTTACATTCCCCATTCCCTTATTACATCCTTCCTATAATCATCTACCCTTTTTATCCCATAGTTCTCGTAGTAATTTTGTAGAGCTCCACTTCCTTCCTTGTGTTCTTTTTTTCTTTGCTAAGGGCACGCGTATAAATAGGCATTTGAGCTCCAACAAACTCCTCTATAACCTTAGATCTAGCCCCAAGTGTCAAGGTGTGGATCGCCTCAGGTGCATGCCTCTCCATGTCATGATTAGCTTTTTGGATCTTCTTATTGCAAGGTATATTCCTTCTAGGACACCCTATTGCCAGGCTGGAACCTTATCCAAACGGAACACGTTCTTCATGTGTTCTATCCAAAAGGCCGAAAATGGCTAAGTCCCGAATTGTGCTTTGTGGGTGCACATCCTTGGTTCTCTAAGAACCCTTTTTGAATCCTACCTTGCGTGCCTTAACTTTTGTGCACCCTCCGCGTGCATTTCACGCACCTTTAAGATTTGGAAGCTATAATAGGGTCCCAACATTACCCCACACTTCACCTATTCTCCACCCTTGGGAACCTCTTCAAAGAATGCAGTACAAAAAGGCAAGGCCCTGCCTTGGAAAATAATGGAGGGAAAGAATAAAGAATGGGGGAGAGAAAGAATAGAAGGAGAACTACCTAAAGAAGAAGAAGGGGGAAATTTTTGCCGTAGGTCGGCCTCCAGCGTATTCCATGCACTGACTTCATCCTGCGCTCTTGTGCAAAGGTCACCAACCAATGCGCTCACCTCATCGAAGGTTAACCCTTCCCCTTTTGTGTTTATGGTCTCTACCACTGTCTCCAGTTCCTTTGCTTGATCTTCCAAGGAATCCATCTTCCTCGTAATGACCTTGTAGAGCTCTTTTAGCTGAGTTTTGATTGAGACCCGCAGGATCTCAATAGCTTCAAACTTATTTTCCACTTTGGCTAGGATATTTTCTCGCTTGGCTCTATTGCCTTTATTATTTTCCCTAAAGTCCTTCAACTCAGCCTCATCACTCACAAGCAAACATGCTTTTCACCTTATCTAATCCGTACAATGGTCGTATGCGACCCCAGTGGTTTGTGTAGCTATTTTTACATCAATGAGCACCTTTTTTTTATTTATGTATGAGTGTGATGACTTTCAATTTGTCCTCCTACTCCAAGTGCGTAGCTACATCCTCTACCGACTCCAAGGCCAAAGGCTGCCTTTCCATGGTGAGGATCTGAGTCAAGTCCTCAAGACACTCTAGGGAGGAACCATATTTTTACGCAGGAGGGTTAAGGTCTGGGTGCTTCATGATAATAGATTGGGAGATGAGCTCCACCTTCTTGGAGACTTCACACACTTTAGCTTTCTCCTCTTGTAATTATCATTGTAGTTGAGCACTGATCATCTTTTCAAGGCTGAGTTCCTTTGTTAGCTTAACTACTTCTTCCTTCCTTTTCCGTCAGGTCCTCCAAGACTTTAACACTGTCATTTCTGCAGAAGAGCCTAGCCTCAACTTCCATGGAGAATTTATTGAGCATGTTACACACTTACTCATCCAATAGTTGGTGCATGTTTATAATGGGGTTATCCCCCTTTCCTTCGGACAATGCTAGTATCGCTCCTAGGTTAACCTAAAACTCGGGGCTTATCAAGGTGGGGAGTCGAACACCCATGATAACATTTTTGTTCTGCATGGGTATCCACCCTCGTGATCAAAGGACTCCATGGTGGTTAGCTCCTTGGTGGGCACTACTAAAATGGAAACGTTAGGGTCAAACATATCGCATTTACTTCTCATGCGCATGCCCTTGGGGACGATTCTTGAAAGAGTTGGGCATTTTTAGCTACTTACACTCTTCTCCCTTTGCTCTTTCTTGAATTCACCGAGCACGAGCTCCGCACTACGCTCCAATTCCTCATCGACCAAGGCATTAATCATCTTCTCCACCTCCCTTGCCACTTTCTCATCCACCTCCACCTGAGTGAGCTTGGGCATTTCGGCTCCTTGGTACTTGCCCCCTCACTCCTTTCTTCACTCTGCATGCCTTCCTCCCCTTGGGTGCCCTTCCTCCTTACAAATATGAAAGCATCATTTACATCTTCTACTTCCTTCCCCCGAATCATGGAAATCAATCAGCTCCTAATTTTCCTTTAGCTTTTCCTCTTCATCATCATCCTTTTCACCTATATAGGCATTCATGTCATCTGAATCCTCAAACTCTCATTCTTCCATCCCTATTCTTCTTTCTTTGCTAAAAACTCCAGTCGGGGATGTGGTCTTCCCTTCATCTAGGGTTCCTTAGGGGATGGTGGCTTTGCAGGTTCTGGGGTCTTCTCCTTGACCACCATTCTCCTCTTCTTCCGAACGTAGGTACTTGTCCCCATGGTACCTACATCTTGCTTCTCCACTACCCTCTGTTCCTCTTTCTCTTCCCTCTCCTTACACTTTGGTGTGGGCTTCTTTCTTCCAATAGGATCATCTAGGATGGATATATCATTCTCCACGTACGCGCCCTTTCAAATTTTGGCCTTATGTGAAGGTAAATCCTTGCGGCATTGATCCCAACAATAGGTAAGGTCAAAGGCCTTACAATATGCACATCCTGCAACACGTACCTTTCAACATATGCACGCTTCTCTAGGTAAACCAGCTTCTTCCTCATTTCCTTGTGCTCTCTGTCAAGGGTGGACAACTCAAGGTTTAATTTCTTCAACTCCTTGTATCTGTTTACTCCCGCTTGGAAAAATTGGGTAGTAAACTAGAATGGGAGTTAACACCATGACTCCGGCTTCCATCGACCAAAATGAACTTGCCCGATACATAAGTCTTTGGTAGACTGAACTCTACTTCTCCTTTGGTTGCCATGGGGAGTTGTTCAGGATCGCCACTCGCCCCCGAATACATTCCTAAGGTGCTTATACCAATTGTCTAAGCGCGCCTTGTGTAACCCTATCATTGAATCACATGTGTATTTTGAAATCTCTCTCCACGGCGAGGATCTTTAGCGAGATACTCCCACATAAAATTTTCGGATGCATATGGCACCCCGATTTCGAGAACACAATTATCGGTAGAATGTTCCAAATAAGATCTTTCCTCCCTTCTCCATGCTTATGATTCCATCTATGATATATTGGGAGATGTTGTATATGGTGCCTCAAAGACCTTTCCTATAGACATTCAGCCAGGGCTTGCTCACAGGTCCACCTTTCTTTCCATTCAGCTTGGAGACTAGGTGTGCGGCCATCTTCATCACCGAATCATTGATATTCGAGACGTCGTAGTACCTTGATCCCTTCTTCAATCGCTAGGATGCTATTTTTTCTTTAATTACCTCCTCATCCCGGAGGGTCATCTTTGAGCACATCTCCTTCATAGTTTAGGCACATGAAGCACAAAATTAGTTGGGGAGTTATGTGTATTTTGCACCTGCGAAAGCGAAATAAGTCTTTGTGTACGCACATCATCAACCATTGGTAAAGCGCTCATGGATTCCCGAAATATGGTAACTCAAAAAGTTGGAGAAGCCATGCCTTCTCCATTTTCACCTTGACCACGTCATTATAGATCAGCAACCCGTTAGGTGTTCATTTATTTGTGGGGCGCACCAACTCCAACACCATTTCCTTCGTGATTGTACTTGAGCGGTGATTATAGTCGATCATGGTCATCTGTCTTATGTGGTACTCCCACTCTTACCCTAGCAAAACCCTATCCGGATATTGCATCTCTGAGTACCATTCCTCATTTGTATCCAAGGGTATTTCTTCTTGTTTCTTCTTTCCTTTTCCTTTACCCTTTCCCTTCTTGGATTGTTCATGGCCGTCATTGTTTTCTTTCATTCCTAGGTTAAACTTTGAGTTGTTTGAATGTTTTCCTTGTGCACCACGGTGCATTCTTAGAACCCTTTTCCTATACTCTTCGTGATATGACTTATTTGTATATGGGGATGTTTTGTATAGTCATGTCTTAGTAGGTTGATGCATTTTTCCTTGCTATTATTTATGAAAACCATTTATCACATGACCTCCTACTAACTATTTTTATGAGATCAAATGTGATGATGTGTGCAGGGAATGATGGAGGTTACTGGTGGATAAGTTGCTCGAGTTCGATGCATGCGGCTGAAGACTGTTTCCAAATTGACCTATTAGCTTGGGCTTGACTCTAACGGCCCATAGGAATCTAAGAGTTTTAATTGATATTTGATGAAACAATGTTTAATGCCACCTGATATGGTGGATCTTGTAACAAACATTATCTATATGAAGACTTTGTCTTCAGAACTGGTGGTACCACTTTTTGATTTATCGAAGAAAATTATCTGCAAACTATTCTGGATTTGTTTTTGATATGTTATGAACTCATTTGAAAGTTAATGAAATCTACAGTATTTTGAGAATCAGAAGTTGTTGATCACTCTATCCCGAGGAAGAGCAAGGGCCCACTCAACCGAGGAGATACGAGGTTACTTTGAGTTTTTCATGCATACAGTCCTTCGATTAGTTTTACTGCAATTATCATTTGATGAGTTTTTGCATGCATGCTTTGATTAATTGTCCCTATTTTCTCCATTATTGCTTTCACTTTTAAGTAGATGCTTTTGTTATGCAAATTTAGCTCATAAACAGTCTTGCTTTCTATTGAATTCCAGTTATTCAGTTATGGTTTAAATTGTTAAGAATAAGTGTGTGCGTATTTTACTTTACAGTAGAAGATTAGTTGTTGAAATCCATTTCATTACAAATAGTTGAATTCCGTAGACTTGTATTTAATTTCCGTAGATTTTAACTGCACTTCCATAGAATAGCCACTAAGCTAAGCAACCCCCAACAAACTCAATGCATAACTGGTTCTCCTAGACTCTATTGCATATTGCCTTGGACACAACCCTAGTTTATAATGACACTGACCAAGATTATGTCAGTTAAATGATTGGAAGAATACAACGACCCATCATTTTTGGCACCATTTTGGGGAACTACATAACCATAAGCTCCATTATTTTATTCCATATGTTATGGGTGTTAATAGAGTTCATATAGGAAACCAGTAGTTCTCTCGGACCTCGATTTAAACCAACCAACCTGGATGCATAGGTCACGAGATAACCAAGGGAGATTTATAGCACACAATATTCAACAAATCTCTTTAGACACTTCACAAGAGAGAAACATTGAGAGTGATACAGATTCCAATTCCACTCCTAGAACCTTTTCTGAGCATTTTGTATCCTCTTCACATCATTCTACGCATGGGGGGATCTTGGAATATTTGAAGAACAACCTTTAGGATGAACATTTACATACCCCATTGTCCTCGATGCAGATGAGGATGCACCCATGAAAAACATCTCACCATCCATCCTCCCCCTCTTTCGAGGAATGACCAAAGAAGACCCTGATCAGTTTCTATTTGAATTTAAAATCCTATGCCAAACATATGATTACCGAACTGACAATCAAAAACTCAAATTATTTCCCTCCACTCTCAAGATTCTGCTATGAGATGGTTTATGGGGTTACCATCTAACTCCATTAATTCCTGGGAAGCCATGGAAACAACCTTCCTGGATAAATACCAAGACTATTGTAGAGGAAGGGATAGGAAGGAGGAGTTCTTCCAAATACGGAAAAAGGAAGATGAGAATCTAGAGGATTATCTGGATAGATTCCTCTTTCTTCATAAACGTAGTGGGTATGAGTTGCATGCAGACATCACTAAAACAGTCTTTCTGAAAGGACTGGATGAAGAAACCAAGGATTCTCTCCATCTCATGGGAGGTGGAGATGTGCATAAGCTTACCATGGAACAAATTACTGAGCTATGTAGAAGATATTCTAGAACACGTGGAGGGATAAGAAGGAAACAAACATCCAAGTCTTTGGGTACCTCTGAACTTCTAGAAGAAATGGCCAACATGAAAACAGACATTCTGCTACAATTAACATCCACCATAGATGGACTCAAGGCAAAATCCACCCTTGCTAAAGAACCATTGGACATGTATTGCCCTAAATGTCGGAAGAGACACCCCTTGAGAGAATGTCCTTTGGATGTCACAGATATGTGCTTAATCTGCGAAGTTACTGACCATGACACTAAACATTGCACACTTCTACCACAATTGAAGGGAGGTTTGAATGCCATCTCTCAAACAAGTGCTTGAATTAAATTTTGTCCAGAGACCAAACAATCAGGGTGGGTTCCCATCTAGACCAACTCAAAATCCCTAGAGAATGCCATGGCCAAATCAGGCCTCTCAATCTTCTTGGGGACAACCTGAGTGGGAAAACTCAAACTGGATGACTTATCCATATCCACCACCTTGGAAAAATCCCTACACTCAGCCAGGTTGGGCTCCACCACCCATAGCCAATCCTTGGCACAATCAATGAGTGGGGTCCTCAACAAAATTTTAGCCAAAATCAGTCCTGGGCACCACCACAAAACAATAATCAACAACGTAGGTTCCAGCAGCCACAACAAGCTTTAATGCCTCCACCTCAAGCCTACCAAAATCAAGGACAAGCAACACAAACACAACTTCTGGCTCAGCCAGTAGCCAATCCTAAAAATCAATAGACAGCTTTGATTGATGACACAGATGTAGGTAATACCATGCAGGTTAACACTATTGGTAATTTACGATTACGATCTGGAAAATATTGAACCCTCCTATTGTTATCACAGAACTTCCACTGATGATGCCAATAAGGAAGAAAAAATTGAAGGTAACACTGGTTCTTCACCAATACCAGATGAACAGGATGCTCAAATACCCAAACCAACTATAGCCCCTTTTCCTGAGTGATTACAGGACACTCGGATTGCAGATGAAACAAAACTAGTTCAGGAATTGAAAAAAGTACATATTGAGGTTCCACTTACTACGTGCAATAAGGGACATCCCTGAACTAAACCAAACCATTAGAAATGAATGTATAAAGATGCCAGGAAGAAAAAAGAAATACCCAAAGACTATCAAAGTCGAAAGGAAATTTGGCTGATTTAGTTGTTGGCACCCTCATCTCACCAAAATATGGGGATCCTAGGAGCCCTGTCATTACTATTTGTATAAACAACCAGTCAATATCTAATGTTTTGGTGGATCTTGGTGCTGCTATTAATGTCATCACAATAGAAATGTTTAACCAACTATCCTTGACAGGACTTCAACCAACCAACACATTTTACTGTAGTTAGCAGATCAATCCATTGTTGTACCTGATGGTGTGGTTGAAGATATAATGGTCATTGTTGAATCATGGGAGTACCCAGTTGATTTCATGGTTTTGCAGCCTAAAGCTCGAAGTTGGGATATCCAGTCATCTTGGGGAGACCTTGGCTAGCTACGGTTGTTGCTTACATTGACTGTAGGTCAGGCAACATGACAATTCTAAATGGGCAAAAATCCAAACACATTTCATTATATCCTCCTGCCCAGCCTTATACGAACAATTGTGACCAGGTATGGGTGGATTCTTTGGATGCTAACTCTTTGAATTCTTCTTTTCTAGCCACTATTGTAGTACACAATCATATGATGGAGGCTGCAGAGTCTTATGTGCTGACTGATTCTAAGGACTCTGCAACTACGGAAATCAGTACTACTTCTACGGAATTCGAATATATCGGCAGAAGACATTACCTCTGCTGAGTCTGGTAGGAAACTCTATGCTTATAATTCCAAACATCTAGTTCCTGATTTCTATTGTCCTTTAACTAAGGTTCTATCTTTTGATAACGTATCCATCCTACACATGCTCCAGCCCCATGTTTTCCCATTGAATTCTTTTATCACTAGTATAGAGCTTGCTCTTGCGGATGATACTAAGCAGGTGCTTGTCAGTATGGGTAGAGAGCTGACTATAGGAAGTGACTTGGAGGTCAATCAAGAAGCTAGGGTGCTTGAGGTTCTGAAGAAACATTCCCATGCTTTTTCTTGGGATTACACTGATATGAAAGGAATTCATCCTAGCATCTGTACACATCATATTTACACCGATGACGTCAAACCTATAAGGCAGCCACAACGAAGAATCAATCCAACATTGAGAGACATAGTCAAAACTGAGATTGAAAAGCTCCTAAAGGTAGGTTTCATCTATCCTATATCTGATAGTCAGTGGGTTTCCCCATTAGTTATTGTTCCCAAGAAGAATGGTAAGTGGCGAATATGTGTTGATTACAGGGAACTTAACAAAGCCACCAAGAAAGATTATTTTCCCCTGCCTTTCATTGACCAAGTCCTGGACAATTTGGCTAGTAAGAAATATTTCTCTTTCTTGGATGGGTTTAGTGGGTATAATCAAATTAGTATTGCCCCTGCTGATCAGGATAAGACTACTTTTACGTGCCCTTGGGGTACATTCACTTACAGTCTTACCTTTTGGGCTTTGTAATGCCCCTGCCACATTTCAGCGGGCAGTCTTGGCCATTTTTGCAGATCTTGCTAATGATTGTGTTGAGGTTTATATGGATGATTTCACTATCCATGGATCCACTTTTGATGAATCTTTGAATAATCTTGAGAAAGTACTCAGTCGATGTGAACAACACCAACTATCTCTGAGTCATGAAAAATGTCTAATGATGGTTGATCAAGGAATTGTCTTAGGTCACCATGTTTCAGCCCAAGGTATAAAGGTGGATCCCAAAAATATATCAGTCATCACCCAATTACCTACACCAGCTAATCAGACTGACATCAAAAGTTTCCTTGGCCATGCAGGTTATTACCACCGATTCATAAAATATTTTAGCAAAATTGCCACCCCAATGTTTTCATTACTAACCAAAGATTGTGTTTTTGAATGGTCTTCTCAGTGTCAACAGGCATTTGATTCTATCAAAGAAAAGCTGACAACAACCCCTATCTTATGTGGCCCTGACTGGGACAACCTTTCCATATCCACACTGATGCTTCTAATACAGCTATGGGCGCTTGTCCTTGGACAAAAAGACTCAGAAGATCATATGTATGCAATTTACTTTATCAGCAAAAATCTGACTCCTACGGAAAAGAATTACACTACTACGGAAAAAGAGTTTTTGGCTGTGGTATATGCTTTGAATAAATTTCATCATTACATCACTGGATATAAAAATTTTGTTTACACTGACCACTCTGCCATTCGATATTTGATGAACAAACCAGTGGTTGGTGGAAGGCTCATTCACTGGTTGCTCTTGTTGCAAGAATTCAATCTCACTATCATAGATAAGCCTAGGAAATCTAACGTTGTTGCTGACTTTCTTTCCAGAATAAATGTTTCAGGTGATGATGAAGTAGTCCAAGATCAATTTCCCAATGAACACTTGTTTTGCTATCTCCACTAAGACTCCTGGTTCACTGATCTCACAAATTATTTAACAACAGGGAAGTTTCCTACTTATTTTACTCATAAGGAAAGAAGGTGATTGGTTAGAAATAGTGCAACATATAAATGGTGTAATGGATTCTTATTCAAATGTTGTCCTGACATGGTTCTTCGCAGGTGTGTTCGTGAGGATGAGGTACATGACATATTGCGAGCATGTCATGATGAGCTAGGCGGTGGACATTATTCAGTGAAATGAACAATTCACAAGATCCTTGGAGCAGGGTACTATTGGCCTTCCCTCCATAAGACTGTCAAAAAGTATGTGTGGCAGTGTGATGCATGCCAATGAATGGGAAAACCTACACTTTCTATGGAAATGCCTCTTAACCCTCAGTTGGTTCTAGGACCATTTGAGAAATGGGGTATTGATTTTGTTGGACCATTTGATCCTCCATCTTTTGGAAGGAGTATCTCTTGGTATGCATGGACTATGTCACCAAATGGGCTGAAGTTCAAGCATTGGCATCTACCAATGAAGATGTTGTTGCTGATTTTCTCTACAACCGGATATTGCTGCGATTTGGAGCACCAAGGGCCATTGTATCTGATCAAGGTCCTCAATTTGTTTCAAATATGATTGAAGCTTTCTTAGGAATCTATAGAATCAGGCACCGAAATCATCACCATATCACCCCCAATCCAATGGGCAAGTGGAGGTAACCAATCGAGAGCTCGAGAATATTCTAACTAAGGTGGTTAATGCCGATAGAAAGAATTGGGTACCAAAGCTTCCTGAGGCCATCTGGGCCTACAACACGACCTGGAAAACAACTACTGGTTTCTCTCCCTATGAGCTGGTCTTTGGGAAGAAGCCACTTTATTACCTGTTGAGTTCGAATTTGCACACTGGTGAATAGCATTGGAAGTTGGGATCGATTTGGATGAAGCACAGTGTGAACGAGTGTTGCAGTTGAATGAACTAGATGAAATGTGGATGGAGGCACAACAACAGACTGAAATTCTACAGCATCAGTGGAAAACTTGGCATGATGCTCACATCAAAAAAAGGATATTTTATGAAGGGCAGTGGGTTTTACTCTTTGATTCCCACTATCATTAGCGTTTAAAGGAAGTTGCGTACGCATTGGTTAGGTCCCTATCAAGTGCATCAAGTGTTTGATAATGGCTCTGTTTGATTGATACCATTGATGGAGACAAATGAACTCTTTAGGTGAATGGGCATAGGCTCGAGTTTACCACCAACCATTGGATAAGCAGACCTTCACCGATGACATTCTGTTACAAATGGATATGCATGCTTTGAGGAGGCTCTTTGCCTCTCACGCATGGAATAATTAATCTTTTTCAAATTCAATAAAGGAAGATGATCCTTCATTCGATCTTCTTCCCTTAGTTAGCAGTTTTTTTAGTAATTTCCAATAAATGCAGGAATTTTCATTGTTTCTACTACCGCTAATCATGTTTCATCCCAAATTGCATAGGGCGTGGGAATCTACTGGATATCGGCTGACTAAGTGTAGCATGGGTAAGTGCATTTAACTTGCTAATGATATTTCTATGTGAAACATTCCCCCATGTAGTCATTTGTCATTATGATGCCATCATGAAATGATTGTTATGATCATTCTGGATCTCTTCCAAATCCGGCTTTATGAATGATGGCATAAAAGGAGTAATGCCTCATAAATCTCCACATGCTTTGATGTGTCACTCTCCAACGTCAGGATAGATGGCGCATGCTCCTCAACCATGGGATATGTGCCACCACAAAAATCTTAATCTCACATGGGTGGTCGGTCTCATCACTATTTTTTCACCGTCACCTTCACTTGATGTTGCATTACCCAAGGAATAAGGTGTCATTTGAAATTTAATGCTCTGCAACCACCTCTTCCCATTGTGGTATGCACATCAATCACAATTGGTTTCATCAAACACTCGACGGGAAGTGGAAGAAATGCTCTGCTCTGGTTCTTTCCGCTACTGTGTATTTCTTATTTTTGGCTTAGCATGGGACCGCGAAAGACATCAGAACCTACTTCACCTAACACCTTACTCCGAATGCCACCCTTTCGCATAGGTATTTCATGATTTTGGATGGTTAGATTTCATTCAGAAATTTGAAGGGTTTGATGAGAACATTGTGGAAGAGTTCTTGAACAATTTTGAGTCCACATGCTCGCAAGTTGGTGGATGACGAGTTGAAATCACCAGTCAGGTCATTTCTGACACCTGTCTGGCCTACCAAATTTTGGGTTAAAGGTTATGACAAATGCCCCTTTGCAAAGTCTTATTGCTCAGTTCCACGATGAAGGAGAGGCACTCCCGGAGGTCATCCTGACTCCATTGGGTGTCCAGAAGGGTGTTAAGTGGAAAAGTTTTCCTAGAATCTGGGGTGAGATTGCTAAATGGGTCAATAGGTATTTTATATGCGATGGACAGGCTTCTATTCAGGTGGTGATGCGCTCAAAATGCTCATTCACCTTAAAAAGGGACATGTCAACCAGGCCCTTCGGGTCAATTTTCCAGAGTACCTCATAGATTCTATCATTAAGGTATGCCAAAAACACCGGTCCAGTGGGGGCAAGTCTATGCTTAAGCACCCAGGGTTGATTCACCTGTTGTGTTCACACCAAGTTTTCTTTCACCCAAAGCGGAGGCTCGAGGGACATGTTGGTGAAGGGTCTAGGCCTAAGCAACTAAAATCTGGTCTCTCTTCTACACCTCGGTCTACCCTTGCCTCGGGCCCTTCACATAGTCAAGCTGAGGCAGCTGACGTTCCTATGCATGCCGACACGGTTGGTACTCCTGAGGGACCACCCCATCCATTTCTGATTCAAAAGGCAAGTGTCCCATGGCCCCCTCTTCCTCCATGCAACTACGGTCCCGGTGGCTTGGCTCATGTTTGCAGACAGGTGGTTTCCAATCGAGTCCTTGCCTGATGACACCGCCCACATTCGGGAGGAGCTACATATGGAGGATGTCCCGCTGCTCCATCATCTATTGTTCCATCATCTACGAAATTCACACTGGAGCTCTAGAAATGCTTGACGTCCAAGTGGAGCCTTCTCACAGCTATCTGGAGGAAATTGCATTGCTAAAATCTCAGTTACAAGGTATGGAAGAATCCACCCTTTTATTACAAGCTGAATTTACACAAAAGACAATAGAAAAAATTTGGGAGATTGCTGCCTGCAGCATGAAGTGAGTTGTCTAAAGTGACAACGTGATACAGGTCTTACCCTCTTAAATAATTTCCAATAGTTGTCCCTTCAGAAAAGGGAATTGCAGAAAGAAAATCAAAAATTAAAAAAGGAAAAAGAATCTTTGGAAGAGGAAAAACAAAAATTAACATCTATCTTAGACTTTGTTTGTCCTTTAGCCATCAAACTACTATCCTGTAGGAAACCCTCCTCGGTCTACAACATGTATGTCCAGAGAACAATTTTATTCTTGGCAGTTATTTCAATTGTGTTCTCAAGCCCCTCACAAAATTCTGATGGACCTAGTTTTTTATCAGTCTACAAGAACAACACTCCAGAAATTCAAAATTTTCTCTGTGAATTTTATTTACATAACATGGTAGTAACCAATGTCCCTGATTTCTTGATCAACCTATTTGTGGGGGATTTTCAAATTAAAGCATTTCAGTCATATTGAGGAATCAGATAACTTGGAGACAACAAACAGA
Organism: Taxus wallichiana var. yunnanensis; assembly: GCA_018340775.1. NCBI lineage: Eukaryota > Viridiplantae > Streptophyta > Pinopsida > Cupressales > Taxaceae > Taxus > Taxus wallichiana. The sequence continues at coordinate 554,553,644 of CM031242.1, read as the reverse complement.
CAGTTTCAATAACACTGCTCAGTCAATCAGATTTTACATTCACCCAACCCATCACACAGATGTCACCTTGTGGAAAAACTTTAGATCATTATATTACCAGGCAGGGGTTGGGGTGCATACTTCTCAGATTTTTCTTCAGTGTATTATTGATTTTGAAAATTATAGTCAGGAGAATTTTGGGGCTACTTGGCAAGCTTGCGATAGGAGATGGGATACTTTAAGCCTACCTTTAAAACGTAGGGAGGTCCTCTCTCCTCAGAATTTGAGCTGGAGCATGCGAAGGGGTGATGCCCTCATCACCATTATTAGACAAACCACAGAAAAGACCAGCCAACAATACACTGATGAATGGGCCGGCCTTCAAGTATGGCCTCCACTCCTCTTGAGCCCTCTCACAACATGGCAGAACAATGCAGCACAGTCCCATGATAGTTTCACTGCCTGGGTGGAAATTACCTCCAATACTCAGGGCTGCAAGAATACCACAAAGCAATACGCTGATCAATTCGAGGAGTATGACATGGCTGAACAACTTGGAAGGTGAGTAGGATGCAGATGAGTTGCATTGGGACATGCAATAGGTAAAGTCAGGGGGAATGATGAGTGCATAGTTTGGCTCATTAATATCATTTCTTCAGACTAGAAATACTCTTCGTGATATGACTTATTTGTATATGGGGATGTTTTGTATAGTCATGTCTTAGTAGGTTGATGCATTTTTCCTTGCTATTATTTATGAAAACCATTTATCACATGACCTCCTACTAACTATTTTTATGAGATCAAATGTGATGATGTGTGTAGGGAATGATGGAGGTTACTGGTGGATAAGTTTCCCGAGTTCGATGCATGTGGCTGAAGACTGTTTCCAAATTGACCTATTAGCTTGGGCTTGACTCTAACGGCCCATAGGAATCTAAGAGTTTTAATTGATATTTGATGAAACAATGTTTAATGCCACCCGATATGGTGGATCTTGTAACAAACATTATCTATATGAAGACTTTGTCTTTAGAACTGGTGGTACCACTTTTTGATTTATCGAAGAAAATTATCTATACTATTCTGGATTTGTTTTTGATATGTTATGAACTCATTTGAAAGTTAATGAAATCTATGGAATTTTGAGAATCAAATTGTTGATCACTCTATCCCGAGGAAGAGCAAGGGCCCACTCAACCGAGGAGATACGAGGTTACTTTAAGTTTTTCATGCATACAATCCTTCGATTAGTTTTACTGCAATTATCATTTGATGAGTTTTTGCATGCATGCTTTGATTAACTATCCTTGTTTTCTCCATTATTGCTTTCACTTTAAGTAGATGCTTTTTTATGCAAATGCTTTTGCTTTCTGCAAATTAGCTCATAAACTCTTTCTTTCATTTCATTGTGAATTCCAGTTATTCAGATTATGGTTTAAATTGTTAAGAATAAGTGTGTGCGTATTTTACTTTTTACTGACAGAAGATTAGTTGTTGAAATCCATTTCAATGTTGAGGCATAAATCACTGAGTTGGAGGACTTGTTTGCCAGGATCGAGGAAGCAAGCACAAAGAGATATGGCCTTCAACAGATGTCATAAATGTGAAACTTTTATTAATGCTAGGTTGGTGGATGAAGAATCCATATTTCTATCAATTCTAGAAAAGACACCAACTAACAAGGTTGGGCACGCCCGGGTGATAGTAGAAACTATTGTGCAAAAGGAAAAAATAAAGAAAAAGAGGGAGAAGCTAGAGTTGCGAATAAGAATTTTTTTGAATATGATATTGGACCATATGGACAAGATTGAGGGTGCATGTGAAAAATTTTCAGTGGTAATTCACGAGCTTAAAGGAATAGTTGAAGAAATCACTCTCGACCAAGTGCCAAGGATTGCAAGCTCAATGTGTCCAGGAAGGTCTTGCGGAGCTAGAGAAATGGAGACAATTATTAAGTGAGATAGATGCATAATTTCTAGATCTCCTCCACTCAACCCCCTGCATAGATAATTTTTAGTATAATGATTCTTTTTGGGTCTTGAATTTTGTTATCTCCTTCAATCAATTTTGTCCTTAAGATGATCAAATAATTGTGAGGACGGAAAATTCCATTAGTGTGGGGTAATGTTTCACCCCCAAAGTGTGCTATGTATAAGTCATGCGTGATATTTTTGGACATGTGAAAGTTAGGTGTGAAGGCATGTGCGAGATGAAGGATATAAAACACATGGGGGTTTGTGCACAGTTAGACTATATTCGGACTTAGCCTACTTTTTGAGCCATGAGATAAAAATGCATAGTGAGATGAGTTAGAGTAGCGTTCAAACAAAATTTTAGAATAGGTTAATGCGTGGAGTCTTGTGAATGAAGAAAAGGATATTTTGGGAAATATCACATGCAAGTGGAAGATTAAGAGTCATGTAAAGTTTGAGATAATAATAGGATTAGATCTAGAGTTAATTATAGATAATCTATTATTAGGTGAAGATTGCATGCTTCCTTAGTTATTTTTGTATGCACACATGGCTATTTTAAGCATGCAACCTATTTTGAGAGTGCATAGGTGGTGAAGGAAATTCCCACCATATATATATATATATATATATGTATTTATTTACACTATTTAGGGATCATGATTCTTTTGGACATGTAATGTGAGTTATGTTACTGGTATGATTTTATGTGCATGATTTATGACAATATTATGTGTATGTATTTAGCTTCTAGTTTGTGATGAATTAATATGATGGATCTTTGTGGATGGATTTTGGTCATTAATATCTTTATTCATGGTTATTTCATGGTGAATTTGATTGTAGTAATGATTTGATCTTATTCCTTAAGTGAACTATAATTTTTTTTTTCGTATTATGTGTGTTTCCAACTAATCTCATAGATCTGGTTATATGGTTATGGAATATATGTTGATGTATGTCAAATCCTTAACAAATATGGTATAAAAGAGGGACTTGGTACCTTTGTGCACTTTGGGTGTGTGTTCGATTCATCTAGATGAAGTGTCAAGCGTGCTAGGGCATTGAGTGGGAAAATAAGACTACAATGACTATGATTCATTACACAATATTTTGATAATAATATCACTAAATATATGCTACCAATACTCATAGGATGGTGATCACAAGATTCATCTCCAAATTCCTTCAAACCCTTCTTCAAACACACCTTCTAACTCGCTCAATCTTAGACTTTAAAGACGTGATTTGATCTCAAATACTTACACACAAGCTCTCTAACATTCCTTAGACATTTCTCATATCCTCATCTCTAATTTCATGCCCTTGAACCACTTTCACTTCCTCACCTAGGTCACATTTTTCCCTCTAGCTCAACTAGTTCAAAAATGAACCAAAAATTCACTTTTATATGCTTCTCTTCTCAGTAAAACAATACATGTTGGTCCTAAAAAATGATTTAGACTAGTACATATCAAAAATACAATAATACATTCATATATGTTCATAAAATTAACCCATCTCGGTTGTTCATGCACCAACACACCAAACAAGCCATAAAATAGCTCAAAATCCCATCATTATACTCCTCAAAGACCTCCAAACTCATCACCATGATTAGTTAAGCTTCCAATTGACTAAAAATGTGAAATACTACATATTAAAATCATCCATGGTCTCAAATTAACTTTAACCAATCAAATTATTCATAATTCTAACAAGAAGTATCATTTCCTTCATAAAATAATTGCTTCTTGGAACCGGTCTTCAGTAGTGCCCACACTTTCTATAGCTCGGTAAGCTTGTTGTTTATTTGCTCATAGACATGTTTTGTGAAGTGATTGGTGATATCTTGGACATTATATTTAGTTATTGATTATATTAGACATGTGTGACATTCGGGCGTATAGCGCCAATTTAGCCTAACTTCTTTATTGTCGCATTTTCTTGTTATGACATGGAAACAAATGAATATGATGTGGTTGGAACCTGATTATGGTGATGGGTAATTGTTGCATGGTGAGACTATTTGTCACTTTATTCATCTTGTCTAACTTTTGGAATGTGGAATATAATTGTGCACGTTGTCGCATCTTGATTTCAGTAGGATTTTAGGTTGGTTTAGCATGCATTGATATCTTACTATGTCATTTAATTATATTGTATTGGACAGGTGCGGTTAATGTGTGCAATGAGTGTGCAGGTGACAGGTTTACAGGAGAACATGGGATTCAGGCCAGTTACTCAAAACTTGCACTGCAGCGGCCCACAGGTGAGTCCTAGCCATGTTCACTGTGTGAAGCCCTAGGATAGATGATTATTAATTTTGGGCACTTTGAGTGACCCCAATGTATGTAAAGTATTTTGCTTTGAATTATTAATTTTGTTTAGAGTTGTTAGTAAAGTTGTAAACTTGTTTTGGGAAGTTAATAATCCCACTTTCTTTTAAATTGTTGATTTTGTTAATAAGTCTCTTAATCACAAGGGTTTAGGGTCACATGTGAGACCCTTGGGTGGTCCCCACACCCTCTACCCTTGTGCCAAAATGCAAAACCCGAAATTAGGGTATTTTGGGCAGTTTGGGACCCTTTGTGGCTTAGGGAGTCCCCTATCACAAAAATGAGCCCTTGGACCCTACCTAATGGGTAGGGGGGCTTGTTTTCAAGGCTAGAAGGAGTTTTCCCTCCCTTTCTACCCTTGTTTTGTCACATCCATGTAAGGGATGTGGATTTGTGTGTTTATCAAAAGTGCCACTAGTTTTGTCTTGCTAACATTTAAGGGAATTTGGGAGAAGAGGGTAAAAAGATAATTTTACCCTTTCTCTCTTTTGTCTTAGCATCTTTGACCATGAGGAGGGAGAGGGGTGACACATGTCACCCCCTCATTTGTGAGGATGCTTGGTTTCTCCTCTTCAAATTCTCATTCATGGAGAAGAAGAGGGACTTTTGTTCTTCTTGGGATTTTCTTGCTTGGATGCTTGGGTGATTTGGAGCTTGGGATTTGCTTGGAGCTAAGGGTGGAAAACTTGAAGTTAGGAAGCTTTTTGGAGAGCTTTCCTTGAGGTAGGCTCTTAGATCTTAATGTTGTGTTGCTTTATTTTAGTTGATAGATTGATTGTTGAAAATTGTTATTGTGGAATGAAGTTTTAGTGTTGTTTGTGTGTTTTTACTCCCTCCATCATATGGCATGATGGAGTTTGGAGTGTGGGGGAAGAGAGAGGGATTTTCCCTCTCAATCCTCAAGACTTGATGGCCAAGCCTTGAGGAGTCTTTTTATTTTTCCCCTCAATGGTTGAGGTGGGGAAGTTGATTCATTTGGCTTGAATCTCCTTCCCCATTCTTGGTAAGGAAACCCCTTTGGGGTTTGAAAATCCTTCCAAGGAGGACTTGGAGAAAGGGGGAGGAATAAGGAGGGTTTTTTTGTGAATAAGGAGCAATAAGGAGGTTAAGAAGTAGTGTTCATTGTGCAAATATTACTGATGCTCAATTTTTTTTGGAGAACTTTCTCCTCTCTTCCCCATTTTTGGAGGATGAACATGGGTTCTCCTCCTTGTAAGTTGGAGTCTTGTGGTTGTGAGTTTTATGTTTGTGTGCTTGTTTCATTTTTGTTTTACCCTTCACCTTGTGCAAGTGTTGGTTAGCTATCCTCTTTCCCATGGGCTTGGGGGAGGCTAGCATGCATCCCAACCTTGGGATAGGCATGTGATGATGCCTAAAGGTTGGGTGGTTAAACAAGCCCTTTCTCATTGTGTTGGTCTTGAAAGATTTTGGAGTTGGAAAGCCATCGGAAGACACCTGTCAATCTGGAAATCCTTCTTGTCTCCTTCACCATATCATGAAATTCTTCTTTTGCTCATTGTATCTTGAAAGGAATGGCTTGTGTGAGCCTTGATGTCTTGTAAAATATTCTCTTGCATTTGGAGTTTCTTATGAAACCTAGTATTATATTTGTTGAAAAATCTACCTCAATATTAGTATGTTACTTTGTAAAGCCTTCCTTTGCATATTTGGAATATTTGGCATATTATGGACTATGTTAGACCCTTTTGGAAACTAAAACCTTTGAAAAGAAAGCTTGTGAAAATAGTTGGTATTTTATGGATTGATGGAACCTCCTTCTTGAAGAAAGGTTAAATTATTAGATGTGTAGTATTCTTGTTTTAGACTTCCTTGTAAATTTTTGTAACATTATTGAATGAGAAATAAAAATACTTTTTGTGAAATACACTTTCCCTTGCATCTTAATATGGTTCAGAAATCTGTTTTCTTCTCCTTATTCAAGTTCAAGGAATATACTAATTGTTAGAGATTTTGTATTTATGTGTAAATGCATTTGGTACATAAGCCACCCTGAGTTAGTTAAAAAAAAAAAAATCTCTTGTGTATAACTCGTAAATAATCATATAAATTAAACCCGCATGGATCAAGTTTTTTCCTGGGATATATTTGAAAGTAAATGTGGCAGATTTATATGTTAAAGCTATGACTTAAGGTATCATCTTCGTATATATTTCTTTTACCTTCTTCTCTTGAAGTATACAGTGTGTGTAAATGTATATATATGTATGATAACAACTTTATTTATTTATTTTTATAATGTGGATAGAAATAAACATATTATATATATATATATATATATATATACATTATATAAGTTTTATTAAAATAAAACACAAAAAAAAAGAAATTACATTGGGGAGGGTCGGCCCTCCCCCACCGACTGCGCACAATGCGAGGATTCTAAAACAAACAAAAAGAGACTTGGGGAGGGTCGAACCCCCCCCACACCTGGCCCGCCATTTGTACCAGTCAGCCCAAATCCTGCCCGCCACCTGCCCCGCCTCCAGCCCCGCCCCTGCCTCCCCGTGGGGAGCGGGCATCCCCACTCACGGCCTCCGCTGCCCGCTTTCTGAGACCCACCCCGCCCTATCTTTGTCTCCTCGGTGCCCCTGACCACCCCGCCCCCTTACCTGCCCTTCTCCCCCACGCGCCTCCTCTATCCTGCCTTGCCCACCCCTCCTTGACAATATATGACATATTATAAACAACAATTATAAGGCAAACCTAATATATATATATATATATATATGTATATATATATATACATATATATATATATATACATATATATATATATATACATATATATATATATACATATATATATATATACATATATATATATATATATATATATATATATATATATATATAATAAAAGAATAAGTTAGTGAGGGTATGCAAATATAAATTAAAAAAATAAATAAATAAATAAATATAACGATAATAATAAATAACCAAATAACAAATGTATAAACGTAAATATAGGTGTAATAAAACGTAACAAAATAAATGCGTATAAATATATATGTATTTTATATAAGGAAAAATAAACAAGAAGAATATATGTATGGAAGAAAGTAAAATGAAGGAATGAGAGTTAAAAAAAAAAAGGGGGTTTAGAATTTTTCATTAGGACCTTAGTAAAATTTAAAATATAATTTAGTAAATAATTTTTGAGTAAGGGTTCAGTGAACATTTTAGTTTTTTTTTTAAAAAAATTTAAAAAAAAATAAAAAATTAAATGGTATATAATTAGTAGATACCAGAAAAATACAAAAGATGTATTAGTATTTAGCCAAACACTTCAAAAAAAAAATTTACCCTAAAATTTTCTAGTCATTATTGATGTGTTTTTCGATGTCCCTGGAAGGGGCATTACAGTTGGTATCGAGGCGAGGTTGTTCACACTCGCGACCAACACTGGGTAACAAATTAAGATAATTAATGTCAATATTAACAACACAAAATTTACTAAACAAATAAAAATAAACAGTTAAAATAAGTCACCCCTCTACCATTAAATTTTAAATTAATAAATTGCTCGCTCACCTCGTGCACAGGATGGCGCCTAAGCGAGGACGATCAGCCAGAGGTATGGGGCGTAGCGCATCTACGCAGGAGCCGACGACACCCGATTTTGGGCCTCGGATATTAGAGGCCTTACGCCAGCTGATAGGCGTTGTGGGCAGTCCTACCACAAACACGAGGAGATGAGGTGGAGACACCATTGGGAGGCGAGGAGCCGATAGGCGAGGACGCGCATTCGGAGCCGCCAGAGCACGACACACCGAGGCGGGAGAGGTCACGCAGCCCTTCCGTTCTTCACGAGAGGGCAGCTTCATTCCGTCGCAGCCGATCACACAGTCTCGAGGGACCTTTCGAGGATAGGCGACTCCCTTCGCCTGTTGGACTACATCGCCAGGATCGAGATACAGGCAGTGTGATCCGGGATCTTCTTCGCTTGCAGCCGCCCACTTACACCAAAATTCCCTGACGATGGCTTTGGGGCTGAGTCATGGCTCCTTAGCTTGGATAGTTGCTTTGGCTTGCACTCTTACGAGAGCAACGTCAAGGCAAGGTTCGCCATACACCTCCTCCGAGACGCAGCAGGTGTTTGGTGGAGGAATGAGGAGCGGAAGCTCCATTTGACCCGAGAGACAGTGACTTGGGAGTTGTTCGAGGAGCGTTTCAGGGCGCGTTATATGTCAGAGCATTTTGTTCAGAAGAGGATCGACGAGTTTCATGACTTACGACAGGGATCTGGCACAGTAGCGCAGTATGAGAGCAGGTTCCTGGATCTTCTTCAGTACGTAGATTACCTGCAAGATGAGAAATTACAGGTTAACAGGTTCATTCGAGGGCTCAATGCAGATATAGCGAGAGCGAGTTAGGATGCTATCTCCTCCCACTCTTGAGAAGGTGAGAAGGCCTACTTAGGCGATGAGAACAGACCAAGGCACAAGAGCATCGTGATAGAAACAAGAGCAAGTTTCGGGGAGAGGATACGGGCATTTGTCGGAGGTCACGAGGTTCGCACCACCCCTAGAGGAGGATTTTGGCCTCCGCCAGCAGCCACGAGGGCTCCACCGCATCCTCGGCGACAGACACGAGCAGCGAGAGCCACCCGCAAACCCGCGAGGGGGCTAGGCATACACAGGGATTTCAGAGAGGTGTTGCTAGAGGTGGCTTTAGTGGAGCCAGAGATAGGAGCGGGGCACTCAGCGGACACGGCCGGCCGCACTCGGTGAGTCTGCTAGGGTTGGACCAGCAGGATCAGTACACCAGAGTACAGGAGGGACCCCATCTCAGAGGGGTACAGGAGGTTGTTTTATTTGTGGATCTCCAGATCACTATGTGCGCATGTGCCCGCACAAACCCAATACCATGGATGCACAGAGAGCTGCTAGATCCGAGCAGACGGTGGGTGATGTAGGACGCGCCCATCGTGTATATGCAGCGGTTGACAACCGCCAGGCCGAGCATCAGGCCACGGTCATTGAGACGACAGGTACTATCAGGGGTATTTCTGTCTCAGTACTTTTTGATTCAGGTGCTTCAGATTCCTTTATATCACCTTCTATAGTGGACCAGTGTGGGCTAGTGGTGGCTAGGCAACTAGATAGTTGGCAAGTTGAGTTGGCCTTTGGAGCCAAACTCGCCGTGGACTCGTATGTGGAGAGTTGCGTACTTGATTTAGGAGCCTTCTCCACTACTCTTGACCTCCGAGTTATTCCTCTAGGTTCCTATCAGGTAGTTTTGGGTATGGATTGGCTCGAGTCTCATCGAGCTAAGGTGGATTGCAGAAATAAGGTCATTGAGTGTCGGGATGACCTTGGGAGTGCAGGTTGTTATATCGGGATGCAGAGACCTATCTCCTTGCGCATGATATCAGCTAAACAACTCAAGCGGAGCATGTGTAAGGGTTGTTAGTTGTTTGCTATCACCATCGTGATCGATCTGAAGAATTCTAGAGCATTAACCTTTAGATGATCATGCGGTTTTGAGGGAGTATGCGAGATGTTTTTCCGTGAGCTTCCAGGGCTACCACCCGCAGAGAGAGGTGGATTTCACCATTGATCTAGTACCTGATCAGCACCGCTTTCTAGGGCACCCTATCGGATGATGACACCAGAGCTTCATGAGCTCAAGATTTAGTTAGAGGAGTTGTTGGATAAGGGTCTCATTCACCCTAGTGTATCTCCTTGGGAGCGCTTTGTCATATTTGTGAAGAAGAAGGACGGTTCTCTTAGGCTTTGTGTAGACTTTAGGCAGCTCAACAAAGTCACAATAAAGAACCGTTATACGCTCCCTAGGATTGATGACTTGTTTGATCAGATGCGGGCAGCGAGAGTGTTCTCCAAAATCGATCTCAAGTCGTGGGTATCATCGATTGCGCATTTCAGATGCGAGACATCCATAAGACAAACATTTCGCACACGATATGGGCATTATGAGTTCACAAAGTGGTTCCATTTGGCTTGACCAATGCCCCAAATATGCTTCATGAGCCTCATGAATGGTGTATTCAGGACATTTACGGATCGCTTTGTCTTAGTGTTCCTTGATGAAATATTGATTTATTCTCGTTCGAGGAGGAACACGAGGAGCAATTGAGGCGGTACTTCCGAGGTTTGCGAGAGCAGAGTTGTATGGGAACTTGGAAAAGTGCAGCTTCTTTGATCCAGAGATTCAAGATTGGGTCATATCATTTCATTTCAAGAGGGTATCTCTGTAGATCCCTCTAAGATACTGAGCTATCTTGGGCCACTCGCCAGCACTCACATCGATTCTTGAGGTGAGAAGTTTCATGGGTTTGGCGAGGTATTACCACAGGTTTGTACAAGACTTTTCTAGGATTGCTCACCCTATTACTTCCTTCGAGAGAAAGGAAGAAGTTCGATTAGTCGAGAGAAATGTGAGCAAGCCTTTCGATTGCTTAAGAAAAGGTTAACCACGGCGCCCATCTTAGCGATTCCTAGACCCGACGAGAGGATTTTGTTGTTTATACGATGCATCACTAGAGGTTTGGGAGCATTTCTTATGCAGAGCGTCGAGGTTATTGCTTTTGAGTCAAGTAAGCTCAAGGACTACGAGCTTAATTATCCTACTCATGACTTGGAGCTTAGGTAGTTGTTCATGCTCTAGTGTGTTGGCGACATTTCCTTTTGGGTAGGCCTTTCATTTTGAGGACAGACCACCAGAGTTTGCAGCATATCTTCTCACAACCAAACCTCAACGCTTGTCAACGGCATTGGATGGAGTTCCTATGTGAGTATGACATGGAGGTTCAGTACATCAAAGGGAAGGAAAATGTTGTTGCAGACGCTCTTAGTAGGCGACGACATGTGCTTGCTTCTTTGACACTTCAGTCAGATTTGAGAGGCAGGATTCTTGAGCACCTTCCAGAGGACAGATTTTATGAGGGAGCTAAACAGATGTTAGAGTCTCAGGGTTTGTTAGAGGGCGAGATAATCTCAGGGTGTGTTTTAGAGACAGATGGTTTGCTTTGTTTCCACAGTGCATCTACTACGTGCCTAAGTCGGGTGATCTGCATAGCTTCATCCTCTCGGAGGCTCATCGAGCCCCATATGCAGCACATCCAGGAGTGAAGAAAATGCATGCCGTTCGAGGGAGTTATATTATTGGCCGGTCTTCGGTGGGACATAGCAGATTTTGTTGCACGTTGACTTGAGTGTCGGAGGGTCAAGGCGAGCATTCCCATCCAAGGACTTTTACATCCCCATGATATTCCCGAGTGGAAATGGGATGTGATCTCCATGGACTTCATAGTGAATTCCTATGTCATCTTATCGTCATGATGCCATTATGGTCACCGTGGATAAGCTGACTAAGGTTGCGCATTTTCACCGCCAAGGTCACCTATAATGCAATGTGCCATTGCCAAGGTATTTATGGAGGACATTGTTAGGTTGCATGGGATTAGAAGACCATCATTAATGACAGGATACTATCTACACTTCAAGATTCTTGGACTTCTTTTCGTGGACGCTCTGGTACCCAGATCAATTTCAGCTTCAGCTTATCATCCAGAGGCAGATGGCGAGAGACAGAGAGGGTTAATCAGTGTTAGAGGACATGTTGAGAATGTATGTCATGGATCAGCGGAGGAAATGGGAGGATTATTTGCACTAGTTGAGTTTGCCTGACAACAACAGCTTATCATAGTTCCATTGGTATGGCTCCTTACTGGGCCTTGTATGGGCGACCTTGCAGGACACCTTTGAGTTGGGATAGACTAGATGGCAGGATCATTACGGGACCAGCCTACCTTCGAGTTTAGAGCAGCGAGGTTGTTCTCCGATTAGACAACGTCTTGAGCAGGCGAGCATGCCAAAAGGCGTATGCAGACACCAAGAGGACTAATCGTCACTTCTCAGTGGGTGACAAAGTCTTCTTGAGGTTCGTCCGCATAAGAGTCCTATCCGTTATGGAAAGGGTTCTAAGCTATCACCTTGTTTTGTGGGGCCTTTTGATATTTTAGAGGTCATCGGTCCAGTTGCCTATTGCCTAGCTTTGCCACCATGCCTTGCACGGGCCCATGATGTTTTTCATGTTTCTGTACTACGTAGATATGTACCTGATGCTTCTCATGTTTTGGATTGGTCGGCATTACAGGTAGAGGACGGAGGACAGTGGAGATTGGAGCCCGTACGCATACTGGAGCACCGGAGGTTGGCCCTTCGGGGTCGAGACTTGGACCAGGTTAGAGTACAGTGGGACCGGTACGATGAGACAGCAGCTACTTGGGAGGATGCGATACCTTTGAGGGCTAGATATCCCTACCTCTTTCAGTGACTTCCAGGAGGAAGTCTAATTTTAGTAGAGGGGGATGTAGTGCCCACACTTTCTATAGCTCAGTAGCTTGTTGTTTATTTGCTCATAGACATGTTTTGACAGTGATTGGTGATATCTTGGACATTATATTTAGTTATTGATTATATTAGACATGTGTGACATTCAGGCGTATAGCGCCAATTTAGCCTAACTTCTTTATTGTCGCATTTTCTTGTTATGACATGGAAACAAATGAATATGATGTGGTTGGAACCTGATTATGGTGATGGGTAATTGTTGCATGGTGAGACTATTTGTCACTTTATTCATCTTGTCTAACTTTTGGAATGTGGAATATAATTGTGCACGTTGTCGCATCTTGATTTCAGTAGGATTTTAGGTTGGTTCAGCATGCATTGATATCTTACTATGTCATTTAATTATATTGTATTGGACAGGTGCAGTTAATGTGTGCAATGAGTGTGCAGGTGACAGGTTTGCAGGAGAACGTGGGATTCAGGCCAGTTACTCAAAACTTGCACAAGCAGCCCACGGGCTGAGTCCTAGCCATGTTCACTGTGTGAAGCCCTAGGATAGATGATTATTAATTTTGGGCACTTTGAGTGACCCCAATGTATGTAAAGTATTTTGCTTTGAATTATTAATTTTGTTTAGAGTTGTTAGTAAAGTTGTAAACTTGTTTTGGGAAGTTAATAATCCCACTTTCTTTTAAATTGTTGATTTTTGTTAATAAGTCTCTTAATCACAAGGGTTTAGGGTCACATGTGGGACCTTGGGTGGTCCCCACCCTCTACCCTTGTGCCAAAATGCAAAACCCGAAATTAGGGTATTTTGGGCATTTTTGGGGACCCCTTTGTGGCTTGGGAGTCCCCCTATCACAAAAATGAGCCCTTGGACCCTACCTAATGGGTAGGGGGGCTTGTTTTCAAGGCTAGAAGGAGTTTTCCCTCCCTTTCTACCCTTGTTTTGTCACATCCATGTAAGGGATGTGGATTTGTGTGTTTTTCAAAAGTGCCACTAGTTTTGTCTTGCTAACATTTAAGGGAATTTGGGAGAAGAGGGCAAAAAGATAATTTTACCCTTTCTCTCTTTTGTTTTGGCATCTTTGACCATGAGGAGGGAGAGGGGTGACACATGTCACCCCCTCATTTGTGAGGATGCTTGGTTTCTCCTCTTCAAATTCTCATTCATGGAGAAGAAGAGGGACTTTTGTTCTTCTTGGGATTTTCTTGCTTGGATGCTTGGGTGATTTGGAGCTTGGGATTTGCTTGGAGCTAAGGGTGGAAATCTTGAAATTAGAAAGCTTTTAGAGAGCTTTCCTTGAGGTAGCTCTTAGATTTTAATGTTGTGTTGCTTTATTTTAGTTGATAGATTGATTGTTGAAAATTGTTATTGTTGAATGAAGTTTTTAGTGTTGTTTGTGTGTTTTTACTCCCTCCATCATATGGCATGATGGAGTTTTGGAGTGTGGGGGAAGAGAGAGGGGATTTTCCCTCTCAATCCTCAAGACTTGATGGCCAAGCCTTGAGGAGTCTTTTTATTTTTCCCCTCAATGGTTGAGGTGGGGAAGTTGATTCATTTGGCTTGAATCTCCTTCCCCATTCTTGGTAAGGAAACCCCTTTGGGGTTTGAAAATCCTTCCAAGGAGGACTTGGAGAAAGGGGGAGGAATAAGGAGGGTTTTGTTTTGAATAAGGAGCAATAAGGAGGTTAAGAAGTAGTGTTCATTGTGCAAATATTACGATGCTCAATTTTTTTGGAGAACTTTCTCCTCTCTTCCCCATTTTTGGAGGATGAACATGGGTTCTCCTCCTTGTAAGTTGGAGTTTTGTGTTGTTGTGAATTTTATGTTTGTGTGCTTGTTTCATTTTTTTTTTACCCTTCACCTTGTGCAAGTGTTGGTTAGCTATCCTCTTTCCCATGGGCTTGGGGGAGGCTAGCATGCATCCCAACCTTGGGATAGGCATGTGATGATGCCTAAAGGTTGGGTGGATAAACAAGCCCTTTCTCATTGTGTTGGCCTTGAAAGATTTTGGAGTTGGAAAGCCATTGGAAGACACTGTCAATCTAGAAATCCTTCTTGTCTCCTTAACCATATCATGAACTTCTTCTTTTGCTCATTGTATCTTGAAAAGAATGGCTTGTGTGAGCCTTCATTGTCTTGTAAAACATTCTCTTGCATTTGGAGTTTCATGCAAACCTAGTATTATATTTGTTGATAAATCTACCCTTAATATTAGTATGTTACCTTGTAAAGCCTTCCTTGGAATATTTGGAATATTTGGAATATTATGGGACTATGTTAGACCTTTTTGGAAACTAAAACCTTTGAAAAGAAAGCTTGTGAAAATAGTTGATATTTTATGGATTGATGGAACCTCCTTCTTGAAGAAAGGTTGAGTTATTAGATGTGTAGTATTCTTGTTTTAGACTTCCTTGTAAATTTTTGTAACATTATTGAATGAGAAATAAATAAAAAAATTATATTTGTGGAATACACTTTCCCTTGCATCTTAATATGGTTCAGAAACTTGTTTTATTCTCCTTATTCAAGTCCAAAGAATATACTAATTGTTAGAGATTTTGTGTTTATGTGTAATAAATGCATTTGGTACATAAGCCACCCAGTTAGTTAAAAAAAAAAAAAATCTGCTGTTATAACTCGAAATAATCATATAAATTAAACCTGCATGGATCAAGTTTTCTTGGGATATATTTGAAAGTAAATGTGGCAGATTTATATGTTGAAGCTATGACTTAAGTGTATCATCTTTGTATATATTTTCTTTTACCTTCTTCTCTGAAGTATACAATTTGTAAATGTATATATATGTATGATAACAACTTTATTTATTTATTTTTATAATGTGGATAGAAATAAACATATTATATATATATATATATATATATATATATATATATATATATATATATATACATTATATAAGTTTTATTAAAAAAAAACACAAAAAAAAGAGATTACATTGGGAGGGTCGGCCCTCTCCCGACTCGCTGTGCAAGGATTCTAAAACAAAAAAAAACAAAAAGACTTGGGGAGGGGCTCGAACCCTCCCCCACCTGCCCCGCCGCACCAACCGCCATCCCGGCCACCTGCCCAGTCTCTACACCCAACCGCACCCCTGTCCTCCCCGTGGGAGCGCTCATCCCACTCACGGCCCCGCTGCCCGCTTCTGAGACCCGCCCCATGCCTGTGCGATCTCCTCGGCGCCACCGACCACCACCTGCCCCATACACTGCCTCCGCCTTCTCCCTTCACGCCTCCTCTCTCCCCTGCCATGCCCGGACCTCCTTGATATATACATCATATTATAAACAACAATTATAAGGCAAACCTAATATATATATATGTATATATAGATATGTATATAAAACAAAGAATAAGTTAGTGAGGGTATCTGCAAATATAAATTAAAAAATAAATAAATAAATAAATATGACGATAATAATAAATAACCAAATAACAAATGTATAAACGTAAATATAGGTGTAATAAAACGAAACAAAATAAATGAGTATAAATATATATGTATTTTATATAAGGAAAAATAAACAAGAAGAATATGTATGGAAGAAAGTAAAATGAAGGAATGAGAGTTAAAAAAAAAAGGGGGAGTTTAGAATTTTTCGTTAGGACCTTAGTAAAATTTAAAATATATTTAAGTAAATAATTTTAGAGTAAGGGTCAGGTGAACATTTTAGTTTTTTTTTTTAAAATAAAATTAAAAAAATAAAAAATTAAATGGTATATAATTAGTAGATACCAGGAAAAGATACAAAAGATGTATTAGTATTTAACTAAACACTTTAAAAAAAAATTTACCCTAAAATTTCTAGTCATTATTGATGGGGTTTTTCGATGTCCCGGGAAGGGGCATTACATCACCTATGAACCCCAAGACCACATAGAAAAACCACATCTATGGAATGTAACCACTTTGATTATAAATCCACTAACCTTTATAACACATTCATTCATTCTATATCTCATGAAACATCCATCCATGCAAAACCATACCAACTTTCCTCCTCACCAAACCGAGCTTCCTGAGAAAGAAGTTTTGGAAACACAACTAGTTTGCACCATTGATTTCACCTTAAATAATTATAAAATACCTAACTAGGAACAAAATTAATCCTATTCACTCTCAAATGTATATCAAGCATCAAATAATCCAAAACATGTCTTCTACCTCCATCTTCTAACCGAGAAATCCTATCCTAAAAAATAAGTAACCTTATTCTTCAAAAATTGAGATGGATGACCTATCAAATAACCTCATCATGAGAAAAACCATTGGAAAAAATAAAAATATAATTTCCTTAACATCTTACATTTCCTTCCAAATCTAAGTGGAAGGCCTTCAACCAGTCAATCTCTGAAACTTCTCATTTAGGCTTCTAGGGCTCAAGAATTAGTCTTGAGACCAACTTGCTCCATCACCTCCAAAAATAGTTCCATGCTTAACGAAGAATGTAAAAACCCTTAGAATTTTTTTCCTAATCACTCATAAACCTTCAAAATCATGAAGGAACTAAAAAAATCACCAACCTCATGAAACTACTTAAGACCATGCTTAACTAGACATCTTCTAGATTTGACCTTCAAAGAACAAATCATAACTTTCTCATATCTTATAAAAAACTAAATTTTGATATGTCATTGGAAATATCTTAGAACCAAGATCATAACAAAACCTGAACCAAGTCTTAACTACACTGTAGCTCAAGTAAATCCAATTTTACCATAGACTTCTCCAAATTGCCCCAAAACCAGGTCTTCATAAATAGGGTACACTTTTCCTCTAATAACTCGAACATGATTGGAAACTATCATGGAAATCTAGTGCAAATCCCAAGATAAAAATGATGTCAATTTATTCCATACCTTGTTTCGACAACTTTTCCTCAAATTGAACATCTTCGAAACAATTATTTTTAGGTGGGGCTCACATAATTTGTCACATGTTCTAATATAACTTTATGAAATCTGGAGGAGTCCTCTACAACCTCTAATCGTCACTATTAGAAAAGGAATAAAAATTATTCAAAATGCTCCTTTTCCTCCAAATCGCTTTGAGCTAGGATTTAATTAGGGTTTCAAAGAAACTTATATCCTTAATGATCGTTCATAAAAATGTGATGATGAAAACACATAATTATTTTTGGAAAATATTCTTATATCAATGGAAAAACATCCCTAAAATCTCTGGGTCCCATGTGAAGCATACAATTCACAATGAGCATCAAAAGGTGAACATTTAGCAAAAAAATCACTCTAGAAAACTTGATTTTACCAAAAGGACATATCTTGCAATTATTTTAGCATTTTGACCCAAAACCTTTTCAAAAGCATCATTAAAAATTCTGATAAATTCCGATACTAACCATCTAACTTGAATATATCTAAAACTCTCTAGCCACAACGTTTTACATGTGCTTTATTAGTTTGTCTTCACTACTCGCTTCAAAGGACCATGAAACACCATTAAACCTCTTAGTACTAACACGAAACTCATCATACAAATGATATATCATGTCACATCACCTTTCCCATTCTTGGATATTCTTGATCAGCTCCTAAATTCATTCCTCCATGCCAGGTATGCATGTGCTTAGGACTAGGAATAGGCTTAGAATGATCACTTTACACCATGACAAACCATGGACTGATCTTGGAGACCACATGAAGAATTTTAGATGCTCTTGACACATAATATGAACCATGATAGACCTCATAAAAACCTTCATTTAACTTGGGATGAAGTTTATACAATGACTATACCTACTAAACCATGCTCTAAGACCTCATAGAACATCACCAAACATGACACTACCAATAACCCTTCATGTTTGACCTTTGATTTACACCTCATGGAGACTGATATGACATCATAACCCCATTTTTGATCAATTTATTTGACATAAATGACAACATTAAGAGACAATGGCCAACATGATTGTGATGTAGTAAATGATCCATTATTTTCTAAATGTCTAATTCATATTAGGATGGTTGTATACAATAACAATGGACATAATGTTTTTGTATAATTAAATAATTTTCATAAAGATAACTTGATAAGGTTGATTTCATAATATAAACTATGAAATTTATGATTATAACTAATTGATTAAGAATAGTTCTTATCCAATCTCTTATTTTGTTATTTTAGTATAATCACAACATAGGATAAGAGTATGTAGACTCATGCTAGTTCTTATGAATTTACTTGATATATTTCTCTCTTACAATTTTGCTAGAAATGTCGACATACTTGAAATAATTTCTTGGATTAGATTTTGTGATTGTTTTTATGTTTTGTTTTTATTGAAATAAATCCGAAAATATTATTTTTAATCAATTGGTTTATATGATTGAAATATCATCACATCTTAAAAAGGACATTATGGCCCAATGTATTATTTTGCTAATCATTGTAAATCATTATTAATTTGAAGATTAAGATATTTGTCCTTATTTAAAATTTATTCTTTTGAATTATCTTATTTGAACTGAAAAATGTAGATATTTTACTTATAAATATGACAAATTCTTAATTTATGTGATTATTTATGATTTCATTAACTTTCGAGATAGAATAATCGGATGAAAATGAATATTGACAAATAAAACAAAAGGATAACATATCAAACAAAATAAAGATGTCTATGTACTTAATAGTAATAATGGACTAATCGTGACGAGTAAATGTATTAAAATAACTTTGTATGAAAAATGAATAATCAACCTACACTTAATTATAGTTACTAAGCTATTAAAAATACGACAAGAAGAACTAAGATTAGTTAGTAACTCATTGAGTTATTATGACCCTTTTATAGAAACCTATTAAGTATTGTGAAATAATATTTTTAAAACGAATTACTAAGGTTGACTTAGTTACATTACTCAACTAAGGTAACCTAAGTATAAGGAGAGTGAAGCATAATGTTCCTACATCATCTAGCTAGAATATTATGTAATGATGGTTAATCATTACATGGTCCCTATGTTTCCCATAGGAATTCAATGATGGTCCAGATGGGACCCTTTACATATAGGAAAATTAGCCAATAATGGACTCTCCTTTTTCTTAGCTAACTTCACCTTCTTAAGTAACAAGGAATCTAAATAATTGTATTGAGATGGTTGTGTGGTGATGGAAGACAAGTTTCGTAAGCTAGTGTGTGGTCTCGAGAACAAAGCATACAAATACATGCTTGAAAATATGTCCAAAGTAATGTATTAGTTGACTACATTGTTCAACACTAATCGTCTAAATAACTATTGTCGGATATCGGATGGAATGCATCATGAATGTCTTGTAGGTAGTCACATATGAGATACACATAATTCTCATAACATGTAAAAGGTTAAACCAAGTATACATGAGTGTACACACTTGGTTAGAGTGAATTAAGGAGATCATGGAGATCTAGATATACGCTTACAACGCACATCATTATAATATGTTATCATAAAGATTATGAATATGTGTTACATTATTTAGCATAAAGCTAAATAATAATGTTAAATATTTTTAGCATTAATTATCTATTAAGGGTATTTTTATAAAAAAATCCCTTAATTTGTTTCATCATAACAAGGGTGTTGCATTTTGGGTTTGCATGTATATTTATACTTTTAAGAACCACACAAGAAACCTTATCTTTTAGTTGTTCATAAAATGATGGAAAACTCGCAATATTGATTTTTTTGCAAATTGATTATTTCTAATTTGAAGGATATAGGTCATAATGGATGAATATTCAATAGCTCTGAAAGTTGGTATGTGTTGGTGTGTGGTTGGTGTTGATGGTGCCTCGGTAATGCATGGTTATAGAAGTGGTCTACGTATTCACCTATAAACAAAAACTTCTTCTTATATGATTCAAATTCATTGCATGGATAATAGGATGAAGCTTATATATAAAATTATTAGCACATTTAAAAATTCACAAAAAGTGGAAGATCTTGTTTATGACTTGCATGCGTATATGTCACATAGTATAAAAAGAATTCTAGAGTTTCATAAATTTGCAATTGGAGTGACATATGGTTAAAAATTTCTTAAAGATGTTGATACAAGATGGATTTCTATGTATAGAGTCTCATTCAAGATATGCATAATTTTTATGAATATCCATCGTTAAAGTTTTATGTTTAAGTATCTTAGGGAAGTTTACAACATCGGGAGATTTGCATTACCACTTAACATATTTGGAAATATTTTTGACACTTAGCAATATTCTACCTATGTTGAATGATATCAAATTCTTAACAAAACATGCTAAAAAAATCCATCTATATAGTTGACTTCATTAGGTTGAGAAAACAAGTATGTCAAACACTAGATTTGATATACAACTTTGATAAATGTTTTCAAGGACGTCTATTTAGTAGTTGGTAAAATTTAACAAAATTAAATAATTTTAAAAGTTATTTTAAGATCAATATTAATGGTCATGTTTGTATCTCGTAAATGGGAATGAGATTCAAATGCACACTTTCCAAAAAAATAATGGATATTGTTGTAATAGACATTAAAGAAGTACATGTAACACACAATTTATACAAACGTCTTATATCTTAAACATGGATTAAATTGAAAAAAATCAAAATGATTATCTAATGAGATCAAAGAGAATTTTAAAAGGACAATCTTCTTAAGGTCATGAGAGTGATCAATCCTATATTTTTAATCCCACAACAAATAATAAACTTATAAGTGATTTATATAAAAAACACATGGGTACTCTCATTAAGAATTTTAGAAAATCAATAGAAAGTAACAAAGTTCAAATTAAAGGTATTATTCAAAAGGAATCAATTTTGTCTCATTCAACTCATTTCGGCATCACAATGGTTGAAAAATATGACTTACTAAGTGAACCAACAAATAATGGTATATAATTACACAGAGACATGGAAAAATTTGTATCCTAGTAGCATCCTACATGAAATCATTAATGAATATTTCCGATTGTATGATTTGTATCAAATTATGATATTGGGATCGGTGGAAGAACAAAGGATATTTAACACATTAACATTTGTTAAATCAAAATATTACCAACATATTGGATAAAAATCTTGAGAATTGTTTGAGATTATATGTTTCATGATACATTATGGACACATTTCCTTATGAAAGAGTAATGGTAGTATGTAGTTATCTTTTAAAAGGAAATGGTATGTAATATAATGGCTAACAAAGAAGACAAATAAATTGAAAGCGTGACTAAACATAGTAATGAAACATTAGATAACAATTTGAGTTATGAAGAACTAGATAGTCAAGGATTGGTTGAGCTACCTAATTTTGACTAAAGATTTATAAACATACTATTTCTAGAAGTCAAATTTCATATCACATTGTAAGTTTGTAACTTGTTAGTTATTATATAGTAGTGTTCTTTATTGAATAATATATTATGTGTTGTTTAGATTTTTAATCAACAAATGTTATATTTATTTATTTCTTGTCTTTTAAATACAAAATAATATCTTAACATATAATATCATACATAGCTAAATATTTTTTATCACAATATTATTTTATATAGAGAACTTATGCATGAATAGAATACGAATCGACACATATAAAATACATTGAAACTCTCAATATTTTTTATCTGAATAACAAAGATAAAAATTACAAAAACAATATTTTTATTTATAGTTGAACACAAACTTTTTTACAATGATATTTTTGAAAATTGTTTCCAAAGCCATATTTACAAAAGACATTTTTCTCGCCATAGTATAGCTTCAACCTTAATTAGTGGAGTATTTTTTTACGCTACTTTCTATTCTATACCAAAACCTTCCTTTAATACTCTGAATCGAACAAGATCCTTTGCATGCTACGTTGATATTCAAAAATATCTCATGTTCTAGATTACTTGCATCATCGATTGAAAGAAATTTCATATTGTTGGTTTGAAAATCATTGAATGGACAGATCTATGGATAAATGAGCCAACAGTGTGTAGGGCATAGCCCCTCTTTGAGTCAGCAAAGTGAAACTGGTTTATTGCTATTCTACCAGCAGGAATCTTGTGCAAGTCTCACAATATTTTGCCTTCAAGGGTTGGGATCTCATCCCAGTAGAGTAGTTCCGATGAAGAATAGAAAGGAATGAAGGAAGGAAAGGAAAGAAGATGGATCTGAAGGGAGAAAAGAAATGAATTCCAAAGTAGAAAGGTCAGAGGGTCTATGTTTTGGGCTGGTAGTAAACAGAGCCGAACCTACTTGCATAGACAAACAAAGCAATACTGATGAATAAATGACAATAAAGCAGAAGTAGATTCAACAGCAGAACAAACATACGATATATCGTAAGAAAGCTCGATGTATAACACGAGATATTCAAATATAGAAAGTCTAAATATTGTATTAATATTTCCTTCAGTTACAAAAAGCTCAAAGTCTTTTCTTCTTACTTCTATTTCTCATCTAAAAAGTATCCACCACTTGAATACAACAAGTATTCAAGTATTTATAGAAGAAGAGAAGAAAAGAAGGAAAAAACAAACCAACCACTTAATTACAAAATATCTTACAAAATATCTCAAAGTCACTTGTTGACTTTTGACAACTTGGTGGATGACATCATCCCATGGTGCAACATGGATGATGTCATCATTTGTGCCAACATACTCTTAGATATTTTACAAAAATGAAAGTCGAGGAGAATGAAACTATTCATCGTCGTCCAGCGGCTGAAAGGGGGTATCCTGCTTTCTTTCTGCTTAGGAGATGAGATGTGGAAATGGGCACGTATTCCATGAACTTGCTGATCATGGGTTGAAGTTGATCCTGGGAAGGATCCTTATGTCGATCACTGATAGCCTCGCAAGTCTCCCACTCATCTGTGAGCTTTTCGGAGTTTGGAATAATCATTTTCTGCCTCTATCAGGTACCCAATGAAGTCACGACAAGCCAATAGGTTGTTGATGGATTCGGCGTCGAAAGTGACTTCTGTTCCCAGCCCTTGTGAAACGATCTCCTTGAAGATCTGAATAGTTTCATCAACCTTTCTTAAGGTGAAAGGAGTGAGCAAACCCGGAGACATTCTCAAGACAATTTGCTCCATCTGATGCATTGCATCTAGGGCTTCCTCCTTTATTTTGTCGATCTTCTCCAGGACAAACTCCAGCTGATCAACCCGATAATCCAAAGTAGAAAGGATTTTGTTGAGGATCAGGGGTGTCAAAGACGCCTTGAACTTGACCAGATCTTCGACTAAACAAGTGAGCATTTTACGAAAGGTCTCATGCTACATCCTGGCATGGTCCAAGCCGGAGATGGGTCCTGCTTATCGCTGGAGCAGAGCTCTGTTCACCCGATTGATATTTTGATATAATCCGGTGAACTTGGCGATCACTCCCTCACTTTCTTTGAGGATTTGGCTCCTCCAGGTGGAAACTACCATACCCTGCTCGCCAATTTTGGCATATTCATTAATCTTATCCTGGCTCAAAGGCTCAGGAGTTTCGGTGGTAGTTGTAGGAGGTGCACTGCCCATTTTCTGCAAGGCATGGAGAAGATGTTTATTTTGCTCCTTTAACAACCTCTTTTCTTCCTTTGCTTCCTGGAGCTTCTTGCAAAGGGCGTCAACTGCAGATAGGGCCTCTCCTTGAAGGCTTTCTAAAGATGTCCCCATTGTGACTTGGGTCACTGTGTAATCTGTTGAAGACAGATCCTTTTTATCCTTTAAAGGATTGGGGTAAGCTATCTCCATTACTCTCTCTCCTGACGCACTCTGAGAGAAGCGGGTTAAAGGATTTTGCTTCTTGGTCCCCTTTGATGGGATGATGGAAAAGTCCATCGGTGTGATGGGAACTTTCCTCTTTTGTTGGCTCAGGTGCTGAGAGATCCATGCTAGACTTATGGGAGAGGGCCGAAAAAAAGGGGGTAGCTGCGGTAGTAGGAGGAAAATACGTGGAGACACTTGGAGGAAGCATTGAGAGGGAGGCCGAGGAAGTGCCCACGGGAGGAAGAGATACTGCAGGGGAGGTAGACATGGGAAAGGAAGGGAGCTGAGAGATGAGGGAAGAAATGGTGGGGGACAGCTCCGCGAGAGAAGAGAAGATGGACGATGAGGAAGGGGAACAACGAGAAGATGGGGAGAGGACATGACTAAAGGAATGGTAGTTTGGGTCACTCGAAGAGGGGAAGGAGAAGAGAGAGAGATACCTCAATAGTTGTAGTAGGGAAACATCCCGAATGGATGTGCCCCTTGGAACATCTTCTAGGTGCTTCTTTCTCTAGAGAATCCAGAGTTATAACTTGCTCGTGTGCACACGGAAGGAGGACTTTCAGGAGCTTCCTCTTGGGTGGAGCTTGACTCACCCTCTTTGTCTTTCCCTTTGCTCTTTGGTAGCTGTTTTGGCCTGGAAGGTGCGTTGCCCAATGGAGAAGTGGTGAAATCAACTCCGAGGTAGATGAGACCATTCATCCTGCACCAGTGCTCTGTTCTCCGCAGAGTTTCTTTGACCCTTTCTTCTATTGTTTGAGGTGCTTTGGTTCTGTCAATTACAGCGAAAGGCCAGTCGTCCCCACCCGTGTCAAGATATACTTGATCAACTTCTTGATCAGCAGTTTGGTAACCTTTTGGGATGATGGCTATGCCGTACTGGATGATTTCAGCCAAGGCCAAGCGGGAATGATCCTTCCTCCTGAGCTCGACCTCATGATATAGGTCGATATAAATATCCTCGATCTGTGGAATGTGGATTGGATCGAGTTTGGCCCTGGAAGGCAATTCCTAGGGTCAAAAGTGGGCCTTGCCGGGAAGTTGTGCTTTAGATTTAGCAGCTCCAGCTCTGCCAACATCTCCCAGGATTTGTGGTGAGAAGAACAAGTGTACCTACCCACTGTGAGGGGGAAAGGATTTCCACCCTTCTTTCTCTTCAAGAACTTCTCATGATAGGTTACAAGTTGTCTGGCAATGCTCCAATGAGAATCGATTTGGGGCCAGCATATCTTGGCAATTTGGTTGGTTCCCCCAAAAAGTTGGCTGCCCTTAGATAAGTGAAGGTGGGGAATTGTGTGAACAAGGCCCCCCATTTCTCTCAGAAGAGCAACAATGCTCTTGGTCATACGACCGTGAGTCATGTTTGGCCTCAAAAGGTAGATGATGTCATAGAAGAAGGCATCGTTAATCTTTGTAAGGCCGAGGATCTTTTTTCTCACCTTCACTCTGGATAGTATTCATATATTTTGACTTGGGGCCAAACCCCGCACCGCATCAACGCTGGATAATCTCTTTCTGAGGCCGCAACATAAACTACGTAGGAGTTCATGTAGAACCTCCCCGTTGTGGTAAGTTGTTGGAGCTGCTCAGATATGGTGTTGCTTATGATCTCCACCCACTCGAAGCGTTGATCTGGCACATTCTTGTTCATTGTCTCCAGGTATCTAAGCATCCATTTATGAAAGTAGTGGGCATCAGGAAGCCCAAATACTCTGCTTAGGAATGTGATGGTATCACTGAGTTCCTCTGAGAAATCGCTGCGATGAATGACTTGTGGCCATCTGGTCACCACCTTCTTGTTCTTTAGGTATACTTCATTCATCAACTACATACACTGATCCTCATTATCTTCCCAAGCTTTGGTGCAATCTTCTTGGCTTACGGCCACAAAGTGCCGGTGGTGGGGAATGCCAAGCATTATTTTGAAGTCGGGAAGTGAGGTTGATCACGACCTTGCCTTTCTCATTGTGGACACACCTAGTGTCTTTGTTGTAGTAGCGGGCTACTACCATCATGAACTCATTGTTCACGGCCTCGATCGGGATCCCCGCCAAAAAATGCGGATTGCTGCCGGTTTGTCCATCCAGGGACTTCCTATGACCCTTCTGGTTCTGGCCCAGAAGTCTTCCATGTCAATATGACCAAGTTCTGAGTCTCTTATATCCAAGTCACACTCTGCCTGGGATTCGGGCATCCTGACCCTCTGATATTTGTACTTCATTTCTTCCTCTGTGAGCTTGGTTTTCCCTTAGACTTGGTAGGTTTCTTGCTTGATGTTGACATATGTAGTTCGAACTTAGTTGTTGATCTGTAAGAAGAAGGAGCGAAACCCAACGCAGGAGAGTCATGTTAGCTGTTTGATCTCCCATTGAAATGTTGACAGAAAGAAGAGTTAGCAATTTTAAGGCCTCAGGGTGCAGGGTGCATGAACACTGCAGGTTGCAGGGTTAAATAGTATGGTGCACAGAAAAGGGGTGCTGCAAGGGACAAATCAGCGCCAAAGGGCACAGGGTGCATGGACACTGCAGATGACATTTTTGTTGTTGCAAGCGGAAGTGCGCCTGCGCCATATATATGCATTTTATAATGGGCACTGATATTTTTCATGTTACACGGGTACAGGATGCGCCAAAGGCGCAGTTTAATGCATGTAACATCATTTTTTCATGCGCCACAGGGGAACTTGGCGCGGTGCATGGAAGGTCTGCATGACATGATGTTCTTTATAACAGGATGCGCTATGCGCTAATATTTTTATACTTAGGCGCGCAAGCATGGTTTGCTTTATTGCATGGATGCGAGGCGCTTGATGGCACAATATTTTGTAATGTTACACATGCATTAGGTGTGCCAAGAGGGCGTAGGGTTAGTAAGTGTTACAAGCCAGGAAAGTGCGCCTTGAGGGCGCAATCTGTTTGTTATGCGGCAAGCATGGCGGATGTGCTGTTGTTGGCCCATTTTTATGCTTTGCAGGGCGGTGTTTGCGCGAAGGGGAAAAACATAGTTTTATCAAATTTTAAGCCTACTCTTTCTCCACGGGGTTTGGATAGGTGTTAAGCCTCTTCCCGCAGGGTTCCTTGGATGATGAACGGGCTAAAACAAAGAGATCCAAGCAATTTTTTCCAGGCAGAGTCCTCTTTACCAGCAGATCTGGAAAGAGGGAGAAGTGCATGGGGGAGGACAGCAAAAACAGCAAAGGGAGGTTTCATGGTTTCACAGATCTATTTAATCCAACCCCACAAACAAACAGCCAATAACCAAAACACAAAACACAAGAGCAATAAGGACCACTTACCAGGAATATATATAATGTGAGAGGTGAAACTGGGTCCACGACGTGATACGAGAAGCGGGAAGTCTTGGCAGGCTGCAGAGAGGAAAAAGAATAATCACATGTTTTCTGACAGTGAAAGTGACAGGGCGGATGTGCCTATATATAGGCAAAGTTGTAATAAATGCGCCAACCACTTTTTGAAGTGGCGCATCAAACGCTGTCGACACTGGAAAGCTTGTGCCCTTTGGCGCATCAAAACACATGTTAACACGAAGTTATGTGCGCCCTTGGCACACCAAAAGTGCTTTGTCAACATGGAAATACGTGCGCCTTCGCGCTTTCAAAACACGGCACAACAAAAGTATTGTTGACATGAAGGCGCATGCACCTTGGTGCATGCAAGAAAGGCGCAACATGGTGAGGCGCACCAAAATGTGTGTCGACACTTCAAACCGTGCACCAAAGGATTTAAAGGGGCATGCTTACCCTATGTTGCATAGACATTAGGTGCGCCCGACCAAAAAGACCCAAAAAAGGCTAAGTTCGGAAAACCAGATTTCCGGAAAAGGGTTTTGCAATGCTCAACGCGAGGGTCCCGACGAGGACGAGAACAAACTTTGGTATGGTTACCCGTAAAATTACCCTTGCCAATTTCACGGGATAACACATATCCTCTTCTATTTTCTTCTTCAACAATATTTCAAGATCCATTCCATTCTCCTTTATGATCCTTCTTAAGGTACTATTGTGATTTTTTAAAGTAAAAATCTTTTGCTTCAAATCAACAACTGCAATTAAACTTTTCCTTTCACTTTTTAAATGAATATCAAACAATATTACCTCATTCTTCAAATTATGATACTTATACTACATTCAAAAACAAAAATATTTAGAAAAAATAAAAATAATAACAATCAAATTTGAAAATTTATTAAAACTTACTAATGCCTTTTCTTTCTCAATATTTGCAATAACTACAATGCTCTTGTCTTTGGACCACATATTGTGGTAGGTTTGTGCTTTTACATTTAAATTATCAATTATGTTCAACATTATATCCAACACATTATCATTATAAGCATTAAAAATTTAAAAATACCATATACAACACAATTCATCAAAATATCAAGCTTGATTGGTTTATTTTGAACCAAAGCATACAATATATATATATAGGAGTGGTTATGAAATCGGGCATTAATTTAATTTATTAAAAGATAGGCCTAAATTTCCACAATTTCAATGGTTCAATATCCTTGTTTACTATATCATTAATATTGGCTAAATAATTTGTATCAAAAGAATGTCAAGTGATTTTTTTTTCTCATCATCTCAGGTAAGGTAGTTTCAGGTTGGATAAGGTCACGTTTGATGTTGGTATTCTTATCGGAGAAGGATTCCTTAACCAATGAATCATAACTTAAGGATCGAAAGTTCAGAGGCCTCCACCCCACTTTCAATCCCAAGATATACCTCATCCAAATTAATTTGATTTACTACGAATACTCTCTATGCACTATGTAAACATTCTCGAATGAAAAATTTAGAAAATCAGATGTTGTTAAATTAAATGTACCCTTGATTTTAATTGATGAAGGAAATGAAATATGTTTCCCAATACCCTTGTCTTAACACTTTATGGAGGTGATGAAAGTGGTGACATATTTTTTTGCTTAAACTAATAGATGAATGCAAAGGAGGCACTACAATTAATGAAAATAATAATAAGAATTGAATAATTAAAAATTATAAACCATTTTTGATAAAAACATTACTTATATGCATAATTTGAGGGTGTGATGTCGATGTAAGCCTATTACCGTGGTTGAGTAGATTGATGTGACCGAGAGTGGTAGTTGTGATCAAACCTAATTAACCATTAAATTTATTAGTTTCTTAATTTCAAAACTATAACAAACTAAAAATAAATTAAAATTATAACTTAAATGGGAAACATACCTTGAGGTATTGAAGAGTGTTTTTGATATTGTGTTTCATCAAATTCATACATTATTCTAGTCGACTACCATAAGGATATAAACCTGTGCTATTGGAGGTGGGTGTAAAATAGTGAAAGTGAATTATATTATTTAAAAATAACTTAAAAAATAATATTTATATGAAATTATATATACATTAAAACATTTTAAAAATTGAAACATTTTAATACCTATGAGAAATAATAAGGTCATTGTGTTGATTGGATGAGGTGTTAAGGATAAAAATATTTTCTGTTTTACTTGAGAAGTTCCTAATTTTGGTGTTGATTTCTCAAATCCTCCCCAACACTATCTAAATCTCCAAACTCTAGTGGGTAATGTTCTCTTATAACATCCTCTCTTTAGGAAAAAAATGTAACAACTATGGCCTATTATAATTAAAAAACTATTAATATCTAATATAAACTATAAAAGAATATGAAAGTGAATGAGCATTATTATGAGGGTAAGTACACTAAGTTGGGGGCCAAAAAGCAAAGAAGAAAGTAAAAAATGAGACAAACTTGACCGTATTTTGCAATAACGCGATCGCATTATGTTTACTTGAGAAATTCACGAACCTAAAATGTACACGCATTATAATGCATGCACATTTTTAGTGCTATGAAACGTGTACAATTTTTGAGCCATATGAAGTTTAAGAGGTCCTGAAGGAGCCATATTTACTAAAATTAATGTTAAGATTTCTGTTATACTTTTATTATTTCTTATACTTTAAATTTATTTTAGTAAATATAAGAAGTTAGGATCACTTTACACTTGATGGAAGTGGTCTCGTAGCTCTGATAGTTATAATCTAGAAGATAGTTTTTCAAAATCTAATATTGTTAGTACTTACTCATTTTCATAATTTCAGCAATGACCTAAAACTTTCAGACCATATATATTGTAGTCGATCTTTGTTTTGGGAAAAATATAGTTGTTTTGAAGGTTTTTGACCTTTTGGATTAGATTTTGGCCCTACCACTACTTGAATTGATACCAATTTTGAAATTTGGTCCATAATTCACTTTAGTGACCATGAATCAACTCTATTATTCTTGTTTACTTACAAAAATGAGATCCTCACTTTGTACATATAGGATTACTCCTGAATGGGATTCTTGTCCTATGGAAAAAATGAGGTGATTGTAATGTGCCTCCTCCTTAACATTTGATCAGACTACTAGGTTTTGAATAAGTTTTTACGAATAGTACCCGAGTGAATTACATCAAGTGAACTCAGATGATTCCTCATTCTTAGAAACAAGGTGCTCCATACAAAGATCATCCCTTCACCTTTCCTAGCTCTAAAATCATCCTTTCATGGAATCAAATTCAATATTCTCATATGTTTATTTTCTCATATGTATCTCATGGAGATAAACGATGCCTTAATACTTCACACATGATGGTCCTAGATACCTTGGTGGTATGACTAGCTCATTTTAGCTTGTTCTTTGGAGAGATTTGGGTACAATGATAGAGTTAGGATATGATGATCATCAAGTCACTCCTTCAGATCCACATTTCACCTTTAAATATGATTAATCCTTCACAATTAAATTTATTTACCAAGATAAAACCTGGGTGTAAGCATGTTTATGGTACATGGAAACCTTTTTCTCAAGTTACTCCTCATGGAAATGGGTTTCCTCCTCCAGATAGGGGATGAATCCTTGAATGAAATTTGAGTATGAGTTACATGTTCTTGACCTCCATACTTCACTGAAACACTAAAAATCACATTTTATGATCAATGAAACTATTCTAAAAATCTAATTCTACCTACAACTCAAAATTTAGGTCCTATTTCATTTTGAACTTAGAGGGGCAACTAAAGAGTTTTCAAAGTACCTACAAAAATATTTAAGCCTTGAATCAATGTTGATTATTCCACCTTATAGATTATTCTAATATCCTTCCAATTCATATTTTGTTTCATCCTAAGTATTTCCAAAACTCTTGGAATCATCCAAAGAAGTCAACTTTTACCGTTTTAGCTTTCATTCCTCGTGCACATGAAAACCCAATCTTAAGCAGATTGTTCCTTAATGAAATTTTTATTTCCTAAACTTTCCTAAATTTACTTAGAAATATACAATTCTCTCTAAAATCACCCTCAAATGCTTTATATTTTATCTAAAAACTTCCTAATGGTGTTGAATTAGCTACGAGAATGGCAAAAATTGAATTTTAGGCCTTCGCAGGAAGCGAGTCTCTCATCAAAACTAAATGAGTTTATCTATCACCTTAGACACTATTACCTACAAAATGAAACACATTGAATAATATTATTAGGAATTTCCTTTGGGTCAAGATTTATGATTTATGGTTTAGGGATCGGGCTCAAGGTTTAGGACTTAGGGTTTAAGGTTTAGGGTTTAGTGTTTAGGGCTCATGGTTCAAGTTTTAGGGTTTAGGGCTCATGTTTTAGGGTTAACGGTTTATGGTTTATGGTTTATGGTTTAGAGTTTAGGGTTTATGGCTCAGGGTTAAGGGTTTATGGTTTAGGATTTAAATTTTAGGGTTTAGGGCTCAAGGTTCATGGTTTAGATTTCATAGTTTAGGATTTAGTGTTTAGAATTTAGGGTTTAGGGTTTAAGGTTTAGGGTTTAAGTTTTAGGGTTTAGGGTTTAAGGTTTAGGGTTTAATTTTTATGGTTTAGTGTTTAGGGATTCAATGTTTAGGGTTTAAGGTTTAGGTTTTAGGGATCATTAATTATGGTTTGGGTTATAGGGTTTAGGGTTTTGGTTCGGGGTTTAGGGTTTAGGGCTCGGGGTTGAGGTTTAGGGTTTAGGGCTAATGGTTTAAGGTTTAGGATTTGGTTTTTATGGTTTAGGGTTTATATTTTTGGGATCGGGGTTTAAGGTTTAAGGTTTAGGGCTCTGGTTCAAGGTTTAATTTTTAAGGCTTAAGGTTTAGGGTTTATGTTTTAGGGTTTATGGATAGGGTTTAGGGATCAAGGTTAAGGGTTTAGGGTGTATGGTTTAGGGTTTGACGTTTCAAGTTTAGTGTTTAGGGTTTAAGATTTAACATTTAGGGCTCAAGGTTTAGGGTTTATGGTCTAGGGATTAGGTTTTATGGTTTAGGGCTTAGGGTATATGGTTTAGGGTTTCATGTTTAGATTTTAGGGATGACGGATTAAGGTAGAAGGTTCAAGTCTAAGGTTTTATGGTTTATCGTTTAGGGTTCATGGTTGAGGTTTATGGTGTAGGGTTTGGGGTTTAGATTTATGGGTTTAACGTTTAGGGTTTAGAGCTTAGGGCTTTTGTAGATTTAGAGTTTAGGGTTTAGGGCTCAGGGTCTTAGGGTTCAAGGTTTGGGGTTTAGAATTTAGGGTTAAGGGTAAAGGGTTCGGGATTTAGTGTTTAAGGTTTATTATATTTGTTTTAGGGTTTTGGGTTTATAGTTTAGGGTTCGGGGCTTAGGGTTAAGGGTTGAGGATTTATGGTTGAGGTCACGAGTTCGGGGTTTACAGTTTAGTTTTAGGGCTCAAGGTTTAGGGTTTAGGATTTGGTGTTTAGGGTTTAGGGTTTAGGGGTCAGGGTTTAGGGTTTAGCATTTAGGGTTTCTAATTTGAGGATCATGGTTCATGGTTTAGGGTTTAGGGTGTAGGGCTCAAGGTTTAGGGCTTAAGGCTCAAGGTTTAGGTTTTAGGGCTCACCTGGTAAAGGTTGAATGTTTAAGATTTAAGGTTTAGGGATCATGGTTTAGGGTTTAGGGTTAAGGGCTCAAGGTTTAGGGTTTAGGATTTAGGTTTAGGGCCTAGGGTTTAGGGTTTAGGGTTTCAATTGTAGAATTTAAACACTAAAAGATTTAGGCTGAATGCTGAAATCCTGAAAATTACCTATGTACTAACCAAATTATACTATAAAAAACTATCTCCTAAACTGTGACTCATGGAGCTGTGAGACTAGTTCCATAAGGTGTAGAGTGACCCTAATTTCTTATATTTACTAAAATAAATTTAAAGTATAAATTAATTTATTAATTTATACTTAAACATTTATTTTTGTAAATAGAAGCATGCCAAAAGCACATATAATGCCTATACTCTATGGAACGCATACGTGTGATATCATGTACGCATTATAACACATATGTATTTCATTTAATATGTCCCCAAACCAAGAATTTACACTTTTGGAGTTGCCTTGGTTTCCCAAACATGCGCCTGGACCTAAAACAACACAACAACTTGCACGTTTTTGAAAAATATACCAAAACTCACCTTCCACCATGCTAAAACCTACAAAAGTGTTCTTTATCTTTCGTAAAAAAATCCTACAACGTCAAGAAAACTATCCTCTTTCTAAATATGTAATTTTTATTTATTTTTCATCTATTCTAAGGTTTCCATTTATATTTATTTCAAATATGTCTTTTAAACCTCTATTTTTAGTGATCATAATTTCTTATCTTTTGTTGTGTATCTTTTTTGGACTCATCAAAATTGAATTCAAAAATTTTAGGCTCCTAGTTGTATATTTTTTTGGACTCATCAAAAGATACACAATTCGGGAAGGAGGTCTAATTTTAGGGAAGGTGTTGTGGTTTTTCGTATTTGTTGTCACTTTGGGCATAATTGTAAATAAGTGAAAATAAAAGGATCATTTTTTATATATAGATAATTTGGACATATGACTATTACTAATTGGTTCTTTATTAGGGTTATAATCAAATAATGGGTACAACCAAAGAATAAAATTCTTAGAGATTGATTGGTAGCATCCGGGATGCTACTGGCTAATAAAATGATAATGAAAGATGTTACCAATTTGTAGCATCCATAACGCTACCAGTGATAAAGCATCCATCATGCTACTGCAAATGATAACATCCATCATGCTTTACCAACCCCCAGGTAGTATCTTGGAGTGCTTCTTGTCTAATGGAATTTTGGATGTTATTGAATACGACACCACTCAATGCTCGATTCTTTATCAACTGCTAGATGGTAGTGTTTTCTTGAATTCACCAACCTTATAAAACAAATTTTCCTATGATTTGCCATATTTTTGAAAGTTGTTTTTGAATATTCTCTAAATAATTTCTTTGGGGGGCTTAAAATTTACCACTGTAACATCCTAAATTGAATTTCTCATTAATTATTTCAAATTAAATGTTAAGTTTCAACTTAATAAAACTTCTCCATTATGGTGTCATATTTTCAATGTCACATTGGTGTTTAGGTCCTCAAAAGTGTGTCCCACTTGTGATCTTTAGGGTTTTGCATTAGTCACTCATAATAGAGAAAAATTTAAGACCATAAAAAGATTATAAATATTACTTGGTGAATATATGAAAATGGCTCTCAAAATCATGGAAAATATGAAGGAAATGTGTTTCAAATGGTTCGATGAATTAATTGATAATGGTGTTTTTGGTAGAAATTGTCGATAGACGGTATATGCTTATCATCCATAACATATGTAATTTTCTAAAACTCATTTTTAAAAATAGGAGTTAAAATGACCCTCTCGAAGGGAATTTTTCCTCACAAAATATGGCATAAATAAAAAACCAAAATTTTGACTTTTTGTGAAAATTAATGATTTTTCTAGTTTTGTATGGGAAAAATGATTTTTTTAATTTTTTGATGTTAGCAGTTAAAATGATCGTCTCGATGAGAAATATGTCCTCACAAAATATGCATAAGAAAAACATTTCCTATATTTTCCCCCTCCTTTTACTACATCACTAAAAAAATACCATCGATCAATAACATACATTTATAGTACACATCGATAGCGTAATGTATGTTGTTGGATTAGCATATATTTATGCTTTATTGTAAGGTAGCATACATTATGTTGTTGGTTGGTAACATACATAATGCTACTGCGAGACGTAGCATATATTTATCCTACCGATGATAATATAAATTTATGCTACCATTCAAGTGACATATATTGTCTTTATCGATCATTAACATATATTTGTGCTATCAACCGGTATTATAATGTATACTTTACCAGGTTGGTAGCATATATTTAAACTCTTGGATGGTATATTATATATCTTCTTGGTTTTGTTAGCATATGTTATTCTCCCACCAATAGCAAAAAAATATGGTGCGGTGTTTTAAAACCAATTTTCTATTAGCTTGATGGCAGAAGTATATGTTATAGATCAATAGTGTGGTATTTTACATTATATGTAACTTCAACATGATAAAATATTAACTATTAAAATACATTTAATGTTTGAGGGTTGCATATATGCATTCATCTTGATTAATGATACCCTACAGACCATGGGCACGTGTAAAGGAATTACAAAGAAAATTTGATGTGTACTTGATATTAAAAAATTATAAATTTGTAATTACAATATATACGAAGTCAAATTTTACAAATTTCAATTTTGTGTTAATGGTGATTTGAATTAAAATTTTTGGCCATTGATGTAAATCTTTGGGTGAACCAAATCTTAAAAGTAACTTGAACCCTAAAAATTTAGGCGACCCTTTCGTAATCCCTACACCTAAAATTTCACCAAATGCAAATTTCAAAACCAGAATATTCATGAATTGACAAATATTTTCCACTAAAGTTTTCTCTAAGTCATTATGAAACTCATACCAATATTTACTGACTACATAAGAGCTTCACAAGAGATATAAACAATATAATTTATACGATATTTACACATAATATCTCACGTCAATATAGATTCTGGAATCAACCTAAATAGAAGTAGAACTTTGTGTTATTTATAATGACCCATTACTATTAGTGTTTAGGGTGTCACATGAATTTTGAAGGTGTCATGTTAGGGTGCCTTGATTGTGTTATTTATGAGGATCCATTATTATTATGGAGTCACAAAAATGACTATCATTCAAGTTTTGTGTTTAGTTTTTATTCCTTAGGGTTTAAGGTTTACAATGTTGTATAAGAGTTTGTGTTATTTATGGTGACCCATTAGTTATTGAGGTTTCACAATAGTGTTTAGGGTATCAAATTTGTGTTTAAGGTGTCACATTAGTGTTTAGGTTGTCTTAATAGTACTATTTATAATTTTTTATGAGTGTTTAGGGTGGTTGATAGTGTTTTAGGTTTCATATTATGCATTGGTGTCTTGATGTCATATTTATTTTGAGGGTATCATAACTCACATTAGTGTTTATAGTGTCCTTTCTCCGTTAACCAAATTAGTAAAGGGTCACCCTAATTTTTAAATCATGCAAATACATACAACAAAATCCTAAATGTTAAACCATATTTATTCTAAATTTTTAACCCTTAACACACACCCTTAACTCTAAATACAAACTTCAAACCCTAAACACTCATGTGAAATTATATACACTAATGCAACACCTTAAACACTCATATAACAACCTAAACCTAATGGTTCATGTAAAATAACACAAGAAAGACACCCTTCACAATTCTAATTAAAAAGGTAGAACCAATAATTAAAATATAAACTATATATTGAAAATTGACTGTCTTGTTAACCCTAATGTAAGGGGTGCATAGAGTGACCTAAAAACCATATTGATAATTTGATATAGTTATTAAAAAATCCTTTAATATATTATGAATTTCTTAATAATAAAAAATTCTTTTAAGTATTTAAACTAGGTCACATATGGAAATTCTTGGATTCTTGACTTTCTTATTTGTTGATGTGAGGGGACTTGATGTGAGTCTGTGAATTTTTCAATTGGTTAATTTTAATTCAAAATTTAGGTGTAATAGTGACGTGTAATAAAGCTAAAAGCGGCGTGTAATTAATATTTTTTATTTTTACTCTCTAATACTTGTCGTATTATCCTAAAACCATGATTATGATTTATGAATAACCTAACGATTTCAATTAAATCTAATGCTTGAAAACCATTTCATCTAAAAGTATCCACAATTATGCCTTGTTTCAACACTGTAATCATTTTATACAAGTGTCACGCCTTACAAAATTTTCTTATAGACTTTCCCACAATCAAATCTTGATTATTAATTATTTTAATGTTGAAGCAATAGATTAGGTAACGTGTCTCTATCTTATGTAATTCCAGAAACATTTGATGCCTCAAATCCATTTCTATTAAATTTACCTAGAATTATGCTAACGTACATATAAACTCTAACACGGTTAAAATAAAATTCAAAACTCACAAAACAAGTTGAAGCTCCACAATATTTCTTCACATTAATCCAGTGGCGTCAAGATAAGTTTACAATAATTGTTTTTTGATTTTATAGATTCACGGGATGCAAATTCATGTTCTATGTGTGTTTTAGAGCTTACAAAAAGGGAAGCTATGCTGGGTAGAATATTATATGTACAAAGAGATGAAAATAAATCCTTAAAAAAGCAAAAATGTCTGCCTATGTTTGGATGTAGCATTAATTTCTTTATACATAATGCAAACTGATACTTTGAGCTTGTTGGGACAGTATCAAATTAGCCTCTTATGTTTGTGTGTTTATGGTAAATTGTTCACATAGCTCCTCGTTCTTTTGGAAAATATGGATAAGGTCCTATAATATTTCCCTAAAAACGTTTTATACCTTTAGCCAGTTCTAGCTTAATTGTAATAGTGAGGATAAATTCATGCATCCCTATTTTACTTATCAAAAGAGGAATTTGCATCTGTTAACCAAACAATGACATAAAGTGAAATAGGATACCATCAAATTGTTCCACCGTTAAAACATGACCAGATGAATCCAATAGTTGCATTAAATCACCTCTATAAAAAGTGACACACTGTTGACATATAACATGTCCAAATGTTTACAAGTGGTTGTACGTTGATTGGATGCCTATGTCAACTTTGCATTGGCCTTGGTCAACTTGTTCTCAATAGTAATCACATCATCAAAAACATAAGTGAAAATTTGGCAGTAATTTTCCTTTGACTATCTCTACTATGATTGCAATTTTATCTTTAAGTTCCATAACCTTTTCTTTCAGGTTGTTTAGATTTGTCTTCACTGTTTCTGTGTTTGCCATAATGTTAGAAACATCTCTAAAGTTAACAAATAAATCAATTAAGGCATGGTCAATTTTACAACTGAGAGTTTGGGTCATAGTAATATGTGATTGTGAAGCAATTGCATCTTGTTTATCTTCTTCCAAGGATCCTATAGCCATTTGTTAGTGATTTCCAACAAATTTAATGGATTAGTGGATGGTTCTCCCTCTCATTCTCTTTGTTTAGACAAGAGCATAAGATCCTCCTCTATCTTTAGCAAGATATCTTGTCTATGTCTCTTTGTTTTAATAGTTGTTACCTTCTATAGTTTCTTTTCCTTCTTGTTGTATACTAGAGACACATTAGGAGGCTTATATAGGGTTTGTGATTTAGTGACCAACTATTGTTGTAACATCCATTTATTACTTTATTAATTCAACCTAATCTTTTGTTGATTTTTACACTTTAATGGAAGATGTAGATGATGTGGGAACTATGGAGATTAAAATAATTGAATAACATAACTAATTCATAGTAAAGGTAGTAGAGAGATATATGCATTGTTATTGTAATAAAATCTTATTACATGTTGAAATATCATGAAATAGTTTAACTATTTCTATATAACTTGTCACCAATAGGATGATTAAATACTATAGTAATAAATTTGCATAACACCAATCTCACTGACTCCAAAATTGCCCAAACATTAACTATAATGTATCTATGGTCCACCCCAACTATTAAAAATGTTACCTAACAACATGCATGCTTAAAAACATCACAAAACTAAAAAAATAAAACTACTCTAAAAGTTATCACCAACATCAAAAAGACTATTTTAGAAACACCTTTTCTAAAAACTCACAAATTTTCACTAAAGAAGACTTGTTTTTAAATAATTAGAAGCTTTTATTACTTGCACAACACTTGTAGGTTGGGATAGATAGTTGTCTCTATACATAATGGAATTCCAAATATATAAAAAAACAAACCCACCTCTTTTTTTTTTCCCCAAAACCAACAATTGTGGAACATGGTGAAAGCACCCCCTTGAAAATTCATCTTAATTAATGAATTAAAAATAAATAAATTGTGAAGGTGCAAGGATATTATTTGATGTATTTACGTGTAATAAAAAATCAAAAATAATTTCATAAGATTTGAAATAATTTTGTTTTTGAGTTACAATGATGCAATTTCTAACAATTGTATATATTAGCAAACCAAAAATTTCATATCCCTCTAAAAAGATAACATAGGAACAAAAAAATTGTACATATTTGTTCACTTGTGGATACCACTTGTAACTCAACATATATTGCACGAAACACCATTGCTTTATGTATAAAATATCATAAATCTAAATACATGGTTATCAATCAAACCACCACCACTCACTACCAAAGTTTCCCTAATCAATGTGTAGGAACATAAATTTTCATCTATTCAATCAAAGCATTAATGTAAGGTTCCACATCAACCAAATTCACAATTCTATCAATACAAACTTAGTTGATAAAAATATATTAGTAATGAATACCCATAACCAACACCGGTGACTCCCAGAGCTACCCTAAAATTTGTTATAATGTAGCTATAGTCCATGTTATCTATTAACATGTGTCAACTAACAAAAATCATGCTACCAAACATTCACATCAGGTTTTTGATGATTGAGTAGGGTTAAAGATGCAAAATTGGCTGATCAGAAGGCTAAAAATGCACAACTCAACAAGGTTGATAACTTAGCAAGAAAGGCAATTTGTTGAAATCATGGGTCTTTAAATTTTAACAAAAATTTAAATTTTGTAAAGAGAAATATTATTTTCAATAAACCTATACATTAATGCATTTATGGTAAAATTAATAAACTATAGTTCATCACAATAAACAATATTGCATTTCTATTGACCCAAAAATTATGCTATTTTTAACTAATTGAAAATTATCCTTGCATGGTTAGGAAATTCAATTTCCACCAATCGATCTCAAAAAGGTACATAAAGACAAACAAAAATAATTGTATTAATGAAAACTACAATTGAAACCATACGATAAAATATGGTTGGTTATTGAAAAACATGATAATTTATATGTTGCTTTATAACTTGTCTTCAATGAATAACAAAATTGTAAATTTTTAGTCAATTAAAATTACTTGTATTTATATTACAATACAATATTTTATTTTAAAACAATTTTATATGGTTTGATATAAGATAGACTCTTCTTTAAATAGGTAAATCGAGAGGTATATTGGGGCCATCACCTCTATAATATTATGTTTTTACAAAATCCACAATTACTCAAGGTGGTAATTAATACATATGGGAAGAAAAGAGATTATAAAGAGAGTTAAGATATGTCATATCCAATGCAAGACAGAAGGAGGAGAATAATTATATGCCATCAAGAGTAGATAGTTATCCAAGGTTTCTATGCAAAATAAAGTACTATAGAAGAGGACTAGATTCAATTCTCATTTAGTGGCCTTCGTCCATTTTTGGATGTGAGTTTTGGAGTAGTTGGGAGAATCCTTTCCCTACGAATAATGAATTATTGTGGATGTACATTATTAAAAACAAACTAAATAATGTTATTTTCTTGGAGGATGAAAAATAGGAATGGTAAATGCAATCAAGAAGGTGAGGAAAAGAAGGCCTTGTCGGATTCATGAACATTAACTGAAATGTTGCTTTTTAGCTACAAATCTTTAAGGCATTCCACTGGTATTTGGTCTTTTAGGAAAATATTGTCTAATCACTCATGTCCCTAATCACAATTTTGGTAAATGGACCCAAATTGGATCCTACAAATGGAAAGGAATTATGTAACCTTATTAGGCAATCTTGGACCATAGATTATGTGAACATATTGAAGTGAGGAAAGGAATTATAAATTTTATAAAAGAATATAATCAAGTTTCCAGTTGACCCTTTTTTACTTCATAAACCACTAGGTGAGAATCCCTTTTAATTAATACTCTCAATTCTTTTTCCCTTTGTGATCTAGAGGTCATCCAAAAAGTGTTGTCATCTTAGACTCATTATTTATAGCATGAAGAACCGAGTATAGAGGTTATCATTATGATAAATCCAAATGAATCCCTAAGAGTGAATCCAAATATTTATCTCCCTAAGCTGCCTTTATTTGACCCATCAAAATTTATTTTCAAGAACCATGGGTGGAGGATTCCATGAGGGAGATAAAAATTACGGAGAGATTTTCTTCCTACCCAATTCCTAGGTAATCAATGAAGAATTTTCTTGGATACATCAATAAAATTTGTTTCTTATTAATGAATTTGACTTCCTTTAATATTACATTTATCCATTCCAAGATTTTCAATTTTTATTTTTGATCCAAGTTTTTAATTGATAATCATTCATTTATGAAGATCCTCCAATTTCTCTCAATCCACAAGTTTATCATGACTAAGGTAGGGATGCTTTCCATAAAGGAGAGAGGATATGTTTCCCCTAGGTAAAACCATTGTGTGATCAAATCAATGAAAATTCTAGGAGCACCTATATGAAATCAAATTTATGAGCATTCCAATTCAAAACTTGAGTTTCATATGGGAATTGTACGATGACCTGCTCTATTTTTTCTTCACAAGATTCACATAGGGACATATACCCAATTAATGCAATCCTTTTTGATAAGGTTTTCATATGTTAAATTTTTGTTGAGAGATGTTAGCCAAAAAAGGATTATGTGAAATAGTAGGTTCCATTTATCTCGAGATCTTGTTATATGGCCAATGGTATAGAATTATCATAAATTCTAGAGAGGCTAGTAGATTATATCCATCAACGATGATTTATTGTCCTCTTATAGATCCATTCCATCTTAGACAGTCATCCCACCTCAAGTGGGAGTCTTCTATTTTGAAATACTTTATTTATTTCTATGACTTGATCTTATGAAGCTCCCAAGTGAGACTAATCCTTTCATTTAATATTTAAAATCCCACAAGTAGATGAGGATTCAATATAGTCCATCAATTTACAACCCCTGGGGTAAGTGCATGGAAATGGGGGACCCAAAGGGGGTCAAAGGGGACACATTTTTCTTGAAATCAGAAAAACCTAAACTTCATCTAATAATTCAGCATGCATATGCTCAAAGTTTGACAAAGTGATAAGAATGAGTACTATAGAGCTTGGAATCTAGTTTCTAAAATACTATTTTTTTCAAATTTGTAGAGATTAAGAGGGTAAAATGTGGTGCACACACAAAGTATGTCTATTTTTGTGTAAAAAAAGATCCTTATGTGTGTGTGACCCCCATTTTATGAGTTCTATAAATTATTTTTCAAATAAATTTCATAAAAAGTTAGCTAATACCATGTGTGAGGTCCCAC
This sequence comes from Taxus wallichiana var. yunnanensis, assembly GCA_018340775.1. NCBI lineage: Eukaryota > Viridiplantae > Streptophyta > Pinopsida > Cupressales > Taxaceae > Taxus > Taxus wallichiana. Next base: position 554,510,695 of record CM031242.1, on the reverse strand, counting down.
TAATTTTTCATAATTTTGGATGATTATATAATTTTTATTAAATTTCAAAGTGCACATATTATGAAAATGAAATATTTGTGTGTGCACCCCCATAAATTTGAGAAAAAAAGTCATTTTTTTGTTTTTCGTGTGTGTAGAATGGAGTTTTAAAAAAACCACTTATTTAAATTTGGATAAAAAAATCATAAATTATGCACCAAAATGTATGCATAGGTTTTAAGAAAATAAGGCACTAGTAAAATAAATTATGGATGAAAGCCTTAAATTAATCGGATTTTAGAAATAATTATATCGTCATCAAGGTAAAACCGAGCTTGACATTGTAGTATAATTTATTTTTGAATATTATGTTATAATGCATGAGATATTGGGGTGCACACGTGATATTTTGATGTTTTTCTATCAAACACGGATTTATTCACGGATTACACAGTCCAAACCTTTGGTTTAGATATCCAAGGCAAATCCAAGCCTATGGATTGGGAATTTCAAACCCAAAGAAGATGAAACAAGCTCGTGTTCCTATTTACTATGTCATATTTTTACTTATGGGAGGGATATATTTACTAAAATTTATTTTAATAAATATCGAAGTTAGGATCACTTTGCACCTTATGGAACTAGTCTCACAACTCCATTTGTCACGGTTTAGAAGATAGTTTTTCATATTCTAATATGGTTAGTACATAGGTATTTTTCAGGATTTCAACATTCAACATTTATCCTTCAAGATTTTAGGGTTTAAATTATACAATTGATATCTATTTTTTGAAAGAATATAGTCATTGTTTAGGTTTTGGAGCCTTTGATTGGTAATTGACATTTGTAGGAGTGTTAAATGTGCCAAAATTAGAATTTACAAATCTCACAGCTTACCCTTAAAGGTAGTGACAATTGATATAATATATGGACTCATGAATTTTCCCATGAGCATGGATTTGAATCCCTAATTTTGTCTTAGAATATGGTAAAATAATACTATGGATGAGTACCTACTTTACAAGATTAGGGAATGCATCTTCCACTTCTTAGTCAATGGGGTGTCCTTCCTCTTACCAGTTCCCTCAGTACCATTCTCAACTTGATTCAAAAGAAATTCTTAACAATGTTTTTAAAGTTTGTTTTAATGTGTAGGGATGATTAGACACAATTATTGATGAGTTTAGTGTGACTTGGTGGAATATATCTTCCATCAAGGCCTAAAAAGGTCCATTATGAGATAATCAAACACCCTTTGGGAGAGTTAAAGAAATATATTAAGCATCCGGAGGTGATGTCGATAATATTGGAAGTGTTGGAGAAAATTTATGAAAGGTTTTCTCATTCAAGGACAATCCTCTCAACAATGGGTTTTCTAGGTGCAAGGAACAAACACTCTAATGGTGAAATTTCACTTGTTTGGATGATTTTAGGTGCTTCGTAAGGAGTTAGGAGGAAAAAATAAGGCATTGGAAAGATATGTGAATCCTATACATGGTAATAACCATTTTACTCTAAGAATTTAACGTTTCATAAAGAATTTCAAAATAGTGCGATGCTCCTTTCGGTTCCAGGACAAAAATGACCCTAATTTTGGAATCTCTAAAGATATGATCACCACACAAAGTGATAGGTGAATATTTGTAAATGCTTTGATAAGTACCTGGGAATGGGGATTGTCATAAATAGACTATTTTTTACCATGGGTAAGGATCTCATGCAGACGGGGCCAAATTTTATGAGTTGAAAACACCTTCCTAACACCCTAGGTTTTGTTTTTGAGTGACGAAAAATTCTAACATGAAAAAGTGGTAAAACATGAGTTACCATGAGTTGAAAACATGTTTCTAAAACCTCAAGTGATGACTTAAGTGTTTAGAAACACTATTATGAGACCTACATTATGATGGGAATAGGATGCTCTCTTCTAATTACAAGGCAAGAGTGAGGATCACTCTCTTACTTTTTAAGGCCTCCACAATTAACCCTAGTGATCACAAATCAACTCCATGATTCTCAAACCATTTTCTGATTATCTATCACTTACTAAAATAGGTATTCACCATGTAGATGGAAGGATTTTTCAATGAATGATATTCTTTTCATGTGGTGATCTATCAGTACTTGAAATGATGTGGTTATAATGTCCTTCCTCCTTTTAAGTGTGATCGTTATACGACGTGAAAAGAAACACACAACTTTCGGGTGCACTAGACCTCCCGAGGTCGTCTTTAGGACAACCGATGTAGAATGGATAGATGGCTATGTAGAATACATGTAATGTGAAATGAGTAAAACTTGGATAAGGAAATATCAAAGGAAACTAATGTCTTATACGAGCACTAATGGAATATGGTCTTCTAAGGAAATGAAAGCTTGCCTTACCTACGTGGGTGAAATGGATCAGCCTAAGAGGATGGTAATGCGTAAATAGTGGTCAATATCTAGCTCACGATATGCTCAAAATGGGTTATGGAAGGTGGGGAAAATGTTTCATGTTTTCCTCATATTGGTTTTAAGATAAGGTCATAGAAGTGAGAGAGAAAACATGTGGAAAGGACTAATGAACGGATTATGGAAGCTAGTCTTGTCTTGGCTAGTTCCACCGAAGTCATAGACTTTGTAATCTTATTCGTTAAGGACATATAATTGTGATATGATGACAAGTGGAAGTTGTGAGGATTGGAAAACCAAGATCCTAAGACTTGTATCAATGTTTTTCTCTAGATAGGTTGTGTTTGGATGCGGGACTCGAGGATTATATACTTTCTCTCTTGGTTACTAGGGACCCTAAATGTTCAAATGGGATATGTGAATGGATAACTTATGGTGAATGGGAGAAATATATGGATATAAGTGAAAATTACCAACAAGTGATTAAGGCAACCTATAGCAGGGATGACTTTTCCAAAACTCGTAAGCTCTAATGTCTTCAAGATTCAAAGCCCTCAACCGTGAAGTGGTAAAATGTAGTTCGAGGTGGTTTGGAAGATGTGATTTTGAAGTCCTTGGTCAATATTTGACAATTTCAACCGATATATTTGATTGTGGAACTATTGGTTCAAAAACATAATCTTTGGGTTCCCTAAGTCCTTGAATGGTCATGCGAGTAAAGGAAATACTAAATCAAATCCCAATTGTTAACAAATGAAAACTAACTAATTGACACAAAAGAAATACAAATATTCTAATGTTTTTGTTCTTTTCAATTTATATAAAGGAAATAGTAATAAACAACAATCTAATTAAATTAAGCTAATGTTTTTTGGATTTTATGATTTATCAAAGTAATCAAGAAATAAAATTGCCTCTACAACACTATCAAAAAACCTAAAAAAATAAAAAATTAGATGTGATTATTTATCCGTCTTGAATGAATCTAGCTTATTCTAACAAATTTTTTTCCAATTTATATTTTTGGATCTAAAACTTTCTCTATTCTACCTCGTGAGCTCGAGAAGAAATCAAATCTTCTAAGAATCTCTTCTTCCCCTGTAACTTCCCCACTAGAAATCAAAGATCTAATGAAAGATTACAAATTGAAATGATAATACAATTGATTCTAAACTAATATAGGAGAATTCATCCAGAAAAACTTCAATTACAAACCCACATGGATAGGCGAGGAATCAATCTATCACCAAAATCCTTGTATAGACAATGCAAAACTAAAATAATAAATTAACTATTGAATTGATTTGAACTAAATTGATTTAACTACTCTAGTAAAATTGTGCATACAAATGGAATAAAGAAATCAAGAAAGCTTAAATAAAACCAAATACATCCCCAACCTGGAATTTATAGAACTGTGACAAATCCAATGATTGTTTACTTTGATATCCCTTTATCTTCTTTTCTAACTTTAGTAATCAAATGAATTCAGGGAACTGCATAGGTAATGTAGAAGAATCGGTGAAGAAGTGTTGGAACAATAGTGGGTTAGAAGAAATCTGGTAAAAATATGGGTACGAGAATAACAATGAAAGTTAATCGGATTGATTGTGTATTTCCTATCAAGATTATGACAACATAACAATGTAACTCATAACTAAATCTTCAACCATTTCTTTGGGAAGAAGCTTGTATTTTATAGGAAAATGGTTGGGAAGTGGTCTTTCCCACTTGGCAGCCATGGGATTTCACATCACATAAAAGAGGGGAAGTTAACTCTCAATTAATAATAGAAGAGGAAGAGGAAGAGGAAGAGGAAGTTGCTATGTATCCATCAAGCCCCAAAATGACTGTTTTGATTAAGAAATGTGCACTAAAATCATGTTTGAAAATGTTGACACACGTTTATAACACGCCAAAAGAGGTTATGGAAAAACCACATGCAAATGCTAGTCTACGCAGAGGGAGGTTGCGCAACGGTCGAGCGGTTACCCAACCTCCACTTAAGGTAGACGAATGATTGCATAACCATCAGGGCAATTGCACAGTAACCACCCCGGAAGTTTCCTAACTTAATGCCAAAAGCTAAGGGAAAAGTTGTGAAAGAGATGAAAGAAAGAATGAAAAGCATGGAAATGGTTAAGGGAAGTATTCTAGGCAACAAATATATACTGCAAATGGAAAATAGGTCTCAAGCACAGTTGGAAAAGATAATAATCATCACGGGGTACTTTGAACCGTTATGACAATGTAGCACGTGAAAAATTGGGTGTGTATATATTTACCCCTTGGATAAGAATTTTAGCCATGAAGAGGTGTGAAACAGAGAGTCTCGAGTATGGCATTCCCAAAATGGGGAGTTAGAAATTATACTTGACACGCCCATGTGCCGAAGTGACACCATCCAAGCTCCCGCTACTGCAAGAAGTAAAATAGAATCAAGTGCGATTGATATATAAAATTGACAAAACATTCTAAGATCAAAATGAAAAGACTACTTACCATATCTACGGGGATAGAAATATACCTCGCACCAACGCTCTTGCCTTACAAAAACACACATACTAAAAATAGAGTTAAAACATGCTATATATAACTAAAACCACTTTTTTAGAAATCATTTTCACTCACCCACTTAGAGAATTTTGAGCTCTAGATTACCCGGTACGGTTTCATATGAGACTATATTCAATTTGAAAAGCATTATGATGTGATAAATGGCCACCACTAAGGGAGAAGTTGTGTCTCGAGAAGGGTGAGTTATTTGCATTTATTTATTTTTAATCTAGAATGTGGAAAATTGAAAAATATAACCTAGGGGGTTATTTTTGATAATTTTGTAGTCAAAATTATCATTAAGGGGGGGAACTTCTAGGTGATTTGTCTTTTATTTTGGTCAAAATGGTCATTTTTTTGTCTTTTTGAGATTTTTAGGTCATAGGGACAAATTGTTTTGAACAAAACCCACTCTACACAAGCGGTGGTTATGTAACTTCCACTCTATGGAGAGGGAGGTTGCATGCCTTCCTCCATGGCGATTGTGTAACCACCACTAGCTTTACAAAGGGATGGTTGCGTAATTGTTAGCGAAAGAGGCCAAAATTTACTAAGTGTGAATAATTTTTTTGGTTTTTGTGTTGTTTTATGATGTTTTTGATGAGATTATTATGTATGAGATGTTTCTAACTTTCTTTTTGGTGTTTTGGTGAATGCAGGCCTTGTATATTAGATGGAGTAGGGATGGGGACTTTGATTGGCTTCCTTCCGATATTTTATTCACTCTTTCTCGAGATGAGAGAGATATTTTACATAGAGTCGGGATATGGAGGATATCCAAGACACCATGGTTGCACCACATGGTTACTTGTTAGCCGATCTATTGAGTTATTAGGATGTAGACTAGAATAATTTCTAGTTCCCTGAGTTAGAGGAGAGTGGACCATCACTCTTGGAGGATGTCTATAAGATTTTGGGTTCCCGTTACAGGGAAAGAGGTTGGTTTTGGAGAGTGCTACATCAGTGGTGCAGTCTCATAGTTGGGAATCTTACATGGGAGATGCATTGGCACCCGATACTAGTGCCAAGCATGACATGAGACTATTTTCAGTTAGCTCCACCCCTATACTATCTCATGACTAAGGCCATCATTGGTATTTTGGCTTCTCTGTTTGGTTGGGGAAAAGGCGCAAGTTACTTTTTATTGTGGACCCCAATTATTTAGAGCATAGAGAGGAACATGGTCGCATATATGCATGGGGCATTGACATACTTGGTACTACCTATCATGATCTATACATAGTTGTTCAACTAAAGGGAAAGGCCCTTAGTCATCCTACACTAGTGACCAATTGGGTCTTTGAGCGCATGATCCCCTACCAGAGGGGTGTCAGGGATAGATGATCTTGGGGCTATTAGAGTAGTTAGATGGAAAGTCATGGGCCCACTGAAGGGGCATCATCAAGCATGTCACCTACACTTACTACTATATGATATGATTACATGGTATGTACCAGGACATGGCCGACCTATGGGGTGAGGATGTCTTTATTGTGGCAATATATAACACTATTACAAAACTAGTAGATAGGAGAAGCCGGAGCTTAGAGGCCCATCCAATTTAGAGGGTGCCCAGCAGTTTGGGTTACCTTATATTGATGCCCTCCCAAGCAGTTCCAGATTGTATATGGGGATTAGATATGCCAAAGATACCTGCCAGGGAAAGGTCCCATGGAATCTTTACACTCGGGTCTGATTGGCACACACAAGCCATCCTAGATCTAACTAGGCTAGGGGTGATTCTATAGATTAGGTTGCCCCCGTGCATAGAGGAGGCTGAGGAGGAAGAGGAAGCCAGGAAGATGGTGAGGTGATGAGGAGGGGGGGCAAGAGGAGGTCCACGAGGAGGTACACGAGGAGGGGGATGAGGAGGATACTGAAATGGAGTGGAGAGCCACCATAGTAGAGGCTTTCAATAAGTAGGTATGGATGAGGATGAGGCTGAGGATGAGACTCTTTATTCTAGAGGATCCTCTTTCCGATGAGAGAGGGGGGAGATGAGTAGTTTGTTATGGGACAATATGTGGCTTCTAAGGAGATTGAGACAGAGTAGGGTAGAGGAGATGGAGGTCTTGTAGTAGTTCCACATCCACCACTCCAGCACTAGTAGACCCATCTTGAGAGCCGGGAGATGAACACTCTCTCTCAATTCTACTATTTATACTAAAATGTTAGTGGATTACACACGTGCACTTTTTGAGGGTTTTTAAAAAATTCTAACTCGCCATTGTTTTTATTTTGTTTTGTAGCCACTACTATTAATGAATGGATAGATTTTATTTGGTGGATCCTAGTTGACACATTTATCATCCCCATGAGGAAGACACAAAAGGATATCCTTGAAAATATGGGGAAGCCACTGGATAAAGATGACATCATCCTAATGTATTTACACCTATTTGGCGAGCCACGAGATACTGACTAAGTCCCGAGGACCGAGCTTACTACATTTCTACTAGCTAGGCGAGAGGAGACAATGATGAGGTCACTCTCACAAGAGACTACTACCGACAAGTTACCCGCCCCATCTCATGGTCACTCTCATCATTCTTTTCATCGAGGCTCCCACTCACATCATAGGATCCATATTAGGAGTCCCCACGCCATGCTCCTTTATCCATATCCCATAGAGGAGGGATAGGCCATAGCCTTTATTGCTTTGCTATGCTTTTAGACACATATATAGATTTTTTTATTTTTTCTCATTGCGAGCATTTTGACCACACCTAGAGTGTGATGGAATTGTATAAAATTTTTATTATATATACACATATATACATATGTGATTATTTTTGGCTCGAATATCTTGTGTAAGAGTTTACTTGTTTATGACTAGTTTCATCTGTGTACTCTTAGATGTGTAGAATCTTTGATGATTTTTATATTTTTTATGAATTGTATACATGGATGATGATGATGATATGTGTTAAGATGAAAATCTCTTTCAAAAAAAATTTTTGATATATATGATGCATATGAGGACAAATTGCAAACTTTAAAACTTTTGTTTTCAAGCAATATTTGGTATTCTGCTTTATTGGAAAATTTGATGAAAATGATATGATAATAAAATGAACCCACTCCATTCTTAACCCATGAAACTAGTAAGATGCGAGGGCTCAACATAGAGATAAGAAGGATGCGAGTCTTATAAGATTTTGATGAATGAAAGTGAATGATATAAAAGATAAGGTTTTGACAAAGACCCAATTAGGACACTATAACTCAACTCTAGGAAAGGCTAACTATCCAATTTAGAATGCAGTTTTTTATTAAGTTTAACTAGAATTAGACCCGTAGATGGCCTCCTGATTGAAAAATATTGGTTTTATGGATTAAATATCTTATAACTTATACATCTAACTCATTTTATGATGATTTCAAAAGAACTCAAATCACACTTTTCACTTATTGATTTGTTTACAACTTATTAACTTATTTGAAAGGACCCTATGCCTTGCCCCATGCTAACTGACCAAGAAGAAGACATGGGCTCATCACCAACAAGGAAAAGGAATAGGTGAGTAAGGGCACTTCCCTCCTTTCCCAGCCTCATGCTACCTATAAGAAGCATGGGCTCATCACCGAAGACTGGTAGGGCAAGGAAGTGTAGTATTATTTATGAAAATGAAATTGTTTTTGTATTTATTTTTATTTATATTTTTTTTTTTTTTGACTTTATTGATTTTATGACTTGTGTTGGGAGGGAAAACTTTCCCCTAGCCTCAACCCCACGCAACTAGTAGGATACAAGGGCTCACCACCAAAGGTTGAAGTAAGAAAACAAGCAATCCGAGTGAAATGTTTTAGATTGATTTGTCAAAAGAGATTTTTAGGAAAGATGTGACACCAAGAAGCTTCTAGTACAAACTATGGGCAAAAAAACTAAGCTAGAAAATCATGAATAGAACTAAGTATATAGGTCTTAGCAGGATCAATGTCAAAACTTCATCTTGTAAGATGATAAAATATTGATAGTTTAGAGATGATATAATGAATAGTTGAAGAAGTATGATTAAATTTTTTTCCAATTTAAAAATTTTGAAATTTCTTGAAAAATAATTTTCTTGTTTCACAATGTTACAATATGATTATGCAAATGATATGCAAGTGTGATATGCAATAATACATGTGGAAATGCAAATGAACTATGCATAGAAATTTTAAGGTGAAGTGAATTGATTGATTCACTAAACTCTTCACCTTCTAAGGTACACAATGATACACACCATTCTTATAGTCCTCCATGACTCAATATGGACCTAACCACTTTGGCCTAAAAACTTCTTCCTTTTCTAGTCTTTTTCATCTGGATATCTAGTCTTAATATCTAGGTCTCCTACACATATTTCTCTCATTTGTAAACCTTTTATTATACTAATGAAACATCATGTCTCAGCATAAACACTATGGTTTTTCTTACTCAACATCTAAGTCGAGCTTCATCGAGGGTTTCTAATTGAACTAATCATGCCTCTCGATATGCATCTTCATCCAAAATTCCTTGCAAAGATATATGAAAGGATAGGTAACTCGATCTCGAGTGGTAGAACCTACTTCACATCTTAAACTAAGGAAAAGGGGTTTCCCCTATAGTATTCATCTACATTGACATCCCTATAGGCCCACAAGGATGAAATAAATTTAAATTCAGTCACATGCTTATTCTCCTTGACTTTTTTTGAGGAGTATGGACTTCAACATTTATTTGTACCTCAACCTTTCCATTGGCCTGAGGGTAATATAAAGAGGTTGTGTGATGTGAGATTTTGAATTATGAACACAACTCACACACCTCTTCATTCTTAAAAGATGTTCCATTATCCGAGATAATGACTTGTGGGACTCCATACCTATAGATGATCTGATTCAAATGAATTTAAAGATCACATACCCAGGCATATAGTAGTGAGAGGCATGGCCTCAACCCACTTTGTAAATATATTATGGCTGTAATGATAAATTTGTGGCCATTTATTGATGAGGGAGAAAACTTCCCTATCAAATCTAGACCCCAAGTAGAAAAGGGCCAGGTGTCATAATTGGTTGTAGAGCCTAAGAAGGAATGTGTATCTCATGTGAAAATTCTTGACATTTATGGCACCTATGTACATATTCTACAACATCATGCTCTAAAGTGGGCTAAAAATAACCCATCCGATGAATTTTTTGAGTAGTAGCATGCCCTCCAAAGTGACCCCCACAGACTCCATTGTGGGCTTTGAAGAGGATATTTTCTAATTCTTCTTCATCTACACACCTCAAAAGCATGCCATCAAAGGCTCTGTGATAGAGCACTTCTTCTATAATTACATACTTGGTAAATATGACATAGCACCACCTTTCCTTAATGTTTCTCCCTCGGATATACATGGTCAATAATGTGATTAATGATGTCATTATTACCATGGAAACATGGTAATGGGAGGCTTTGTTTCCACATAAAATACACTCATCAGGGAAATCTAGGTCTACTAGGTCTCTCGCAATCTATCGGGTTGTCTCCAACCAATCAGAAATAATTTTTCCTTTGATGGAATTCTAGTTGATGAAAGTGAGTTCAAATTCACCCATCAATGTGAGAAAATGTCCAACATTTTTAGATAAGGCACCTTGAGTTCAAAATGTTTATAGTTATCGATTTTGATGATCACTCGTGTTTCCTAGTTAAGCATGTAATGCCTTAACCTTTTTGTAAAACAATTTCACCGAGACATTTTTTATCTTCACCTATGTATAATGTGTCTCATAATCAAGTAGAGTGAAAACTAATGAAATAAATGGCACGCTCACATGTTCATGATTATCATCATCTTCTTGTGCCAACATGCAAGCTAGTGAGACCTCGATGGCTCGAGAGTATAAGATCAAGGGATGGTTGGCTTTGGGAGGCATGAGTGTAGGTGGTGACATGAGAAAACACTTGAAGTGATTCAAATGCTTTGTGACATTCAGAAGTCCACTCTTTACTACACTCTTTCTTTATCAAATTATTGATGGGATGGACAACGCAAGTTAGATCAAGAATAAACCTACAGATTGCCCCAAGTTTACCCAAAAAATACCTAATTCCTGAATTCATTTGAAGGTGGAGTCATCTCTAGAACCACCCTTAATCTTTATTGGATCTACATCAATTCCTCAAGAAGAAATGATATAACCCAAGTAACTTACCTCCCATCACTCTAAATACACACTTTTCTAGATTCAATGTTACACCATATTTGATAAGATGAGAGAGGATAATGCAAAGCACCTCGGGTGATCACAACATTTTTGGCCTTATCTAGAAGATCGACATAAGATTCCACAATCTTATGAATAAGATCATGGAAGATATATGTCATTGCTCATTGATAGGTGGCTATCTAGTGTTTTTCAAGCCAAATGGCATGACTACGTAGCAAAAGGTTCCCCAAGGAGTAGTAAAGGTAGTCTTAGTTTGATCCTCCTTAGAGATCCTTATCGATTATAGCCAGAGAAGTCATCCATAAGTGATAATAACTCATAGCCAACCATTGCATCTATACAATGACATCGATGGAAGGAAATGGAAAGTCATCCTTAGGACATGCTTTGTTGATGTCTCTAAAGTCGATACAAATGTGTATCTTCCCATTATTTTTAAGAACTAGAAAATGTTAGACACCCACATGGAATAGTCCACTAGTTTAATGAAACCCACCTGAAGAAGCTTCATTACTTCTTCCTTGACCATTAAAGCCACTTTGGCTTCATGGGTCATGACTTCTACTTCACATGATTAGCATCGATCTTCATGATGAAGGTTGTGAACTACCACATTAGGAGTGATTCCTGTCATTTCCTTATAACTAAAAGTGAATGCTTTTGATATGTTCTTTGAGTACCTTCATATGTGCTTCTATCTCATTAGAGTAAGAGAGGAACCAATTTTTAAGATCTTAGGATCCTCCTCCATCCCTATATTGATATTTATGGTCCTTTAATCAAAGAGGAATTACCCTCTTCAAACTTAGGTGAGAATAGAGGTAGTTCTAATTTTTCCTCTCTACTCATAGATCTCAAGACCTTCCAATGAGGAAGAACACAATGTGTGATCTCCAAAGTAGGAGGAAGGGTGAGGTCTAAGATAAAAACCTCTCTTATGGTGTGTGGGATGAAGATCAATGTATAAGCATTGAGGAATCCTAGGATTTCCTCATCATTCTCCGTAAAGTCCATGAGTGGAAGGATCATTCTCAACCTCAACATATGCCAAAATTGTATTGGTTGGCACTTTTCAACTAAGGATTGGATCAGATCAAACCATAAACTAAACTCTATTTCCTTTAGGTCTTCACTTAGACAAAATATATGAGGAAGAATGGCCATGGAATTAGCTTAAGGTTTTTCTCTCTAGGTATGGATTTAATAGAAATGAAGTCAAAATATTTACTAAGTTCAAGAATAACAATTTTGTAGAGTTATAGGTGCTCTTCTTTGGTCTCATAAACTTCTGAGACTTGATTAGTGACAAGTTGGAGTCACCTAAAACTCTAACATTGTTGATGCCCATCCTCTTGGCTACGATGAGACCAAGAGAAGATCCTCGTACTCTGGCATTATTTTACATTCAAAGTTTAACTAAAGGAAAAAGGCATGATCCTTCCTCTAGAGAAATAAGATCACCCCTACCCTAACACAAAAATGGCATCTTCACACTTCATATTTGAGGTCCAAAATCATTGGGAAGATAGAAGTTTGATCATTTTTGAGTCTTCCTCTTTGAATTCTAAAATTCTCAACCATGCAAATCTCTCAAAGTCATCAGATGAAAGATTAGCGATCCCAAGAGCATGGCACATGCCAAAGGAATCAAAAGAGAAATGATAGGAAAATCATTCTCCAAAACTTAACTATTTCAACCATAGTTTTTGTTGACATTGTTTCTACTATGATGGCTTTGTTCTCATTAGCTTTGAAACCTTCTATTTCCTTAGGGGCTTCCAACTCAATCATAGGGAGAAGGTTAGTCATAGGTTTGACCTTGGGCTTGTTTAATTGGTCTGGCAGGATCTCGAACTCAGTATGAATCCTGGGTTTCTTCTTTAGGTTGGCCAAATGGATGTCAAATGGCTTTGGGTCTCCCTGAGCTATGAAAACCTTACCCAAGTGTAGGAATCTAACCTCTTGGAACAATGTAGAAGGGATTTCCTTCATTTTGTGTATCTAGGTCGATCGAGAATCATATTATAGTTGGTTTCGATCTATAATGTAAAACTTAGTTAACATAGTCTTTGGTCCAAGGGTAACTAGAAGTACTATAGTCCTAATGGACATTTCCTTGAGGCTATCGTAGCCTCTTAGCATATTTCCACATTGAAGAACAATTAGTTTCTCCATAGCCTAGCTTCTAAAGAAATGAGAAAGGAACTATGTTGACAACATCCTTGTCATCTATCATTACATGTTTAACATAGTTATTGTAAATCAAACTTGAGATATAGATGCATAGATCACCTCTTCATGCCAACTCAACATCGGTAGGCATCTTTCTAATGTCAAAATGAAACCAACATCTCTCCCAAGTTTTTTGGGGGATAGACATCAAAGTCTATATGATTAATTTGGGCCTCTGGAGGATGGGTGACATGGATTAAGATGTCAAGGCCTAAGTGCCTCTAATAAGGTTGATCTATGTATAAGGAATTCTTCAACAAATCCAAGAAGGAAATGTGAGAGAAGGTCTTGGTCAAATCCATAATTAAATCATAGGCCCCCACTAGTTTGGGAGCCACCAGGTGTATCATCTGACATTGAGGGGTAGATCGGAAGAGGTTGTGAGGAATAATCTCGGTACGGGTCATTGCTTAATCTTAACCTCGAGTTCGATTTTAACTCAACCAAACCTATCATCTTTTTTTGATTTCTTGAACCATCTAAAGGAGGAGAGATACTAATGTGTTTGATGAAGTAGATGCTTCGTGGTCATTTTTTCCAATGGTATTTCCCTTGTTGTTCCATGAGGATTAAACATTTTGTTCTCAAGGTGTGCTGAAAGAGGTCTTGTATAAACCCCAGAGTTAGAATTTTGAGGGGACATAGGCCCCATGTGAGCATTTTGCATTGGTCACCATAGGGTTATCCAAAAAAATCTCAATAAATAGGTGTCTTTGGTCCTCCTTGAATCCATTTTATAAACTTGTTACAATCACAACACGTATGAGCATCATGTCCTCTAACTCTATGGAAACCATAATATAAATCAAGGTCATAATCATGAGGCCTTTGATTTTGATTTTTTATGGCCCATAGTTTCTATTTTTATTCTATTGTTGGTTGTTAAATTTGAAGTTTGGGGGCCTCTGGCCTTGGTTCTGATATTGGTTTGGATAACCACTCGGGTATTGAACCGGAACTTGGGCTTGGACTTGCTTTGAGGTGGGGGAGGTCGATTAAAGTCAACCACATTAATGGAAGGAGTGAAAGTTGTTACTCCTTTGATTTTTGGCATTCACATTATTGTTACCATTATTCACATTCTACTGTGTTATAAGATTTAAATTCTTGGATTGATCTATTACGCCATCCATCGTAGCACCACGGTTCTTATTAAGGACTTTGGGTCCTTGGTTATTGTTGTTTGAACCATTCAGGTAGTTTGAATTACCCTGAGAGGGGTTGACCAGTCTCCCATTTGAGTCATACATCTTTTGGCCACTATCAATCACCACTTGGTCAATGCAGAGAGCACCCTCTAAACCTCCTCATAGCTTCTAAGAGGAAACTTTTGAACCTCCTCCTTGGTTTCTCGATTGAGGGAATGGAGGAATAGGTCACAAAGATCCATTTGGTCCATGTTGGGAGTACTAGCCAGGGTAGAGGACTTTATACCACCTCTGATGAAGTGGGTGACATATCATTGTGCTCTTACTTGATGTGGAGGAATTCTCTTATTCCTGTTCACAAGAGTTTGTTCATATCAAAATCTTTTATAAACTCAAAAGTTGTTTAAACGAATGGATCAAGATTTTGGTATCCTGTAGTACCATTCGAGAGTGATCCCCTCAAGGGTCTTAGGGAAAATATTAGCTACAACTATGTCCCATGGGAGTAGCTCTCTTATTGCATTCATGTATGCACACTTTAATATGTGTTTTTGGGTCCCCTCCCTTTTAATTTTTGGAAAATCAAGTAGTCATGGAAGCCGTTACACTTTGTATGGTAAGTAAATGGACTCCTTCAAGTATTCAACATATGTACCCAAAGTGTAAGACTCTACCATGGAAGACCCTTGATGAGGATGTAGAGGATGAATAGGGGCTAATACGGTAGCATGTAATAATTTAGAGGGGATTAAGGCATCCTTTTGGCAAGCATATGAGCTAAGAAAGGAAAACATGTCCCCCTGTGGTGATTTAGAATACATGTGTAGGTATAGGGGAACATTATTTTGGTATGGAGTGGTAGGTACGAAACCAAGGAACGTCACATTTCTAGTTGGGATGGCATTTAAGAATGCACTTGCAATTGGCACCTATGCAAGATATCTATATATAAAGTGTGAGATGGAATTCTTAATGTGCCCAATCTATAGAAGGTATCCCAAAGGTTAGAGAACCCCATGTAGATTGAGGACGTGAAGGTGCTCGAAGGTACATAACCAAATTTTGCACCTAATGGGGGGGATCATTTCCTTGCTTGCGAATGGTGTAGCATGAGAAGGTTAGGAAAGCTCTAGTTCCCTAAATCTATCAAAAATGTGGAGATTAAATCACTTGTAGATGGTTTTGCATTTGTTTTATGTGTTTTATGAGTTTGGTTGGGAAGAAAAGGCACATGATGTCCTGCTATGGTTTGATCTTTGGGAGGCCACCCCTCTTTGGATGTGTTTCATGTAGGAGGAGGGTAGAAGAGTTATTTTGAAGAAGAACATCTAGTGTACTATTGCATCCAGTCCAAGGACTGGTCTATTACATTAATGAATCACTTGCTTTTGGAATATCATGCTAGGTAATCCTTATCTAGTAATGGGAGTGAATTATCAATACATGCTGATTTGTGGTCTAAACAAGACCCGAGGATTGGATCCTTTCTCTCTTGTGAATGTCATGTTGTTTGACATGGAGAAGCTCAAAGTTACTGGGTCCATACGTAGGTTGATCAATCTCCTCGATCCGATTGATGAACCCCTATTGGCACCTTGAGGAGGATGATTATGAGGTGAAGGAAAGTTGGATGAGTAATTATCAGCCCACCTAGATAGTGAGGTGATTACTTCATACCCATCCGGTAATAATACTAAGCCTCAAGACTCAAATGGGCCTTTTGTATTCCCTACTCAACATATTCGGGGTATATAAATACCCATAAAATAATGGGAGAGGAGAAGGATGGATGAAAGAAGGTAGAAATAATGGAAACAAAAAGGAACTAGTCATTCACATCGGGTTCACCAATTTTGTACGACTAAAAATCAACACGTGACTTTCATGCACACTCAACCTCCCGAGGTCATGCTAGGAAAACTGATGTGGAATGGATAGATGGCTATGTATAATAAATGTAAGATGAAATGAGTGAAATGTGGATAAGGAAATATCAAGGCAATCTAATGTCTTATACGAGAACTAATGGAATATGCTCATCTAAGGAAACAAAATCTTGTCTTACTGCGTGAAATGGAATGATCTAAGAGGATGGTAATGTGTAAATGGAAGTCAATATATGGCTCATGGAAGATTCTCACAATGGGTTGTGGAAGGTGGGGAAAATTTCCACTATTTTCCTTATAGTGGTTTCTAGATCCACTATTTTCCTTATAGTGGTTTCTAGATAAGGTCATGGAAGTGAGAGAGAAAATGTGTGGAAAGGACTAATGAAGATATTATGGAAGTTAGTTTCATCTGGATGGTTCCGCTAGAAGTCATAGCCTTTTTGTCTTCTTCATTAAGGATGTTTAATTGTGATATGATGATAGGTGGAAGTACTAAGGATTGGAAAACCAAGATCCTAAGACTCGTATCTCTCTGATAGGTTGCATTTTCTTATAGGGACTCGAGGATTATATAATTCTTCTCTTGGTTGGTAGGGGCACCTAATGGTCATATGGGATATGTGAACGGATAACTTATGGAGAATGGGAAAATATGTGGATATGGGTGAAAATTACCAATAAGTGATCAAGGAAACATGTGGCTAGGGCTAACTTTCCCAAAACTTGTAATATCTAAAGCATCTTTGGAGTTAAAATCCCTCGATTGTGCAAAGTGATAGCAAGTAGTTCTCGAGCTGGTTTGAAAGATGTGAATTCAAAGGCCTTGGTTGATATCTGAAAATGTCACGAATAGATTTGGTTTTGGCACTATTGGTTCAAAAACATAAACTTTGGGTTCCCTAGGTCCTAATTAACAATGGTCATGTGAGTATGGGAACTACTAAATCAAAGCTCTATGATTAATAAATGAAAACTAATTGACCCAAAGGAAATAAAACTATTCCAATGTTTTTGTTCTTTTCAATATATATAAGGAAATAAAATAAACAAGAATCTAATTAAATTAAGATAATTTTTTTACCAATTTTATGATTTCGAAAACAAAAGAAGAAATATGAAGAAATATAATTACCTCTACAATACTATCAACAAATATAAACAAATAAATAATTGTATGTGATTATTTATATGTACTAAATGAATCTATCTTATTCTATAAAAATAAAAAAATTCCAATTTATATTTGTGGATCTAAAAATTCCTCTATTTTGCCTCGTAGGCACGAGAATAAATAAAATATTCTCAAGAAGCTCTTCTTCCCCTACAAATTCCCCAATAGAAATCAAGGATCTAATGAAAACATACAAATTGATATGATATTACAATTGGTTCTAAACTAATGAAGGAGACTTCCTCTAGAAAACTTCCTTGTAAAACCATAGGGATAGGCGGGAAGAAATCTATCACCGAAGCTTTGTGCAGAAATATAAAGCTACAATAATTAATTAACTATTGAATTGATTTTAAATAAATTGATTTAACTACTCTAGTCAATTTGTGCATACGAATGGATTAAAAAATCAATAAATCTTAAAGAAAACAAGTACATCCTCAACCCGGAATTTACATAACAAAGTTGACAAAGCCGTTGATGGTTTAATATGATGTCCCCTCATCTTCTTTTCCAACTTTAGTACTCATATGAACCTCGAAACTATATTGCAATGCGTAAGAAGCATTGAAGAAGTGTTGGAGCATCAATGGTGTTACACGAAATCGATAAAGCAATGCGGGTAGAGAATAAAAATGTAATAGAACTGGCTTGATTGTGTATTTCAAGGAATATTATGGAAACATAATGATGTTATTCACAACAAAATATCATATCGTTGCTTTGGGAAGAAGCTTGGATTTTATAGGAAAATGGTTGGGAAGTGGTTTTTCCCACTTTGGCAACCATGAGGTTCCACATCAAACAAAAAGGGGAAATTAACTCTCAATTAAAAATAAGAGGAAGAAGTAGTTTTTATGTATCTATTAATTCCAAAATTACCAATTTGACCAAGAAACGTGCACTAAAATCATGTTTGAAAATGTCGACATGCATTCGAACGCACTAAAAGAGGTTCTAGAAAAACCCCATGCAATATCCGGTTTACGTAGAAGGGTGGTTATGCAACCGTTGGGATAGATAAAAACTATCGCTTAGGATAGACTCGGTGATTACATAACTAGAGGGGTGGTCGTGATAACCATCATGGTAGTTTCATAACTCAAGGCCAAAATCTAAGGGAAAAGTTGCAAAAGAGATGAAAGAAATCATGAAAAACATGGAAATGGTTAAGGGAAGTATTCTAGGCTATAAATATACACTACAAATGTAGTGCCCACTTTCCTTGGACACTATTCAGATACTGATCCTGACACTATTGGTCACATTTTGGATATTATTATGTTTTGATGTAGTATGATGTATCAGGGATTATTATGGACATTATTATGTTTTTATTAGTATGATGGTTAGATGTTAGATCCTGGATTAATATTGATCTGGATTCAGATGTTTTGCTTGAGGATCATTGAGACATTTTTATTGTTATGTGGATGATGATATACTAGTTGACATGGACAGGTTATTGATGTTAATTTTAGACATGTGACATTGATTATTATGAATAGCTCTAGTATAGAAATCTATTGATGATGATATAGTTACAAATTGAATTTTAATGATAAATATTGAATCTTGATATTGTTGTGATTTGGATCTAATGTTTATATATCATTTAGATGTTTTGATATGGCCACGAGGCCGAAGGAGGTATTTTGCATTTTGCAGGTTAAAATCACAACAATGTTGGGGGACTGGAGACTAACCATATTGGAATTCAGTGTGAAATCAACAAGGTCACCATGGCAACTGTGTTTGATTGTGTGTTTAGTTAGGATTTCCCATGGGGGATTTCCATTATTGTGACCATAGGGGCATATGTGTGTTTTTATTATGTGTTCCCTTTTTAATTATTGTTGTGTGTATTTTATTTGTAATGTGCTTTTGTTTTAATTATTTAAAAGTGATAGTATGATGTGAGAGTCATATAGTTAAAATTTAATTAAATTAAATAGGATGTGGAAGGTGAAATTAAATGTTATTGTCTTGGTTGAAAATAAAATTTATTTATATATTTTATAACCATATGGTAATTAAATATATGGTTGTGTCTAAAGTTTGTAAAAAAATAAATGTCATTAAAATAAATGCATTTTAAAAGAGTGTGTAAGTTACCAAGTATGGGTTGTGTAAGTGAAGTGATAGATTGTGTAAGAGGTTGTAAGGCTGATTTTGGAAGGTCAAACACTCCTTCCTCTTTGAAATTCGAATTTGAACTTGGAGGACAAATTTGGAGGCTTGTGGGACAAGTTAAACTTGTCCCACACCTCTCAAAATCCTCCACCAACCATGCCTATTAATTTGGAGTCAAAATCAGATTATTTTATTGCATTTTGACATGTTTTTGTGTAATTATTGATTGCACTTGTCTTACAAAATTTAAATGCATTTCTTTTGGGGTATGGGCTACATTGTGTATGTAAGTAATTTTGTCATTTTCATTTATTATGATTTATTTTTCCTTGATGTTGAATGCTCTTGGGATGAGGAACAATGATGTGGCATCCCACTTGGAATCCACATCATCCTCTCCCTCCATCTCCTTTAAAAATTAAAATTTCCTCTCATTTGAGGTTGTTGAAAGTTGGAGATTGCACTCTTGGGTCAAATTTCTCTTGCATTTTGGAGCTTTCTTGGTGGAAGAAGAGGATTTGATTGTGCATACATTTACCTTGCTGATTTGGGACTGGGTTTTGATGTAATAAAGACTGTTGTTTTGGAAGCAAGTCTCCATCATGGAGAGGTAGGCTCTCACTTTTTAATATTGCTGTTGTTTCCTCTTTTAGCATGAAATTTGAATGTATTTGTGTTTGCAATTCTTAGAGGGATGGGTAGAATGCTTAGGGCATGGTGTGGAGAGAAGACTATGAGGTTTATCAGAGGAGGGATAAGGGATTTACCATTGGCACTTGTCTTGTGGAGGGAGTGTTGGTTGGGATCCACCTAGGGAAAAGAATATGCTTGCATTTCTTACTTTGGGGAGGTATAAGGGATAAATTTGGAGGAGGGATAAGGAGGGGTTGAGGAGGGATAAGGTTTATGGGATGGTTATGTTTTGGCGGTTTGTTTTAGGTGGATGCCCAATTTCAACATGGGAGGCATAAGGAGACCTCCATAGTTCTTGCTCTTGCTTGGCTTGCTTGGAGAAGGAGCCTTTGTTTTGATTGGAATTGTTGTTGTAGTTGAGAACTACATCTTTTTGTTTGTGCATTTCCTTGTGCATGTGAATGTATGTTATATGTGAAAGAAGCTATGTTGCCATGTGTTGTTTTATCATGCTCCATTCCAATATGGTTGGGGCTCGGGGGCCAATGGGGAAAGATGGCTTCTCTTTTCCCATTGGATGTCTTGGTTGGGTGGAGAGTGTTGCCTTTCCCCCTTCCTTGTTGTGATTCAAATTGCAAGAATGAAGAAATCAGCAAACTGCTGTTTGGAGAAAGAAGAATACAGTTTGACAGTCATTCCTTTGAGCAGTTTTAATGTAACCCCACCCACCTCAAGTGGATGAATGTAATTGATATAGATATGTGAGATGTTTACCTTGTTATTGAAAGATGTAATCAAATTTGAGGAATGTAGAGAAGAATTGTAATTCTCTGTTTTACTTGTAAAGAAATGAAATTGAAATGATATACTTGTATCCTTTTGGAAATTGAAAATGGAAAATTCAATCAACTGGAAGGGAGTTAAATTGTAATGTGTTGTTTGAAATCAATGAAAGAATCATGTTCCTTGTTCAATTGCATTGTTGTGTTGTAAATTTTAAGGACTGTTATATCATGCAAATCGTTGTTTTAGAAAAGAGAGTACGTATAAAGGAAATTGACAGAAATTAGATACTTTGAATTAAGTCTTAGAATTGAAATCCACTTTGCATTTTGAATGTAAGTGTGTGTTGAATCAATTTGATGACTGAGAGAGGAAATTGGTATGTTTTCCCTTAATTGAAATCTGCATATTAAATTGTAAACTCGTGCAAGAAATAACTCTGTTTTAAATTGTAACTCTGGCTTTTTAAAAAAATAAATAAATAATGCAACTGATGTACAGTTTAGAGTTATGACTAAAATTAAGGAATGAGACAATGAAATTAAGATGTACTAATGTATAAGAAACCTTGTGGCACTCAACAATTAAAATGAACAACAAGATCCCCTTCAAAACTAGAAATTATACTTGCGTAATTTGAATTCTGTCAAAAGATGTAAAAATGCAAATGGGAAAGCAATCAACGAATTGAATCTTGGAAACAATCTTAAACTCATCCTAGACCATCCCTTCATGTTCTGGTTGCATGTTGAGGAGAAAAGAAATCAAATTGAACAAAACTTAAAAGTTATAAAAATTGTCAGTCTTAAATTACAAACCCTGCAGATCTATTTCTTAAAATTGACCCTTGAAACATTATCAAATTCTAAAATTGATGATTTCTGTGCAAAGAGGACTCTCGAGAGCTTTCTGGAAAGTCCAAGTTTACCAAAAATGGAGCTTCCTATCAAAAGTTATGGCCATTTGAAGTTTTACTTCAAAATGGCCATCCCAAACCAAAAATGAAATAATTCGACCTTAGAAAAATTTAAATTTTGAACTTTGGAAAAATTTAATAAAAATTTCCACGGCCCCGCCACCCTCTCATCCTATCAGAAGTTGCCACGTGGCACCTTGGAGGGGCAGGCCATTATTAAAAACTTAACTTTTTGAAAATTTTGCCTTGGGAAAATTTTCACAAATTTCCCCGCAAACCCGTGGCCCCCAACCAATCACGTGCTGACACATGGCAGGGGGGGTGCGCAGATCAAAATGGAAAACTTAACCCTTTTTTCCTTTTGGAAAAATTTCTCTTTTTCCTCCGCTGGCCCGCGGCGAATCACAAAGCGCCACGTGGCCATTTGAGCAAGTGCGGAGGCATGGAGGAAAATTTTCCTTTGGAAAATTGAGACTTTGGTTTTGGGAAAAATTTCAAATGTTTCCCCATGACCCGCTGGCCCGAATGAATCATGTGATGACACGTGGCATTTGGGAAAATTTTCCCAATTTTCTCCCTATCCCCGCAGACCTCTAAGGGAAAATTTTCCCCTAAAACTCCGCCCGGCCATAACTTAAGTTTTACAAGGAGTTAGGAGGACTTCTTTATATGGTTGGAAAGGTGAGGAAATTTCCTATCCAATGAGCCTAGTTTAGGAAAGTTTTGATAATTCTAAGTGTGTGAAAAATCTAGTTGAATTTCAGGGCTTGATAGAGAGCATGCCTGGCGATAAATTTCTCCCTGAACCTTAGTAAAACTTGTAACCCCCAAATTGGAACCTTGTAAACTTGTTATAAGATAAAGATGGAAATCTTGTGTTTGGTTAATCAGAATCTATTCCGAACCTATTGTTTTCAAACTAGTATCTTGCTACTTGTTTGTAAACCCTTCTTACAAAAAAATTATTCCATAATTTTCCTAGTTTGTTTCTTGGTCTCAAGTGGTAGTTGAAGCAGGGAATTACAACAAATGGAAAATAGGACTCGTGCACCATTGGAAAAGATAATAATAATCATAGGGGAATTTGAACCATTGTGGACAATGTAACATGCAAAATTGGGTGTGTACAAACACACTACAAAGTGAGTGACATCAAGTGAAACTAAGATGATTTCTCATTCTCACATACATAGTGCGAGATCATCCTCTTACCCTCCCCCGGATTCATTCTTTCCCTAGATGGAATCAACTTCAAGATACTTAGACACCTCTTTTCTCATATGCCTCTTATGGAGATAGATGATTCCTTGGTCCTTCACACATGATTTCTTAAATGCCTTGGTTTCTTGAATATATCATCTTGGCTTATTCCTAGAAGAGTTTTTAACATGATGGAAGATTCAAGATATGATCCTCAACTCACTTTATGAGCTTCCCATTTCACCTTTGAACATGATGACACCCTTCACAATTCACTTCCCCTAACCAAGATGTTACGTGAGTGGAAACATGATTATAGTATACGGATGCATCTTCACTCTATTTATCCTCATGGAAATAGGTTTCCTCCACTATATGGAAAGATTGGTCCCTAAATGATACTTGAAGGAATGTTTGAGGGTGAGATCCATCTTCTTGAATTCCAACTGCATTGAAGCACTATGAAAGCCACTCCCTAAATTGCAAGATGTGAGCACATTGCCAAGTATTGATTAAGTGTTTAGAAACAATCTAAAGAGATATACACCATTTGTGAGCTTGAGATGACTATCATCACCACTCATGGTGATCCTTTCTCATCATGCTCATGATGATCATTCCCTTAATGAATTGAATTTTAATAAATTTCTTGATGTTTTAGATCCTTCACAGACCTCATGATTCTCCTTATTACACCCATTGTCCAAGTGACTATCTATTACACATTTTGATGCATATTATTTCCTCTAAACTCATTTAGGAACTCCCGGAATATTCCATAGAAGAAAAAATTCACCATTGAAGCTCTCATTCCCTACACCTCTGAATAACTGATGTTGAACAGATGGATCCTTAATCATATTTTCTTTCTTAAATTTTGCTAAATTACTTGAAACCTTCAATTCTCATAAAAATCACCCTTAGATTCTTTATAATTTCCCTTAACATTCTCGAAGTGTGTTTACCATCTGCAAAATGGCAAAAAATTTCTTTTTAGGCCTTCAGAGGAAGTTATCTTTCACTGAATCTTACTAAATTAATTTATCACCTTGGGTAATCATCCTTGCACACTAAAACAACTTTAAAACCTTGTTAGGAATTTCCTCTAAGCCATGGTGAAGGTTGAAATGAAGGAAAGCTAGTTAGAGGATCTATATTTTCTCCCTATCAAGTTATCTAAAACCCTATTTTGGGGTTTCAACAAGAAAATATTGATATCTCAGTTGATAAGGATTCTTAGAAGATAAATCTACCTAGAATTGGGTTATAAAACTTAGGAGTCTTCTTGAGTCACACCATTATGGAGAAGACTCTAATACCATTTTAGAGAACACCCTTTTGATCAATTTTATCCACGTGGAATTATAACTTGAAGGTGAATCACATGTTCCCAACCTCTATAATGTATTGAGCTCATTACCAAGCACTATTTAAGTGTTTAAAAACAATCTTGGGAGGTATGTATTGCTTGAGAGTATGAGATGATTACTAGCATCATATTTGGTGGCCTTGGATAAAAATGTATGCTCCCAAAATGTAAAGGATTATTCAAGATTCCGATTCCTTCTTTTTTCCTCATAATTCCTTACGGATCTCCCGAGAATCGATCAAAGAAGTCAATGTTCACAATTTGAATACTCATTCCTTACACCTAAAAATCCATTGTTGAACAAACTATCCCTAAATGATCAAAAATTTCCTAAATATTCCTAAAATTATTCCAACACCTTCAAGGATTTCAAATAACACCTTTGGATACTTAAGACATTTTCATAACCCTCCTAGAGG
This sequence comes from Taxus wallichiana var. yunnanensis, assembly GCA_018340775.1. Lineage (NCBI taxonomy): Eukaryota > Viridiplantae > Streptophyta > Pinopsida > Cupressales > Taxaceae > Taxus > Taxus wallichiana. Next base: position 554,485,684 of record CM031242.1, on the reverse strand, counting down.
ATGCACACAAGCTCCAAAATGGCCAAAATTTTCCTTTCTAAGCTTGATGGAGAATTAGCCTTTTATTGCACTTCAATGAATGGAATAATGGACCTTGTTGAAAAAAATTAAACTTATACATGTTCACCCAATGCATTAGGAATACCTTCAAGGACAAGGTGATCATGACATAGGAGGCAAGTTAGCCCAGAGAGGGATTCAAGAATATTTGGGAGCAAGATTTCACATTGTGGCTTGGTTTTCATGGTTTAAGTTTTGCATTTTTAGGTCAATCAATTCACATTACAACATATCCATATGAATATCATCCTCTTACCATTTTAGGATTAAAAATCATCCTTGAATGGAATAAGATTTAAGATGTTCATACACTTGTTTCTCATATCCCTCTCATGAGAATATGTAACTTCTTGATCCTTCACACATGATGGTCATGGATGCCTTAGTAGCATGACTAGATCATTTTTATTTGTTTCTCAAAGATATTTGGACACAATGGTAGAGTCAAGATATGATGATCATCAATTCACTCCTTGAGCCACACTTTTTATCTTTGAACATGAAGATCTCTTATTTATTTCATAATTCACCTCCTTTCCCAAGATGTCACTTGAGTAGAAGCATGCTTATGAGGTCTAGACATACTATTTCTCAATTGATCCTTGGAGATAGGTTTACTCCTCCTGGTCAAAGGATTAAACCATAAATGAAACATGCGGAATGTCCAAGAATGAATTCCATGTTCTTGTTAGCAATATTTTAATATTGTGAACATTATTATTATTGTGCAAATAATGAGTTGGTGACAACTCGTAGAGATCTCTTAGAGAGATTCTAGGTTTGTTGAGTGAGAATAGGTATTGGGAGAGATTTGTGGGATGCTGAGTGATTAGTGGGATGAGTGTTGACTCCTAGAATCAAGGAGATCAAACTCTATATATGTAACCTCTACCTGTGAATAAAATATCCCGAATGAATTGAAATCATTGTGTTCATGTTTACTGTTCTGTCTGTTTCACGGTTATAATCTGAGCAAAATTATATCATTGGTATCAGAGCGAAGTTCATCCTAGGATACTGGAGGTAGCATTGACTTCTCTGCATTGCAGTATGGTGGCTCAGATCTGACAAGAGATCAATCCAAGTTTCCAGCACGTCCCCCTGATCTGTATGCACCCTCTAACAGTGAGCACATCCTCCAGACGTCTGCATAAGGCACGAGTGCCTGGAAATGGACAGACTGTAGGCCGTGTTTTGTGATTTTAACCGTATTTCCTTGCATGTCTGTGCTATTCGTTTTTACAATCATCACCATTTAGATCCATTCAAATATGAGAGTCATTCAGATCTGCACTCAGTAGTTGTTTATGATTTTCATATTGGATGTTCCTCAACACATCACCTGTTTGAATCCTCGTTATTATGTGAAATTAGTTTTGGATTTATAATTTATAGTGGTAGAAGTTGAAGCCTTCCATTTCAGGTATGGATCTATAAAAATACGGCAATCACTATTGTGAGGATCTGCAAACGAATACAGGAGGACACTATCTTGTATTATTATTTGCTATATTCGAGAGTGCAGAGAAATGATACAGTTTTCTAATACAAAGATTACATGCACTATAATGGAGGCTTTCCCGCATGGATGCATATTTTTTGTCAAGAGATGAATTTATGAGGTTGTTGAAATTGATGGGTTCTATGTGTTAACCTGGCAAGCTCTTCCAGCATTAGGGATCTGCGACCCTGCCCAGTTCGTATTCTGCATGCTCTTCTAGATTGGTCTTATTGTGTTGATTGGCAAAGGCACCGCAAGCTGTGAGTCAATTCTTACCATTTCTAATTGCATTCTATTGATGATCATACCCAGGCGCAGCTCAGACTCCTACCGGAACCATTATCAATTCCATCGACAATTGCAGTCTTCCACGCATTCATTCCATCTCCACGCAGTCATTTGTGCTGGACATAACGTGGCAGGTAGTTGAAACGTCAATGTGGACAGTTGTCAACAGTAGAAGAATTGGGATCGACTGATTTGGACTGTTATATCAATAATATTTGCCTTTCAACATTGCGAGTTGGATATTTGTTGTGCAGCCACGGCATCTAAGTAGATTGGACATTGACGTAGGAGTTTTTTGGTTTGATTCTCTATGCTTCCAAATGGCATCCTCTCATCGACACAAAATACGCTAAAGAAGTGGTATTCGGATCTGTAGTAGTTTCTTTTTCTGACTCACCTCCTGTGCATCTCAAGATCTTCCTGCATTCAACTCAGCATGCAAATATTTCCACTGGATTCTCAGATACGTGACAGTCTCAGAGACGTGACAGTCTCCTGCTCGTTTGGCCCTCCATCCACGTGCAATGTATAACATAGTATTCGGTTTTAGTTACTAAGTATTTATTAGTAAATATTTGTGTTTACTCAAGTTTTAAGTAAATTTAGAGTCGAGTATATAAGTTTAATTTGGTTTTAGCCAAATTTCAAGTTTTTTTGGTTGTCGGTTATGATGGTTAATTGTTCACATAAAGTCTTGTAGTTTATTTAGTAATTAGCTTTGTTGTCAATCCAAATAGTTAAGTAATTAGTCTAAGAAAATGTCATAGTTATTGTAGTATGTTAAAAAGTGTTGTTTTTAAATTTGTAAATTGTTATCAAATTCTTTTTTAGAGTCATCAATATTATCAATTATGTTCAGGTGAACAATAGGTAGTCAATGTCAAATAGGTGATTATTGTCTTGAAGTGTTAAATTCGTGTTGTTTGTAAGAGTCGAAAAATTGTTACAAATTAAGAAAAAAAAAAAAAAAAGGACAAATGAGTGCATTTTCGGTGTAATCCGACACTCAATTTTTTTAAGAGAAAATGCAAATGAAAACTGTTCTTGACTTCGGGGGCTCCGCCCCTCGGCCCTGTATCGCGACAGGGAACGCGTATCGTCCTCGACTATACTTTCTGCTAGTTAGCAAGGATATTCTGATGGAGGCAGGAGGCAACGGAGGAAGGAGGACAACCAGCGTCCTCTCGCCAGCCGCAAGCGACGGGGCCGCATAATGAGTTTGTGGCATTTTTTTAGTTGTGTGTTTCATTGTTTGTAATAAGAACAGATGTTACATTCCTGTTCAGAATTGTATTTCCTTTTATAACCTCCTGATGTAAATATGTGATAGTAGAAAGATAAAAGCACAAGAAAAAGCAGCATCATGTTTTTCTTGAAGAGGATGAACAGAGGTTCATGAGCAGGGGCTCGTACCTAGGACAGAGGTCCGTTATTGTCGAACAGGGGTTCGTATTTGGTGAACAGAGGTTCAGCATACCAAGATCATGAGCATGCAGAGGCAGGCAAGCTGTAGAAGACGTGTGAATGTTTTTCTCTACATTGTTCACATTAGGGGAGTGTATGTGTGGAAATAATAATGTTAACAATAGGGGAGTGAATGTTAGCAATATTTTAATATTGTGAACATTATTATTATTGTGCAAATAATGAGTTGGTGACAACTCGTAGAGATCTCTTAGAGAGATTCTAGGTTTGTTGAGTGAGAATAGGTATTGGGAGAGATTTGTGGGATGCTGAGTGATTAGTGGGATGAGTGTTGACTCCTAGAATCAAGGAGATCAAACTCTATATATGTAACCTCTACCTGTGAATAATATATCCCGAATGAATTGAAATCATTGTGTTCATGTTTACTTGCTTTTTGTGTTTCACGGTTATAATCACGAGCAAATTATATCGCTTCTTGACCTTTGTTATGTACGAATCACTAAAAATTGACCTCCCCGACTTACATGATGTGAGTTCATTACAAGTATTGATTACGTGGTTATAAACATTCTCATAATATATGCATTGTTTTTTATCCCAGATGATTTCTACCATCATTGAAGACAAGGTAAAACTAAGGATTAGGTTTTAAAACCCAAATCATGGAATTCAGACCCCAAAATTTCAAGAACCAGCAAAGAAAAGGTCCTTGAAAGGAATATGATGGAATTTTAAGTTTTATTTGGTCAAAAATCATAGATATCATTGACGATGGTTAGTATGCATAGTTATAGTCACAATTTGAAGATCTAAAGGAGACTGAGACAAAGGGTTTTTACAGATATTTTTAAAGAAGTGCATATTAAAATCTTACATAAAGGAAAAGTCATAAATGGGTATCTAGAAAACCCATCAATATGGTTTGAAACCGCGTAGATTGAAAGGTAAAGTAGAAAATGCTCAATACCAAGGTAAAGAGAGTTAATAGGCTAAAACTTAGAAAAGGTGATAACAAGATAAGTTTAAAGGGTTGAAATTTTAAATTTTTCATACATTACATTGAGCCCGAAGGGTATATAAGGATGTGTTTTTAATTTTGGATATGACTAGATTTGCATAATCATGGATCTTGCATGGGAATGTCTCTTGAGAGTTAAAATAGGGCATGATTGATTAAACTTGAGAGGATTAATGATTTATTTGATTAATTATCACTTTTTTGAATGGTTTCATGTTAGTATGAGCATGGTGAAATAATATAAAGATTTGGAAGGAGAAAATAGAAGAAAAAAGTCCAAATTTTTGCTTGATTTGGAATTAGGACACTTAAAGCTAGTGAGAGGAATAGAGTGGAAGTATGAGAAAATGAGGTTTTACAAGAAAATGAGTCATTTTAACAGTTGATTGGGCTTGTGTACAAAATGTGAGAGTAGGATATGGGGGTTGGAAGGGTAATTTTTAGGTTGATTGTGCCATTTTTGCATATTTGAGCCTATAGAGCTTATTGGAAAGACTTCTAAAAAAAGGATACTAATGAGAATGATTGAAATTGGTTGTTATGAGTTGATGAATGCATGCAAATGTGTTGGAGCTCTGCATCACCTCATGATGTTTTAGATCCTTCATAGACCTCATGATGACCATTCCCTTGATTATTTGAATTGATAAAAACTTACATATGTGTTTTGATTTATTATGTGTTATAAGGAATTGCATGAGTCCATATATTTGTGAAGTTATTGCTACCTTTGGGAGTTGTGAGGTTCAAAATATATAGTTTTGACACATATTAAACTCTTACAAATGTCAATAACCAATCAAAAGCCCTCAAATCCTAAAAATGACTATATTCTTTTACAAAAAAATATCAATTGTATAATTTAAACCCTAAAAGATTTAGGTTGAATGCTAAAATCCTGAAAAATACCTATGTACTAACTATATTAGAATATGAAAAACTATCTTCTAAACTATGATAGATGGAGTTGTGAGACTAGTTCCATAAGGTGCAGAGTGACCCTAACTTCTTATATTTACTAAAATAAATTTAAAGTATAAGTTTTTCTTTTATTAATATTTATAAAAGTATAAATATTAATAAAAGAAAAACTTATACTTTAACCATTTATTTTAGTAAATATATCCCTCCCATAAGCACATATACCACATAACAAATATGAATTAACATGTGTTATAATGTTCTCACATTTTAGGATTGGTAATCACCAATCCTAGAAATTCATAACACACTCACGTTTTCCCAAAACGCAGTGGTGTTTTGCTTAAAATAAAAAATGTGTCCGATCTTTGGCTCCCCATCTCTATGTGCTTGCCCCATGTGCAAAGGAAAACTATTTGATCTGCTTTAAATTTTCAATTATGGTAAGCACGAGTCTTCCTAGAAATTAATTTTCAATCACGTTCTAACTTCCTAAGAAATTTTATACTAAATGGATCCCCTACACAAGATAATAAAGTTCCATATTTGATTTCCTTGAGGAAGATGCTGATTTGTAACAAAATTATTCTTCCATAAATCTTATGTACTCAGCTCTTAGTATTTGGATCCATAGTAGGTATGGATTTGAGTAAAATTTCCATCATATTTTAGCTCCTAGAGTTGTGATCTATTTCTTAAAAATTGTGATGTCGTCACTTCCCATTATTTTGGAAGGAAAAACTTCTTCCAACTTAAAAGTGGAATTTATGATCATTTTTTTGTACCTTGCTAGATATTTTTGTGATTAGGTTTAAATGATCTATAACATTGACTATAGCTTGTAGTATTGATAACATTTAGGTGGGAATCACTTATATGACAATATTAATTACTAGGAGTTTCCCAACAAGACTTAACCATTTTCCCTTATCGGAAGAGAGTTTGGCTTATACCCAGTACCATATTCTCTCATAAGTGCCTCCTCATTTCATTGTTGAGTAGTGGCATGCCCAAATATATTCTTGGGAGTGATCCTAATTATATTTGAAAAGAAGGTGGAGTGTTGAAGAAAAAAACCATTGATTTTATAAAATTTATTTTTTTCCCGAATGATTTAGTGTATTTATTAAGGACGCCCTTCATGAATCTTGATTCGAATATCTTTCTTTTCCTAGGAGTAGTGTGTCATAAAAATTAAGTGTGATTGATGATTTCTAAGTACCAATTTGATTCCTACTATATTTCTTTCTTGGATGACCATTTTAAAATATATGTTGAGATATTCAACCATGATAATGAAGAGGAATGAGGATACTAGGTTACCTTTTCTCAAACCCCTTAACAAAGGAAAGAGACCAAGTAGGCCCCCATTTATCTATACTAAGAAGTGGACGATTGAAATACATGCAATAATCAAACTACACAAGTCCTCCCTAAATCCGAACTTCTTGACACACCTTGGACTTGGAGGAATTATCACCTTACCTTGGCACAAACTTCACGGATATCCCATTTTCTCGATCATAGAATTTGATTTTGATAGATAATGTAACATGTCATGAAAATGATTAAATTATATAGGATTTATGTTCCTTCAACAAACACTCCTTGCTCTTCTAAAATCTAGCTTGGTAGTAAGGTTTCACATTGTTTGCTATGTAGTAATGATTTTATAGATTGTCTTACACAGAGAAATTGGTCAAAAATGCGAGAAAGCAAGAAATTCCTCCTATTTTGGAACTAAATTTATTACTTTGTACAATTAAGGTCCTTTAGTATTTTCTTTGAATTTATGGACTTCTTTACAACTACTATGACTTCATATGAATAATATACCAAGTTAGTTGAGCTAGATGTGTGACAATCATCTCTATAATTGTTCATGTCCTTTGGGATTCTTCAATACTCACTTTATTCCAACAAGGTGATCTAAGACCTATAATTTTCACAAGAAGACCAAACAAAGCCTTATTACATGTTTTTAAGAGCTATACTATGCATATCAATAGTCACCGAAGTGTGTTTTAAATACTTATACACTTTGACAAGATTCTTTTGATGTAAGAACTAAACTGCTTCATTTTTCGAGACATTCCTTTGAAGAAAATTTCATTTGACAAGTCACTTGAGATGGAATGCAACCAAATTTTCACCACTATCACATAATTCTTAAGCCTTCAAATTGATTCAAATCCATTTATAGATTGATTGAGTCATGTAGAAGATTTTGGATGAGTGCACAGAGAGGAAAGAAAGCCTCAACGAAATCTGTTAGAGAAAACTCTTTGAATCATTAATGAGATCAAAAATTATCAAAGAATATCTTTCATGAAGCCAAGATATAGATATGTAGAAAGATTCACGAATTTTTAGTGGGTAAATTTTGATTTTTGAGTCTTTTTCTTCTTAAAACCCTAGATTGAGGGTTTCTGGTCTATGCACACCGAGACCCTTAAAAATTGATTTTCTTGGCCATTTCTTAATGAAATTAGAAAATTCCACCTCTTATGTACTTTTGGGAGTTCCCTACACCTTTTCCATACAATTAAATAGTTTGAAACATTTCAATTCATTTCTAAAATTGAGAGAAACCATGCACAATGATGTATAATAGCTAATGACAGAAAGGTACTTAGCAAGAAAAAAATTGCATTTAGTCTAATAGGGTATCTTTTCCTAACTCAATTGAGATAATTGTATGATTGTACATCCTATACCAATGTCGGATGAACAACCTTTAGATCACAAACTTATTAATATTTGTCAATCTTGCACAAGTATAGTGAAGTATTGTTGCACCATGTCCATAAATGGCTTTACAATCTTCATTTTAGCCTTTTACCAAGCCCCAACACCTTGAAACCTTTACTAGTAAAGTGTATGCCATTTCACAATCTACAATTCTCTAACCATCATGGTCATATGATATGAGATCCATATCTTTTCACTTGAAGAGTTCACTCCATGAATTTGGCATAGAAGGCAAAACAAGGACAAAGAGGGAAAGTTTAGTTCACACTTACTATATAGTACCAAAATGATCATTTATCATTCACCGGTGACTGGAAGAGAGAATAAATTCCTTTCTCGTAAGCTCATCACTTCATTCAATGACACCTTCAAGGATGACTCTACTCACAACACACATGTAGGCATATACCACCTGCATACCCCGAGAGACCTTATAATGATTCTAACCAACTTAAAGAACGTTGAAAACAAAAGGAACGTGGAGACATAATTAATAGACCATGAAAAGATTTAAATACACTCATCAGTGATTTAAGGACAAAAAAATAACTTCTTATAACATTGACTCAAGACAGTGTTTGAGAGAGAGAAAAACATGGCTAGAAAAATGCTCATAACTTCTTTGTTACTTAACCAATTTGCCTCAAAATTTTTGCAATAATTCAGTCTTGGAGTTCTCTACAAAAATTCCTTCTATTATTTATCTAAATAATGCTCCATATTTTTCTTGGGTGCTAAGAAGATAGGGTGCTCAAATTATATTCCTTAAGAATCCAGTCTTAGGAAAACTTGCATAACTTCCACATACCTCTTCAAAACTTGATGAAATTTGGCATGAAACACTACAAGACACCATTATACATAATCCATAGGTTTTTAGTAGTAAATTTTCCCATACATCTCAAACCTATCTCATTTACCTTAACAAACATTGTCGGTGTCAATCAATACTTCCACAAGATGACCTAAAACTCACTCCAAGATCTATTTCCTTGTTTGTACCACCATATCTGACATGTAGAACATTTCACCAAGTATACCAACCTAAAATATACCTTCAAAGTGAACACCTTCCTCGCAAACCATGCTTGTAGCATCCACGAAACCAACACAAAGCTCAATACACCACGGATGAGACACTACAAATCAACCTTCATGTCTCTTACAGAGCCTCACTCCTTTTCTATCAATGCCACTTGGCATCAATAAAACACCAATGACTAGGGTTCAACATCCGGGTGAATTTACGGCATTTTTAGATCCCAATTCATTTATCTAGTGGTCTAAAATTGGCTTCGAACCTTTTTGGTGGTTTTTTCTAGCACTTAGAGTTTTAATATATTTTGTTATGTTTTATGTAATAAGCCAAGATTTTACATACACCTTAATTTACAAAGGAATATTTTTTATGCAAAAATTGGGGTCCATCTGAGGTGTTTTTCTTTTTAGGATTTTTTGAGTTTTAGGGTTTTCTTAGAGATAATGGGAAATAAAAGGAAGATTGTAAGGTTGTAAAAGATTAGTGTGGATTCTAGAATGAGAAGAAAACTATTTTAAAGCTTATAGTTTTTTTGCAAATAGTTTGTGTGTGTTTTGGATTTATTTTAACCTCTTGCAATTGCATCATCCACATTAAAGTTAAATTTCTAGCTCATGCCCCTCATTGTAACATCTGCTTTAAACAATGAAACTAAGATATTCCACACTTGATTTGGTGATGTGGCTAATTATAGATGGAAGAGGAGTTGGTGACAACTGAAAGACATAAGATACCAAAAGCTTCATCACACTTGTTGAACCACTTGACTTGGTTTGCATCTACACTAGACTTAGTTTATAACCCATAGTGATGCGGTACAACACTTTACTCCTAAGCATAATGGTAATTTTGATTTCCACTTTTGGTAGTTAAAAGGTGTAAGTAAATAAACTGATATTAGATCCATTTAGAAAAAAACAAAGTTTTGGTAGTTGTTACATAAAACAATTAAATGCGCAAAAAAAAAAGAAGTGTCGAACAAAAGAGGAGACACACTTTGAACACCCCCTAACACTATGCCAAGCATCCCCCACATTTTGGAACTTTATAACTTAGAAAAATTTACAAAATTAATAGGTGTAATGTATGGGAAAAGAAAAATAATTAACATTTACAAAAATTGGCACTCGCTTTTGAGCTACCAATCAAAAGTTATTACAATGATTATTTCGTGTAGACACTAAATCATGTAATTCGACTCATTATTTATTTTTGATCTCATACTTGCTATTCATATGGTTCTTAAGTGGAAAGAGTATTAATTACACCATGTCTTTGTTCATTTTTCATTGCTTTCTATCGTTGTTTTCGACCTTACACTAGCACTTTCACAAATCTGTACTAAGATAACATGTTTTTCTCATCTTTGACTGAGGGACCCATCTAGTAGTGGTCCCCTCTAGGTTCCCTTATCCTCTTTTTACTTTCCTCTCTCACATTTTGGACACTTTCTAACCATTCGAGCTTCATATATTTTTGGTGGTCAATATTTTAGGGGTTGATTAAGAAATTAAAGCAAGAGAACTGTTAGGAAATAATTAATATAGTGCTCACAGATGCAGACACATATTTATGTGTGAGTGATTTATAATAATAAATCATGTAGGAGTATTTTTGAGTGAGTAATAACAATTCACATATATAAGAAAATAGTGGGATATTTAGTTGAGGAAGTTTCCTAAATTCTAGCGATGTAAAATCTTGTACATGTGGGCTTGTATATGTAGTGTTAAGATCCCCATAAGTGAAGTGTTCTTAATGTGTATCCAATGTATAATCTGGTGTTGTGTTTTTAGTTGGTATCAGAGCCGGTTAGATGGAAGAATAATTTGTTGATAGGGGAAGCTGCATTATTTTCCCTTACCCCGCATTATAAAGTTTAGTTTTGAAATTGTCATTGCAGGTTGTTTTGTTTTGTAATGGGTGAATTAAAAATAAGTGTGGCATTTAGCAGAGGAACAATGCAACATGTAAAGAGAAAATATTCCCACGCCCAGTAAAGAGAAAATATTTCCATGCCCATTTATTGTGAATTGGCCACACATCGCTATGTTCTTCCATAATGATTACTATCTACCACGCCGAAATGACCCATGTGGATCGTTCCATATCTACCTATAGTTTGTGTAGTTAGATCAGTACATATACATGAAGAATTGTCTACTGGTCACATTTTTAAATGGATTCATTTCCACGTGTTAGATCTGCATCCAAATATCATTGCACTTGAGGCCTGTTATTTTCTATCAAGACCGATTGTTGTTCTCATTGATCCAACAGACTTGCTGATCCATCTAGAAAGAGACAACCAATTACATCCCACACAATCACCGAGTGGATCATAGATGCGACCTATGAACTATTTGATTGGCTTTGACTTCTCCATCCTATTTACTAGTTTTCTACACTTTTGAAGGCATTGTGGAAGCATCAAGGTTGACATTCCATTATTTGGTTTCAACCTAAAGTTGCACAGTTGTAAGCACCCCACACCTTCAAATAGCTACAGGATAGATTCATCACCAAGAGCCTATTCACTAAGTCCACGCCAAACTACCTCCAAGTAAATTGTGTTCTACTCGTCATGCTTATAGGTCTATTTATTTGGATATAATGTATTATTTGTGGAGTTTTTATTTTAATTATTTGTTCTAATATAGTGTGATTCAAGATTCCATGTGGTCATATGGTTTACGTATTATATAGTCAATAGTTTGAGTTTAGATGTCATTAAATATTGTGTCATGGTAAGTTACCATTTAAGAGTTCTCTGATTAGTATATGTTGTAAATATAGACTTTGGTTATTTTCTCTTTTAATAAGTTCATTTTAATATTAAATGTCTAGAGTAAATTTTAGTTTGTATTGTTAAGAGTTATTTTTCAATTATAGTCGTCTTATGGAATTAGTAATAAATTTTGTAAAAAATAACAAAAAAATTTCCTTACGGACGCATTTTTGGTGTTACCCGACATCTTGACAACCATTGAGCCCCATGTTCACATCCAAATGAACTAGTAGCAATATCTTTGGAGGACGGAGGCATCGGAGGTTGGAGTTAAAACAAAAACCTCTCATCATTCACCAACGATGTGGCCGCATACAGAGATGATTTGGTGGCATTTTTTTCCATTGTGTGTGTTTTAATGTGCTTTTAGTTGCATGTGGTGTGCTTCAGATTTTAGTGTTCGTGTATGTTGTGTTCCTAGTTTCTTGGTTTGCGGAATAAGTGGAAATTTCACATTGAGGGGGAACATAATCCAATGTTCCATTTCCAGGTTTTCAGTTTGTGTGTACGAGCAAGAGAATTCAATAGATATTCCTATATTATTCCCTATAGTGAAATGTGATGAGGGTTGATAATAGTACTTGGTACATCATGATGTGGTTATAGGTAAACCACTTGAAAACCTTAATTTTTGGTTTGTGGTAATCCAATTGAAAACCACCATTTTTGGTTCATGGTTAACAGTTTGAAAATCATCAATGGGTTTGTGATCATCCCATGGTAAAAATCACCTATTCATGAAAGTAGGTATAAGTACAAAGATAGGTTTTCCCCATGTTCACACTAAGGGGGTAATGTTAGGAAATAATTAATTTAGTGCTCACATTATGGATTCATATTTATTTGTGAGTGATTTATAATAATAAATCACGTAGGTGTATTGTTGAGTGAGTTATAACAACTCGCATATATAGGAAAATAGTGGGATATTTAGTTGAGGAAGTTTCCTAAATTCTAGGGATGTAAAATTCTATCTTTATCTCAGTATCTTTCTTCGGGCACTTATTAGCATAGTGCGGACCCTTACAAATGTAGCGAGGTAGGCTTGAATCTCTGCTTTTTGCCTATGTGCTTATACCTTCCAATTTATATTTCTTCTTTGGCTTCTTTGTATGCGGGAGTTTTGAATCTTGACTTTTTGAAATGCCGTTTTTATATGTTGTGTTATGATCCGCATAAATAAAGTATTGTTATTTTGTATCTAGTGTATAATTTGGTGTTGTGTTTTCAAGAACCATATAAATATAAAGTTATGTGACCATAATGATGGACCAAGAACTAAACACTTACTATCACCACCTAAGGTTACATCCATCAAAGCATCTATAGCTACATTTGCATCCATATAGATCCATCATAAAGAACAAATGGCTGGTTCATTTGCATCACACTTTATAGAAGGTGAGTCTATTGTTTCCATGCACACATTTACTACATTCTACATCTAGTTATTTGGTTCTTTACTTCACAAAGTGCGACTAACACAAGAACACGTTGGGCACAATTACACACACACAAACACCTAGAGCTAAATTGGGTCAGAGATGTAGTGAAATAATTAGTTAGTAAGTCTACCATTCGGCGATTGAGGACGGTCTGACTCCATATACATCTTTATTTTTAGGGTTTTGATGATTTACTTGGGGTTTTACAGGTGATTCTTCTATATCTAGTTTACATAAACATCTAGCATAATTTAGTGACATTCGGTGACAAGAAGCAAACACGGTGAACATCCAAAGAACACTTCGAGAGAGGTTCTATACGTACCCAAAATTGAAGGGTATTGTACCACCAGAACAATGTTACACATGCCCTAATGATGATACAGGTCACCTCGCAAGGTGTTCGAATCCAGAAAATCTCGCGAAGTACATGTTAGCATCCCAAATGCTTTGTCCATGTTCCTCGTGCTTTGTTTTATTCCTCTACCCTTCATTTCTTAGCGTTTTGACCTTTAGTGACGAAACCACCGCCACAGTAGGGGCGGCGGTCCCAGTATGCCGCCGCCTTGCTCGGGTGGCGCCTTCACACATTTTCCAACACGTTCTTTTGATCACGACTGGCATAATTTTCAACTTTCACCAGCTTTTCTCCACCGCCTTAGCTTGTATTAATGTTTTATGTCCCCTGGAATAGTGTTTCTCCATTGTTTAATGGTAAAAGAGTTCTGATTGGAGTTACCTTTGGGTGAATGTGAAATCTATAAATAGCCATCTTGTTTTCAAGCAAATGGCCCCTCAAAACTACCTCTCAACTTCTCATTTTCATTGTTTAGTCTATCAATTTCTTGTTTAGAGCTCATTTTGTTTCATGTTTGCATCCATGCTAGTTTTTCCTTTGCTTTTAAGAAGCCATTTGATCTTCTTGCTTCAGTCTTGTTCATTGTTGTCCATACAAATTAGTTTAGAGTAGAGTAGTGTCAGTTATAGATTGCATCCATTAGAGTTGTAGGTTGTGTTCTTCACAGAACGTAAATTCTAGAATCTCTCAGTACACTTGTGTTATATTCCCGCAATAAATCCCGCTAGGAATTGCATATGCCAAGCTCTGTCTCTTGTGTTGTCCCTCTCCTACTCGCATTATATTCTCAATACATATCCAAAGTTGCCATTGTTCAAAACCTTCTTCTCGTTGATCTTGCTAACATATACACGCTCTTCTAGATTCACATGAACATGAAGGAACAAGGAGATTATTCGAGGGGACAAAGTCATACACTACTAGATTCACCTTTGTTCTACAAATTCCGTGTTTCATCTCATCAAAATTTCTAGTTAAAATATATCAAATAGAGTAGTGAAATATTTCATTTCAATTAAAATTCATTTTCGATATTGCCAGGGAAGCTGTGGGGATTGATAGTTTACGAGAAGCTATGATTCATTCCTCACTTCTAAGGTAGGATCAATAATTTTGTAATTAAGTTAATCAACTATCTAGTTATTTAGGATAAACTCACAATTTGCAGTGAAATAGCTACACCAGGCTACCTTGTTTGTTTTAATTTTGTTATTAGATTAGTTGTCATTTTCTGAATATATTAGATTAGTTGTTCTTTCAATTCCATTTAAAATTCTATTGAAAAAATAAAAAAAATAGAGGAATATATATATATATATATATATATATATATATATATATATATATCTTGCATAATTAGTTTATCTTGTATGAAAATCACGAGACCTAGGGAGCCCAGAGAATACATTTTCGAGCCAATCATGCCACAACCCAATCTTGTTGCAGCAATAACTGATATAGACCAAAATCTTAGAATTCAGGTCTTCTGAACAACAACAGACCTACAAGAAATCAGCTCACAGTTAAGGGGATTAAACATAGAAGATGACAGAGCGCACACGTTCTGGTCAAGTCAGCCAAATTATAGACTGCCTTGATAGATATTTGTATGACTGTAGAAGGACCTAAAAGAGAGAAAACATTCGGTTGTGATCCACTAGTCCCACAGCCAGACACAGGAGACCTCCTCGTTGATATAGACACTAGCTTACATATCCAAGTTGTCAGAACACCTATTAGATACTCCGAGAAAATCGTGTAACTTCTACTTCTAAACGTAGAGGCTGAAAAGGCATGTGATTACTTGGATACTCAAAATTAGGGATTGATTCTTCACATGACCATGGAGGTCCACAACAACCATGAACTTACGGTTGTGATCCAAAGGTCCCACAACCCAACGGACCTACAAATTAGTCCAACATTGACGCCGGCTTTGCGAACATTAGTGTTTAGATCCTCTCCACTCCCACCGAGACATTATCACACAACTATCATTATTAAACGTAACAACTAATCAAGCTAAAGATTTCTAGACTAGACCGAGAGAATCATCCATAAAACACCAAAAGATCCACTACACATTTAGCATCTATTTTCATGACCTTGTCAGAGACATATATGATCTATCACACCGATTCGAGTTAGGAGGGCCTTCTTTGCCTTAGATTCGTAGATCCCCTTATTGCGTGTTGAAGACATAAGATTACCTAACTAGCTTATCTAGTACCCCCACGTGTATTCCATCCCCACCAACTGTCTCGGACAACCTCGGGAGGTCGGGTGCGAGGAAGAGTTACTTGTAGATTCCCATGCTCGCATGTCATTTTTCCATCATATAGTTCCCTACTCATTTATGCAAACATAGACACCCGATCTCATACTAAGGCATCCTAGATGCTCCTATCCTCCTCCAGGCACCCCAGTCTATCAAGAAAGCTCGGATTTTCATTTTCTCGAGCTCATTTACAATGGTTTCTTCATTGTTTTCAGTCGATTTCCATTGCGACACGCCCGTAAAATCATCAAATCAACTAAGGCCTTCTTAACCCTCTTACACATTAGGGTTTCACATTTCAATGCTTAGATTTCTTGGGTATCATTTAAATATTTTACTACTTCATTTATTCATTCATTTTACTGCTCTATAACATTATATTACACTAGAATAGGGTAAGTGCATGGAAATGGGGGCGAAAAGGGGTAAAAAGGGATACCTTTTTCCGAAATCAGAAAAACTTGAACTTCATCTAATAACTTGACATGCATATGCTCAATATTTGACAAAATGATAAGAATGAGTAAGGTAGATCTCGGAATATAGTATCTAAACTAACATTTTTCAAAAAATTGTGGAGATTAAGAGGTTCAAATGTGGTATGCGAGACAAAGTATGTCTATTTTTGTGTCAAAATATAAGAACTTATTGTGTGTACGACCCCTCATTTTTGATTTATCTAAATTATTTTAAAACCCTTTCTATAGAAAGTTAGATAAAATCATGCAAAAGGTTCCACTAATTTAAAATAATTTTTGGATGAATATATAATTTTTTATTAATTTTCAAAGTGCACACATCCCGAAAATGAAAAATTTGTGTGTACACCCCCATAACTTTGAGAAAAAAAAGTCACATTTTTTTAGTTTGTGTGTAGAATGGAGTTTCGAAGAGATGTTTTTTTTTAATTTTGTTTAAAAATCATAAATTGTGTACAAAAATGTATGCATACATTTTGACAAGAAAAGAAGGCACTAGTAAAAGAAATTAAGGATGAAAGCCTTAAACTAATTAGATTTTAGAAAGAAGCATATCGTCACCAAGATAAAACCAAGCTTGACATCGTAGTATAATTTTTTTGGAATATTACGTTATAACACATTTAATATCAGGGTGTACACGTGAGATTTTGATGTTTTCTTGCAAAAACAAATCCATTCATAGATTACATAGTCCAAAGCTTAGGGTGGGAGATCCAAGGCAAATCCAAGCATGTGGGTCGGGATTTTCAAAACCACGAAGCTATAACGAGCTCATGTTATGTCCTGAACTAAAATCCAAACATACATAAAACAAAAGGAATTTTCATGTTTGGTCCCACTGGTCACGAGTTATTTGAAAACTGCTGCAAATTCCTACATATTCCTATATATTCATGCACTTTTGGATTCCTATTATCAATTTTGATCATGTTGTATTTCATTGAATTATTAAATAATTCTTTGACATATGAGTGTTGACATATTCTTTTTTATATTCCTAACATTCAATAACATTTTTTTGTCAATTATATTGTGTTGATAATGATATTTGAGAATTATGGAGAGAAAGCAATCACTCGAGCAATTGGAAAAACAAAGGGAACAGATGCAAAAAGGACGTGAACAAAAGAAATTGAACACGCCTTTACGAGAGATTGAAGATGATTCTAAAGTCATAATGTCATCCTACAAAGCCAAGAAATAAGATTAAAAAGAAAGAAAACAAGGGAGCGAGTACAAAAATCCATGAAGAAAAGAATTCAACATATGGAGAAGAAGGTATGTCATCTCTTCCAAATGAAATTGATGGTGCAAGATATCCTGAAACACCAATTGAATCAATAAATAATGAATATTTAATGAATGACGATGCAATGCCACATGTAAACATAGATGTTACACCAAATGAACAACGTATTGAAAGCACACACTCTTTACCAAATTATGAAGATGAACAACAAATAGAAAATGAAAAATGTTTATATGATATTGAACAATCATTTCCATTGAAATCATCGATTAAAATTTTGTGGAAAACACCCAAAATTTTACTTGAGATTGATGAAAATATTTTAAATCTAATGACTAATAAGATTTGTGAACGCACTTGTAGAAGAAAAGGTAATCAGATATGGAAAACATATGTTAATGACTTAAATGAAATATAGGTAGATGTAAATTATTTTTGAAATGATGAAAATATTAATTATAGACCTATAATTAATACCCTTGGTTTAAGAACATCTAAGGGAAACAATGAAAAATAGATTGTAAAAATTTAATGAATGCATACCAATCAAGTAGGTTCAACCTGACGTCTTAAAGTACATATAGTAATGTTACCCAACGTGTTATTACATCAACTATAGTAAGTAAAGCAATAAAAAATCTTGTTTAATTAGAAAAACAAGTAGTGCACTAAAAATAAATAGGAAAACATTATTAAAAGCTCTCAATCATCATGAAAGAATTAAAGATTCAAATAACAATGAATTATGGGAATTCTTTGGTAGACTTCCATGAAGAGACAAAGACATAGTTGATGAGTTAAAATAAAATATTTTATAATTTTGGAAAAATAATACAAGGGTTTCACCTAATGAAAAATATGTTTTAAAAAGAAGAATTGGTTCTAAAAACCGTGAATCACATCCTAAACATTTTTTGGATATGAGTCAAACACAATTTTTTTGAAGTTAAAAGAGACTCATCCTGAAATACAAATTTGCCAAAGGTATTTTTAAATTTCAAAACCTTTTTATGTTAAAATAAATCACTCACAAACTACTTGTTTTTGTAGGATCCATATTGAATTTTCTATGCATTATGATATTTTCGAGGCATATATGTGTTAATTTGTATATGCCGAGAATATTTTTAGGAGTGTATGAAAAATGTTCCACGTAAATCAGCAAGATATTTCATCGCAAGTGTTATTTGTACTAGTTTGTAACAATGTTTTTATAAGAAATCATGTTTAGAAGGAACTTTTGATAGTTGTGGTGGTTTGCAACGTTTGCAAAATGTATACACACAGAGAATACACAAGTAATCAAAATGATTTAGTTAGTTTTGGAAAATACAATTCAGTGGCATACACTTTAAAAGATGGTAAAGAAGCCAAGAGGTGTGAATTAGTGAGTAAAGAAATAAGTGTATCAAATTTTATGACTATATTTCGAGAGAAGATAGTGTATGAGTATGCACAAAATACACATAGAGCTCAATGATTATATGAGCAATTCAATTTAGACAAGGACACATTTCCTCTTGGTACCATTGTGTCAGTTATTGATTTTGTAGAGAACTATAATCTAAATCCACAAAATGAAGTGCAATCACAATACTACAAATCTATTTAGGTTTCCATATTTTTGCATATAGTATTCACTCATGCTCTCAACAACACAAAGGAAGAGATAAAGATTTTGAAGGAGTGCCATTTATATATTAGGGATGATTGTGGACATTAATCGAGCTCGTGTAAGGTTGTTTTGAGATCTTCTATGGCAATTTGAATAATATAAACATCATATTTGATAAACACTTCATATGGACAGATAATTTTACATCACAATTCAATAATACATGAATGTTCTATTGTTTGAGCAGGATACATAGGATTATTGGTGTTCAACATTTGTGGAATTTCAAAGAGGTAGGGCATGGAAAAGGAGAACATGATGGTGCGAAGCATGTGTTAAAAGAGCCCTAATAAGAGAAGAATTGAAGTACAAAGATGGTTCCAACTTGATCGATAGAAAATCCATCATGGAATGGTGTAACTCAACAAAGGGTCCGAGTAATGAGGGTAATTTTACAGTTCGTAGGTTTTTTTGTTGGTAGAAGAAGATAATTTTGCAAAATATTATGATTGTTGTACACTAACGGGATCTAGTGAGTTACACTTTTTTAGAAGTTCAAATTCAGGTTCGTGGACTATTTATATGAGGAAAATGACATGCTTTTACTCTTCATTTGTGTATTCATTTTGGGATGAATGTGAGTCAAAAGAGTGGGTTGATGAATGGTGTTGTATACTCTTAGATCCACTCGGCACCTATCAACCTCCACGAGCTCTACAACTCACAGTGGGTGAATCATCTATTTACTTTGACAATATATCAGATCTAGTGCAACCAGGTATTATATATCTGCATTATATTGTAAAAATTTATAGTTTTTCTCATGTTATGTAACTTATTAATGAATCATTTATTGAAATTAATGTTTTTGTGTAATGTGATGTAGGTCATGTTTATGCGGTTATTGCAAAAGAAAATAATAAAGAAGGAACATCTTACTATTTGTGTCATTTTGTTTAGGCAAAAAAGAAATTGATAGCCCCAATAATAGATGGAGAAGGCCTATATTATCCTACGGAGTCTGTAGTTATTACTAGAACATGGCTAAGAATATACCCAATTAAGAAATTTGATGCGTGGTTGTTTGAGGACTTTGACACTCATAGAAAGATTATTCATATTCTAACCTAGTTATTGCATCTAATGTTCAATTGATTAAATATGGAGGTTAGATCGTGCAATAAAATATTGTTGAAATTTTTGACTCGACCATGAAGCAATACTTGACACCCTCAAAATTAGATTGGACCCAAATGATTCACGGGGAAGGAATTTGTACAAATGAAGATACACAAAACTTCCATTAAGCCTATTAAGTGGATTACTTTATCAAGTTAAAGCTATGCTCACTTAAGAGTAGATATAAGTATCTACATGAAATTAATTATAATATTTACTTTAATGATTTTGTATGAATTTTGTAGGTTTTAAAATTCTATTTAATTGTTTACTAACATGTCTGCCTTGAAGTTAGTGGTGCCAAAAAATATTCCACCTTCATCTGGTTGGCATTGTTAGTGTAGAATTTATTATTCTCGAAGCTAATAAAAATTAAATATTGGAAACAAAAAAGAAGAAAAAAATCTCATTTCACCACCTATATTGTATGAAAAATATCTTCTTACAATTCTCATTTCACCACCTATATTGTATGAACAATATCTTCTTAACATGTTTCCTAGTACTTGTTTCACATTGAAGGATTTTGGGCATAGAAATGAATCCTGCCCATTCGGTGCTTTTTTAATAAATAGTACAATGAGAGGACAGAAATGAGATGGAGAAAACTGAGACATGATTTCATAAAGGGTCCCAACACGGAGGTGTAGGATCAGATGATACCTTTTTAGGTGCCACGGTGACCGAGAAATCACCAAGAAAAGTTATTCCCTTTTTCCTCTCGGGGTTCTTAAGGGACAATGCCCAAACGAAGTATCCTGGAAGAACCGAAACCTTCTCACACTAAAAAAATACTTCCCCACCATTTACTTAGGCCACCTAGAGGTGTGTGCACAACATTTAAAGCCATGAGCTTAGTTTGTAAAATATTGCATTGGACAAACTTAGATGACTTAAATTGTCCTAAGCGGAGCTTTTGAAAACAATAGTACAATGAGAGGATAGAAATGAGATGGTAAAAACTGAGATAGGATTTCATAGAGGGCCCCAACATGGAGGTGTAGGATTAGACAATACCTTTCTAGGTGCCATGGTGACCGAGAAATCACCAGGCAAAGTTATGCCTTTTTTTCTCACAAGAATCTTATGGGACTATGCCCGAACGAAGTATCATGAAAGCTTAGACACCTTCTCCCACTGATAAAATCCTTCCCCACCATTTAATAGACCCAATGCATGTGCATAGTTTGTTCAAATCCATGAGCTTCATTTGCACAATATTGCATTTGACAACCTTAGACCACTCAAACCGGCTTATTCGGTGCTTTTACAAACAATAGTACAATGAGAGGATGGAAATGATATGGAAAAATTGATAAATTATTTTTTTAGAGGACCCCAACATAGAGGTTTAGGATCTAATGATGCCTTTCTAGGTGCATAGTTACTTGAGAAATCATCAGGTGAAGTTTTTCCCTTTTTTGCTCTTAGGGCTCTTAAGGGACTATGCAGGGACGAAGTAGCCCAGAAGCCCATGAACCTTCTTAAATTGAAACTAAGCCTTCCTCACCATTTACTAGGCTACCTGAATGCATGTGGGTAGTCGGTTTGGTGCCACATGCTTTCATTTGTAGAATATTACATTAGACAACCTTAGACAGATTCCAACCGGGCTATTTGGCACTTTTACAAACAACGGACAAAAAGAAGACCAAAATGACATGGAAAAACCTAAGACACACTTTCGTAAATGGCCTTAATTGGGAGGTGTAGGTTCTAACTCTACCTTTATAGGTGCTTATGGTGGTGAGAAATCACCAAGAGAAGTTTTTCCTTTTTTTCTCTCAAGGCTCTTAAGGGACTACTCTGGACGAAGTAGACCAAAGCTTCAAAACCTTTTTACACTAAACGAATCATTTTCCAACATTTACCGAGCCACCCCAATGCATGTGGATAGTTGGTTTGGTGCCATAAGCTTCCATTTGTAGAATATTGCATTAGACATCCTTAGACTAACTCCAACTGGCATATTCGATGCTTTTACAAACAATAGTACAATGAGAGGACCAAAATGAGATGGAAAAAACTAAGATAGGATTTTGTAGAGGTCCCTAATGTAGAGGTGTAGGATCTAATGATACCTGTCAAGGTTCTATGGTGTCTAAGAAATCACTAGGTGATTTTTTTCCTTTTTTGTTCTTAGGGACCTTAACGAACAACGTCGGGATGAAGTAGCTCGAAAACACCATAACCTTCTCACACCAAAAAAATCCTTCCCCACTATATACGCGGCCACCCCAATGCATGTGCGGAGTCATTTTGGTGCCACGAGATTTTGTTTGCATAATATTGCATTGGACAACCTTACACTGACATGATTTTGTAGAGGGCCCCAACGTGGACGTGTAGGATCCACATACCTTTCTTGGTATGCAAATGTGAGCGTTTTTAATTTTTTTGAAAGGTGGGATGAGAACACAACATTCTCTGTGCAATCAATCCATTTTTTCTAATACATGTTCATATTCAAAAGAACCTCTTCTTCCATTTGAAAGTTCCTATTTGTCTCACTAACTTGGTAAGGATTACGCATACTCTAGAAACTTCACATTTCTCATGACAGATATGGTAGTTGCCACAAAGATGTTCAACATTGGAGTCCAAAATATAAAAAATATCCTTGTATTTTATTTAAAATAAATTATTCAAAGGATGTCAAGAACATTTGAGGTAATTATTTGGGATCATAGAAATTGGCCAAGGAAAGAATCTATTTAATTAAATTTGGACATATATCTAATCCTCTTTACAAGTTATTTATGAGATCAAGTCTCAGTGATCTTCAATACTAATAGAAAAATTTGTAACTATAAATTACATAGCTTAAAATTTCAAAGATCATCCTGTCCTAGAAACTATTAAGGCACAACATTGTCTCCTTCCTACATACTTAACGATGATTAGAAAGTGATTTTGGATAATATGAATGCAAGAACCAACCAGTGGACTGACCTCTTTAGTTATCATTGGCAGGTTAGAGTCATCCTAATTAAATAGGTCCTTCAAGAGCTTCCTATATACATGTTTTATGGCCACCATCGCAACACAAAAATTAATCTCAAAGGAAATGGAAGAAACATAATATTTATATATCATAGATGTAATGTGAAATATTAAGTATATTTAATGTTTTGAACATTTAACATTGATTGTGAAATATTAAGTATATTTAATGTTTTGAAACTATGAAATCTTAAGTATATTGAATTTTTTGAACACTTAATGTAAAATCTTAAATCTCCGAAAACATAGCTCTTTGTCTCTCTCTCTTTCTCTCTCTCTCTCTCTCTCACACTCTTTCTCACACACTCTCTCTTCTCTCACTCTCTTCTCTCACACTCTCTCGCTTTCTCTATCTCTCGCTCTCATTCTCACTCTCTCTTTCTCTCTCCCACGTTCTCTCTTTCTATGTCTACCCTTCTTACATTCCCTCTCTCTCTTTCTCTCTGGATTACAATTTAATTATCGAATTAATGTAATATTGTGTTATCTCATTACATACATTTCATTTGAATTATTGAGATTCCAATAAGTGGATAACATTGACATTGAAATTATATTATTATAATTGATGGCATTGAATGATTATATTACAACTTGGAAAATTGAAAATTAGTTATATATAGATTTTAATTCCCATGTTTAAAACATAAAATAAATTAACACTAATAATACATATTAAAATAACATACATATGATATCATACTAATCCACTTACATACAAGTTTTAAAACAATTTTTTTGCATATATTATATTGTTTCAAAAATGGTTGATAACATACAAAATTTGATCAAAATCAATGTCTTAACAAAACCATGTAGGCATATACAATGATATACATAGACAAAACATAAATCCATATACATCTACGCCATATGCCATGAAGGAAGATAACAAAATCCGTATACATCTAAACTATGGACCGTATCATCAAATAATTTAGTTCTCTTTGGGCACCGGAAGATGACTCAGGCACATCAGTGGAATGTCCCTTTATTCCGCTTCGAAACCTCCTACGCTCATAGGATGCTTGTAGATCCATCTATTAATACAAATAAACAACATACCCATTAGTATACAATTAGTGACATATATAAAATGACACTACTTAAAAATAAATACTTACTTGCTATCTAATGATCACTATCAATCATCCTCTGCTTCTCAATATTATCAACATCAGTACCAGATGCATGAACTGGAGTACCAAACTCCTCCTGTGGTAACAACCATGATGACAAAAATTAGAATACACATGTGAATGTCATTAAATAATAATAAATGATGTTATTTAATACAATCAATTCATTATATAAATAACTTTACCATCACATATACACTGTAAGAGGGATGACAGAAGCTATGCCCATAAAAACTCGATATTTAATGATCGGTGAATCTCAATAGTGACTATAATGATTTCATCAACTAAAAAAATAATAAAACTCACATTAGTAAATTCATATGTTAAATATAGTTCATGTTCTCTTCATGTATATGATTAATAAAAATAATTAAACTTACATTAGAAATTCTCCAAAGATGCAAAATTGTACCCACATTCACCTGTGAAGAAGGGGAATGTGACACTAGATGCATACTTTGACCCTGTAATTTTATAAAAACACACACGTGTCTCATTAATTTTCATTCACAATTGATTAACATTGTTTATTATAAATTTTATATATAATATATATATATATATATATATTCAATTACAACTAATTTCATGTAAAATTACCTGATGGTCAATACCAAATGCCGAATCCAGTAGGCAATCTATGATGATGATATTATCTAACACAGAATCATGATGTGCCTCCTCCAATCGGTCAACCTACTCATCCTATGGAGTTGCCTCATGAGGCTGTGGATCTATCTGGAGAGACTGTGGAGTTGTCTCGCTACGTTGTGGATCTGCCACATCAACCACATATGTGCCTATGCTCCCACAAACATGACACTCTATGGTATATGATGTCTTCTCCCTAGAAGGACCAGCCTCATCACCCTGGGAGAGACGAGTGCCATGATGAAGAAGTGAATGAGTCAATGATGTAATGGAGTCGAGGGTCTGAACCTCCACTATCTCCTTCACAATAGAAGGGAAAAAAACATTCTGAATAGGAGGGTGAACAATGGGCCTAACTTGATGGTTATGTAAATGTTGTGCCCCCACCCTATCCTGTGTAGATCCTTGGTCTCTTCCCTGAAAATATCTAACGTCATAATAGTTAGGTATTTCATTGAGGACAAACTCACAATAGAGTTTCCACAATAAATATTAGGACACCTCAAAATTATTACAAGGTGGTTGGTCAAAACCATCCACCACTTATCCAAGAAATTGTTTTTAATCCCCTCGTGATTGCACCAATGTATAGGGAATATTTTGTAATCCAATCGTAATGGTGTATTAATATTTGGATCTGTAAATAATTCACACAATTTGTCCTTTGTGATTTTTTTATTTTTCACCGCATCATAGGACAACTTATCTGAATATAAATCACGATAGTTGTTTTTGAAACTATCCCATGTGTTAATTTTTCCTACCACATTGTCAATATTGGATAACAATGATCCTAATGATGTGGCTAGGTTTTGATGACAAGGATTCATGGCATTAGGGTTCTTTAAAGTTTCTATTAAACCCTGAATTTGCACTTTGTGGTTTGCAATTTCCCCCAAAATTTGTTGTTGGGTGTTAGGAGGATGTCTGACAATAGAAGGGGGTGTTCTAGGGATGTTTTTTCTTTCTCTTTGTTTGGGGATGAATGACGGGATTGATTTGAAGGTAAAGAAACATTTGAAAATGAAAATAAATAACAAATCAACAATTATCTAAAAAATAAAATTTACAAAGAAAAAAACCTAAATCAACATTGACCAACCTTCTTCGCTCTCTGCCATCATCGATTTGAGGTGCCAGGGTGTCGAGACACAAAATATCTAAAATGCGAGCATGTCTTTCCTCGATTCATGTTTTGATTCCTTTGGTTTTTTTGTTTTTGTAAATGAATAGCTCTAGTTTTGTCTTTTTTTATTAGAGTCGAAACACGAGCGTGTTATAATGTGCTCACATTATGGGTTGGAAAATCCAAACCATAACGTGCTCGCATTATAATGTGAGAAGATTTCCCATTTGTGTTATAACGTGACCGAGCCATAACGCGAGCGCGTTATGGTGAAAATGGCCAAAAAGTGGATTTGTGTCCTCTTTTTGACCCCCATCTTTGTGCATAGGCCCAATAATCATATTTTAGTTTAATAGTTTTGGTGAACATGATCTTCGAATTCACCTTCGTTCTAGGTTTTTCTCATCTTATCTATGGACTCTAAAGTTGCTCAAATTTCTTTGTGATTTACTTAAGATGCATCCCAATTTCCAAGTTGTTATGCAAAAAACCCTAGACACCATGTATCTCCCTAGAGATATGCCGCCACATCAAGTGAGTTCTATTTTTGATCATTTATCTGATGACCTTAGTACTCATGATCCTCCATCTAATCAAACCCATGTTGGACTCAATTCAAGCTTTGCATTCTTTATTTCAAGACAAATTTTAGGTTATGGAATCCACGATTACATCTCTCAAATCTGAAATTCAACATCTTAAGGACGTTTATTAGGCTCATGTTTGTTCCCCCTATCCATCTCATCCTCATTCCATGCCCACTACATGTGCTCATATTAGTGATCCTCAAGGTCATACCATTACCAGATCCTCTCATCTTAGATTGTAATACTAAGAAACATGACCTTCTTATTGAGCTCCTTAGTCATCACTTGATCACTTTACCACCTACTCATTACTATCCTCCTTATCGGCTAGAAAAATATCAAGGGCATCCATATTTTAATTATCATCGATCAATAGAAATAATGACAATGATTTTTATGCTTTACAACAAAGAATTAAACATCTTGAGTGTTAGGGCTTTATCTCATTCACTACACAACATTATGATGCATGTCCCATCTACAAATGATACATCTTAATGGGTTCCTAAGTATGATTCATCTATATCTAATGAACATCATGCTATCACTTATAGTGCCTTCTTTGGCCACTCAAGTGCCACCTATTCAGTCCACTCCACCTCCTCTTATGGATAGTCCTACTCCTCCACTCAAGTTATTTGCGACATTACCAAGTCAATCTAAGAAACCTCCTCTAAAGATCAGTTCAACTTGGCCTCCACTCAAGTCATCTGCATTCAACAAACAACCACTCATTACATAAACCAAACACACTCTAGCTGAAATCTTTCAACTCTAGTAATTTAAGGAACCTATATAGTCCTCGCCTCAACATCTAATCACTTTTTCAAAGAAACTACTCCTTACATTGATCCACTTAACATATTTTGACTAAATATCCATCACTTACATACTTTGGGGGCATGACGCTTATCATCCCCTTCCCTCTTCTAAAAAAAACATGTGTATTACATCTTCATCACATAACAATCCAACATCTGCTTATTACACTCATACTTCGACATACACTCACATCGTCACCACCCGATGACACACTCTTGTACTTTGGTTCAGACTTGATTGTTGAGGGCATCTTACACACATGAACCCCACACACTGCACTATAGGCATTGCGTGTCTTCATACATTCTACATTTTGCATCCTACATTTTTTCCTACATACATCATACACATTCTACACATACCTCACATACTACACCATAACCACTACAAATTGCACATTTTCCACACATCATCTTACATTTTACATCCTACACCTTACATATTACATCTTACGTCTTACAACTATTGTGCATCTACACATCTTATCTCATCTACGCATCTTGCATTACATACCATACACCCTACTACACACATTACACATTTTACACATTCTCTTTTATGTGTTGCACTCACTACCCGATGATGCACTCTAGTCACATGGTCCATATTGGATTGTTGAGGGTATACAAATAAAATGGACCTCATCACCCTTACATGTTCATCATTCAATATTTTCTCATGTGACATACCTAGATTAAGTGATATATACTTTAGGATACAGGGTCACTTCTTCTACCATCATCTCGTGATAGGCTACATCATCACTTTTGCTTGCATCATTTAGTGGTATATGCTTTAGGCTACATCACCAATCCTTTTCTATTCATCTTGTTGTGATATACACTTAGGCTACAAAGTCATGCATACTTCCTCTTTAGGTCACATATCATCAATACACACTCATCATCACAACGTGTACCACACAACACATAGTTCGACCATTTCTCGATGACACACTCTAGTTTATGGTTCATTCTTGACTGCTAAGGGGCATACTAAATGAACATCACTACATACAATTCCATTCACTCGGGGGAATGTGGATCCTATCATTCACTCTGCATTTCATTCCATCCATCCACAACATACTACATTTTATGGTTGCATTTACTCTTTCTTGCACTTACTTTTACATGTTCTCTTTATTACACATGCTAGATAGATATATTGTATGTCATTATCATTCTCATACACACATGCGTGTTCACTTGATTTTTAGTTGTGATCATAGGCTATATAGGGATACTACACGCAACATGGATGCTTGACTACTAGTCCCACAAAAGCTCCTGGGGGCATCCAAATTTGTATGCTACTACGGTGTGTTATTGTTTCATTTTTGTTCATAACACACTACTTTGGTTTATACACTCTTTGGCATACATTTTATCTTTCTAACATGTTGATGGGTATTCCATGTGTAGTATTTGTTATGTAGGGATATTTTTTCCATACTTATTTGTAACATTGTTTGCTATTGTTTGCTCTTATTTTTAGGATTTTCCCTTTTCTTGTGTGCACACTTGTTTTTTTGTGGCCACTATGGCCTTGAGTGTTGTGACATCGTGAGTGGTGTCCCATGTTTGCAACCCACTTTGTGCGGTCTACATTGTCTTTTTGGGTGTTTACATTATCTTCTTATTCTTTATTTAGTTTACACTTGTCTTCTACATGCATGTTCATACTAACACTTGTTTTCTAGACATCTTGTTTGTATGTGCCTTGGTTTCTATCAAGCACATCCATTCCCCTCCTGTAGGGAAAATTTTAATATCTATGTTCGGTCCTCTTTTTGGGGCTGCATTCTCCTATCCATGACATCACATGCACCCCCAAAGATGGGGACATCATTTGGGTTTACAAACATACTTTGCTGGTACAATTTAATTTTCAATTTTTTTCCATGACATAGTGGGTTACAAAGTGAGTGGGTTCATACCAGTATACGAACTCCGTACACAATGAATTTTACAAGAAAGGTTGTCTTTAGCACATGTGGGAGCAAGTTAAAGGATAGAGGATAAACCAAACCTTCCTCTCTACACTTCCATGATGTCAGATCACCCAAAAACTAGATAGTACAAATATATCTTCACTCTTGGGAAGCAGTTACGAGTTGGAGGATGAATTAGACTTTCCTCCCTACACTTCTTCGTCCAATGGTGTGAGATCACCCAAAAACTTGCACTTCTTCATCGACATTTACAGGATCCTTTCTACACCCCTTTTCTCATCACGGATCAGTGCACATGTTCCTTTTTCATTTTCATACTTTCTTTACATGTTTTTACATATATACATGTGTTTTTACACATTACACATATACATGTGTATTTGACTACTTGATCATCTTCTCTTTTGTAGTCCATCCATATGGGAAGCAAGCAATCAACAACACACACATACACGAGTACATCACACACACAATACTAACCATGTATGTACACTACACACACACATTAGCACATTAGCATCTACACACGCATTTCCACCCTAGGTTCACTCATCAACTCATAACTATTTTTACACTTTTGCATCTTTAGTCTCCATGCTCCATGTTTTTATCACTCCACACTTTATTTAGTCCTTCGACACGTTTTCTACATCACTCTACATGGATATCAGGTATGCATCTCTATCTACTTTATGTTACCAAACTTTCCGCTCACCAACATAAAGTGGGGAAAATGTAGACACTAAATCACACACTTTGAGTCATTATTTAGTCTCGGTCTCATATTACTATTCATATGGTTCTCAAGTGGAAAGAGTAATAATTAACCCATGTCTTTGGCCATTTTTCATTGCTTTCTTGTCATTTTTTTCAACCTTACACCAACACTTGCCTAGTCTGTACTTGTCATACTGTATTTTTCTCATCTATGACTAGGGGCCCTAGCTAGGATTTGGTCCCCTCTGGGAACCCTGATCCTCTTTGTACTTTCCTCTCACCTTTTAGGCACTTTCTAACCATTTGAGCTTCTTATATTTTTGGTGATCTGTCTTTTTGAGGTTAATTACAAAATTAAAGAAAGAGAACCATATAAATATAAAGTTATGTGACCATATTGATGGACCAAGCACTAAGAACTTACTATCACCACCTAAGGTTACATCCATCAAATCATCTATACCTACATTTGCATCCATCTAGCTCCATCACAAAGCACACAAGGTTGGTTCATCTACATCACACTTCATAGGAGGGGAGTCTATTGTTTCCATGTACACATTTACTACATTCTACATCTAGTTATTTTCTCACTACTTCACAAAGTGTGACTGACCACAAGAGCACCTAGGGCACAATTATACACACACACACACACACACACACACACACAGAACTACATTGGGTTTGAGATGTAGTGTAACACTCAGTTAGTAAGTCCACCATTGTGGTAGCTGAGGATAGTCTAACCCCTTCATATGCATATTTATTTTTTAGGGTTTTGATGTTTTGCTTAGGGTTTTATAGGTGATTCTTCCATCTTTGGTTTAGAGTGACATCTGGCGCATTCATCAACATTCACTCGAAAGGAAGCAAACACAAGAAAACATCCATCAACACTTCGGAGGGTTTCCTTGGTCATTTTGAAGACTAGACTCGGATATTAGGCCTGGGCACCTTGGTGCCCCTCTAGGGCGCTCGGATCTTAGACCAGGCATCCTTAGTGCCCCTATCTTCATCTAGGAACCTCTGTCTAGCCAAATAGCTTGGATATGTATTTTCTTGGGCTCATGTGCGGTGATTTCCTCCTTGTGTTTAATCGGTTTCCATTGTGACATAGTCCTACGAAATCATCAAATTAGCTAAGGCCTTCTTAACCCTCTTGCACATTAGGGTTTCACATTTCATTTCTTAGATTGTTTGGGTATCATTTTAGTATTTTACTACTTCATTTATTAAGTCATTTTACTGCTCTTATAGCTTTAGATTACACTAGAATAATCATATTTTAGTTTAATCATTTCCTATCAATAAGTCCTATTTTAAATGAATGTTCACTAGACTTGAAATGCACTTTTTTTTAACTAAAATATAGTTGTAGAAAATAAAGGAGGTGGAGATAGATTCTTTTTCCATCCATACATAGGTTGTGGCCATGTTAGATCAAGAAGATCTTCACTGCGGTTCTTAAATTTCCACATATCTGAGTGTAGTGAATAGCTCTGCTGAGGGACTCAAAAACAACAATGGAAGTAGGATCTGCAATACATGTATGGGTTGTATGAAACCTTCATTAGAACTCGATCAGGTTGTGAATGTTCTTTAGCAACCTTCAAGGGTTTGAAAACATGAAAGGGTGAGAACAGTATGTAAATCAACCTCTAGGTCTGAATCACATCTATAAGAGTCATTTAACTCTTCCAATGAGCGTGCAAAATGTTATAGGGCCTATGTAAAACACCTCATAAATCTCCAAAAATAATTTCCAAGACTGTATATGCACTATGCTGGCCTAAAACCTTAAAATATTACAAATAGGATATATATCCACAAACCGGTAGTAAAACATGCACTAAAAACACCCAAATACTTGTAAATAATGTTCTTAAATGAAAATAAACTTATAGAATAATAACAGAGATGAGCTCAATACCAACTCCAATTTAATACCATATCGGAGAAGTACCACGGATCTACTAGTTTGAAGAATGGAAAGGTGAATGATGGGAGATTTGAATTGTTCCAAGACAAAACAAAGCATGCATACAAGATCACAAGTTACAAAATCTTGGAGAGATAATTGTAATAACGCAAAATATCTCCAACTCAATAATATCAAATAGAATCATACAAGAGATGTACATATGAGAGGTGTGTTAATAATTTTTCACTTGTGTAAAAATGGGCAACTCAAAACTTCGTTACGATGGATGGCATTGGTGAAGTGAACCTAACTAGGGGAATACATTTTTAGTTGCAGCAATTGATGGTTACATGTAATTTATAGCTATGTGTGTTGTTACAAAATGTAACAAACCACATAGTCTACAATTCCATGGTGATCTTCAGCAAAAGAATAAAAAAGCCCTAAGGACAAATGTATTAGTTTGATGAAGACTAGAATTATAGAATAGGTGGAGTGTTAAATTTTGGAAAGCAGATCAGAGTTGCATATTACAATAATTGGGAGTTCATTATTAAAGTTACAGATATTTTAAATTTCTTTCCTTCATGATTAAGTACATCCAATTATGTTATTGAGTTGTTTAGTTCGTTATACAATCCATACATAAAACTAAAATGTAAAAAGAAGTACACAACTCAGTTCTAATTTAATGTTTTATTCATAAGGAATTTCAATGTTTCCCACACAAGTTGTGGGATGTAACTCAAAAGCAATTCATAATTATTGAAGTAGAAGGTACATATGCATGAAAATAAAAGTAAAGGAGTATGAAAAAACCCATCATTGCCTTGAGTTTCTTTCATCTCCATTGCTCCACTTCTAGCTCCATATTTACTTCATCTTCATCCTCACTATCCACATTGGCATTATACCTAAGAAACAAAAAAGGGAAAGACTGTCAGTCACAAGCTCAAGGTTAATCCATATTCTTGTACTATCTAATTTCATGCAAATGGATCTCTTGACATCAGGAGGTATGAGTTACAGGCATAAGATACATCAGAGATAGATACAAAATTGATAAGAGCAATATTCTACATCAGCACATATGATTCTCACAATCATTTCAGAGAAGAAAGATGAAAGAAGAAAAACTATGGAACATGAGAGAGGCCAAAAATCCTAATGTTTTCTAACTAGTTTATCTAAATGTGTAGGTACATGTAAGAAGAAGGATGAATACACAAATATATAGTTGTACTAATCCATAAAAGAATGCAAGTTTAGTGTTACAATTCTCTAAACAAATGGAATGCATATACAAAGTGTGGAGTCAAGGATACAAATCCAAGATATCATCAAAAGTATGTTACAGAAACAAAGTACACTTGTTCAATTTCAGCTGATAGCAAAAGAAGAAGCCAAGAATTTCCAGATAGTTAAAAAAATCAAGAATACATCCTGTGCTGATCAACTAAAATTATGTCATATTGATCAAGATACAGAAGGAAAAGATATCAGAGCTTGATCAAATTACAGTCAAGTCCAAAGTATCTATCAAAGTACAATTGGCAAGTTACAAATGATAAAAGTACAGTCTGATTGATAAAGCTAGAAATGAATTATCCAACAAGCATCAATCAAGCATTAATGGAGTTATGCTTCATATGAGATCTGGATAACTTTCAAGAAATAACAAGTTGAAGAGAACATGTAGTACAAGAAAAAATTACTTCAGATACCAGTTTGCAACAACATTAACTACATATTCATATTCAGAGGTCATGAATTACCATGCACTAATGTGAGATTAGTTATGAAATAGAGAATGAAACTGTTAGTCATTCTTGTATCAGTGCACATAAGGTGTGAGAAGAAATTTGTTGAGTTAAAATCCACAAGTATCAAATATTATCATTCATATTATCAATACAAATTGTAACTTCTTTCCAATAAGATATTTCAGTTCCTATGGACAAGAGGATGATCAATGAATGGGGAATAATTAGCATGAAAATAATCTTTTCAAAAAAATTACAAATGCTTCAGATGAAGGTACAAGTTTTAGATCATTTACATATACATCTTGAAGTGACATTTCAAAATTCTTGTCAATCACAAACATCTAGCACAAGTCAGTACAGATAAAGAGAAACCACCACTTGTTTAGCTTATGGAGGTTCATCATAATGAATAAATTATACCTTTGAAGCTAGGATCAAACAATGCAAACTCATCAACAAGATCACAAATATCAACTGTAGAAAAGAGTGATCATTTCCAGCTTCAACATCTAAGTGCAAAGGCATCAAGAAGGAATGAAGATATCAAATTCACAGGAAATTAAAGAAGATTATTATCAAGTACAAATTGATTAGGAGAGTTTTTGAATCCCAGTTCCATTAGAACATCAATTTATCAACTTAAGATAATGGAACAGATTATTTATGTTGCAAACAATGAACAACCATAATAAAGAGATCAAACTCATGTATCTCCAAAACATCAAAGAAAGAGAATGGATCAAAGAAAGATTTATTTTCAAGTGTTGCAATAACACAAACAATATGCAGAAATCAAAGTGGTTCAAAGGATGTTCTACAATTTTGACATACTCATCAAAAGAATGCAGAGATTCATAAATGAATGGACATTAAAATAGATCAATTTCCAGCCACCACTAAACTGAATCACTCAAGTTTCTTTACAAAGGACTTAATGAAATGATGAGGCAAATCTTTGTCAGTAAGGTTGTTGCAAGTGTTTAGTCAGGAGGCATAATCTGGGTATGCTTTGTAAGGCTACATGATTAAAATATGAAGTCACATGCACAAAATATCAAGATAAAAGGATGGAATGGGCTACAGGGCTGCATTTTTTAGAAGCAAAAGACTAGATCAAACAATTCCTTAAATTCCATACAAGATGATAAGAGTAACTGGAAAATAACATTCAAAGATGGAAAAGGAATATAACTTACAATCATAATTCCTTAAGTTGTTCAGAAAAGAGTAACAAAATTACTTCTCAAGGACAACATTATATTCTTTGATTCCTCAAATGCAAAGATGAAGATCTCTAAAATAGCTTTCATGAAATTAAAGTAGTTTCATAAGCAACGCAAAATCATTTTCAGATCAAGCAATGGATGTCATTTTAGAAGAAGATCAGTCATACACCAACAGGAGAAGGAGTTCTCAGGGCATTATATACTAGTATTCAATTGCATTAAAGAGTTTGTGAGCTACATCTGAGATTAATCAATAATACAGAGGTGAATAAATCTATATCTACAAATCCCATCAGCTGGGAAGTATGCATTCAAGTATCTCATAAACAAAGAGAGAATGATGACAGATCTTGAGAAAATTGGGGAATCAAAGGATAATCAAGTTCTAGGTTTCAAAAAAATCATGCTACGAGGTCCAATCAAAAGGGACCAATACAGGTGAGCATGGTTAACAAAGCCAATGAGCAATCAGGCAGTAAAAGAACATAAGATTTTCCAATTTTTGAAGATACATGATGCTCTTAAAATCAAAACAAATAGGAAAGTTTTACTTTTCTCATCGAGCTCTCATTTCAGATCCAGGATATTTTCATTAAACAATTTAAGTAGAGTGCCCCCTGGACATCAAAGATAGAGCAAGGATATGCATTTACAGCTATGAACATTGAAGAAAACAAGTAAATAATTTCTCATCAATCTTGACATCATAAAGTTGCATAATAGGTAATACAAGAGTATCAAGTTTTAATGAGAAATATGATGTTTACAGCTACAAACATCTTCTCAGTTATACTTCATAGAACTCCAAATCTCTTCTATCAGATACCAACTTTGCAATAAAAGAAACAACAAAACTCAGGGAATGAAGTTGAGCTTACTAGTTCTTCAAAATTCAAGTCTATAACATAGCGAAAATCATGAAACGACTTGCATAAATGTAATGATGGCACAAATTCGAGATCATATTTTGGGTCATCCTCATTAATGGTAGTTTAGAGGAATGAATAGTGGAAAGCACACTTTAACAAAGATAGAGGATGAAAACCTAGAAGCATATTTAGAAAGTATAACTTTGAAGTATAAATAATTTGTCTGAGGTATTTTCAAGTTCCCAATCCAAAGACAAAACATACAAAGAATCTTGAATAGCGATCAAACAATAAACAAACCCAGAGAAATCAAGCTCTCATATACAAAAATGACAGATCCTGAATGAACAGAAGAGAGTATCAAAAAAATGCATTAAAACTAGAGATGATAAAGTTTTAGAGGAAAAAAAATTCACCCTTTGGGGTTGAAATCTTCAAACCTTCTAGAAAATATTTAAGTGCAAGGAAGAAACAATCACCCTTATGGAGACCGAGTTTACAGAGGATAGAGTTCTAAACGTACAGAAAATGGAAACTCAGCTCTAAAATAAAAGCAAAATGGTGGTGGGTTTGGTGGAATGGGATCAAATCAAGGAAAACAATAACTCCCACAAATAGAAAAAATGGTGGCTATGAGCTCAACCAAGTTCAAATAATAATGACATCCATAAACACAAAAATCAAAAAGCATTTTAGCTGTGATTTCTACAAGGTAAATCTAGAGTTTGAATCTCTAAATGCACAGAAAATGGAGAAATACACAAAGAAATGAAACCTGAGATATTAAATAAAAGCTTACTGGTTTTTGCATTTAATATAGAGCTCTCTACTGAAACTCAGAAACTAGGCCGATAAACATTAAAAGAAGTGGAGAGCTCGAAATTCAACATTAATGACGTTATAAACCTCAAAAGTAATAGTGCATAAAAGAATGTAAATAATTTCCAAGTCTCGGCTCATTCAAGGCCCAAACGATCAAAATGACAACCTTATAACTTCTTCAGAGCTCAAACCAGAGAAAGTATGATGAAATATGTAATTATTAGTAGATATAGAGCCTCATGAATCAAGATATGAACACAAAATCGAGCTCCTAGCATCAACAATGGTGGTCCTAAAGAAAATTTTCTAGGGCTTCACCCTACAAACTAGAAATTGCATGCAAATGATAGTTTTGGGGTGAAAAAAAAACACTTTCAAAAATTAACTCATAGTGATCTAACTCAACTAGTGAGTTATAAATCGATGGTGAGAGACAACAAGTACACAAGATCAACAGCCACATTCTAGTCATCAAGATCAACACAAAGATTTTTAGAGATCGAAACATGGAGATCAAATCATGTAAGGATCAAATGATCAAATTCAAACCACTTGCCAACTACCTCACTTACCATGGGTTAAAGATCAATGATCAAAGATGCAAGGGTACAAAAATCAATGGTTGTGATTCAATCATTAGGTTCAATGAAAACTTAAGTTACCACAGTCAATTCCTTATTTACCCTGGTCAGAAAATTAATGGCAGAGATCAAGATGTACACAAATCAATGGATCAAAGAGCATTGAAAGCATTCATTACAGATAGTGAGAACCCTAAATGAGGGTACATCGAAAGGATCGATGAGTCAAAGATAAACAATACAATGATAAAAAAATTCTACCCATCAAAAGAATAAGTAACTTAACCAAAGTTCAAAACCTAACCCAACTAAGTTTAAACATCACCAGGTGATAAATTTACAATGGGTTGAGTCATCATGGAGAGGGGACAACCTAATTATCCGATAAATCATTGCTTTGACTTGACTAAGGTCAAAACTATAGTGCAACCAATAATTATCAGAAAGGTAAACCTTTACCTTATGTTACACATGATTATTCGAAAAGGTTCCCAAACATTATGTCATGCATGATTAATCAAGGGTAAAATCAACATTTTAATGACCAACCAAATTATTTTAGAAAATAATTATTATTCCTTGACCTTAGACTAAGGTCTATGTAATATGCCAATCAAATCAAATGAGACCCGTGACTATAGTCAAAAAAAATAGTCAAGGTGGTCACCTTTTCAAGCAAATAATGGCACCAAAAGGTAAAGAATATGCTACATGCCAATTCAAAGAGGGGCTAATTATGCCAAAGGTTTCTCAAACTTAAACATTGTAAGCTTTACCTTAATGTTTGTAAAAGATTATGTACCCTTCAAAGGTAATGAGACAAAGTATGCACATTCCCACAAGAAGGCCCTAAATACTATCTTTTAGCAAGACAAATTAGGACATGTACACATCAAAAAGTATTTCCTATGTCCCCACATTGGGGTTGAATAAATTTTCTAAGTGTAAAAGACATGGGATTATTTTTATGTTGCATAGGAGTATCTTTTTCATGTCATCCACTATAAGACAAAATAAATAGAGGAGTGCAATCAGATGTCAACATCAGCAATCAAGAAGACCTTTTGACATGATAATTACCTTATTTTTCAAAATAAGGGTATTATTATTGTGCACATGCCTACAGGTGGTCCCCACATTGGAGGGTGAATGTTTTATTTTGCAAAGTATTGAAAACAAAGGAATTATTTTTACTCACACATGAAGATTAATTTTTGCATGTGCATCCAAGGGGGTAGAATTAAAGTGCTAATATTGTCATGACAAGTGGATCAAGTTCTACAAATGTCACATCATCAGCTAGAAGACAAGATTTGCATGCATTGGAGAAGACTTGCTCATCAAGAAAATCTTATTATTAGCCAAATTATTCATCCAACTTTATTAAAATAGAATAGTCAATCTGTAGTTTGACTGAGTTGTATTTTTGTAACCAAGGCTATTAATGCCTCATTGTATTAGCATGTTTATTTTATTCCTTTATTTATTCATGATAAAGGATAAAAATAGGATGCATGGGCGAGTACAATTTTTAGTCTATTTTTAGGAAGGGTGGGATGAATAAACTTGCTATATATTGTGTGCAATTGCAAAGGCACAAGAGGAGGAATTTTGGACACATGAGTGTTGAAGAAGATTTTGTTAGTTTTTCCCTTTGAATGAGAATTGATTTCTTCCTTTCCAATTATTTTGCAGTGTTTTGTATACCTTATTATTTCTTGTGAATGTCAAATTCCCTAATTAATCATCTTACCTTTATGCAAATTTAGTAATTTGCATAATATTAGTGTGCATGTTTATCTTAACAGTATTGTTGTGAATTATTCCCTCAATACATCAAGTGTTTTGCCTTAATATTCTATTGAAAACTATTGGTTTGTGCATCTCCATAATCCATTCTCAAATATTTTGAAAATACTCAT
Source organism: Taxus wallichiana var. yunnanensis (assembly GCA_018340775.1). Lineage (NCBI taxonomy): Eukaryota > Viridiplantae > Streptophyta > Pinopsida > Cupressales > Taxaceae > Taxus > Taxus wallichiana. The sequence goes on along the minus strand of CM031242.1, from coordinate 554,446,172 downwards.
TCAAAGCCCTCAAAAAGTTTAGTGTATCACCCCATTTGTTTTTCTAATTCATTTGCATTCATCTTTTTACCTCAAAACACCCAAAGCATTAGTTTAGGATATATCAAAAAGGAATAGGCCTTGATACTAGAGACTCACCTCAAAATAGGTATACCCACAACAATAGGTGTTTCCATTGTATCTACGAAATAAGAGATCTAAGAAGCTTAGAAAACTTGCGTCATCTCTATAGGGTGAACTTTTGTGAGAGATAACACTTTTGGCAAGTCACCCCATGGGACTACGAATTAGATCTGCTAGAAAATTACAATAATCTACATTAGATTCAAAACAAAGAATATTTACTTTTGGAGCAACAAGATGAAGCATTTATTCTAAAGATTAAAATATTTATTTGGCGACTTCATAAGGTTGATTTTATACTAGTTTTGCAGCATGTTCCATGCTCTAAAGTGATTACATGATCATCGGTAAGAGGAATTCCTTCTGAGTTTATTTCTTTACCTTTTAATTATGCAAGAGAAGAAGATTTAGTAACACCCTACCTTATAATAGGCCTTTTTTAACAACCCTCCTCCTAATCTTCCTTCACCACGTATTAATTTCTTTGTTCAGATCCCAGTTTTTTCCAATGGCTATTCAACCACCTATGAATATTGTGACCTTTACTAATGACATCCGATTAGTAATTCCATTTTATCATGATATCCCTAATGTTGCCATGAAAATTTTACCTTCATTCACTTGTGAAAATCAGGTTACACCTATAGATCACATCAAAGATGTTGCAGCCCTATGTGCATTCCATAATATAACACATCAAGATGTAGCTTTAAGACTTTTAGCTACATCATTTAAAGGAAAAGCCTTGCAATGGTATAGAACCTTAGAAATTGGAAGCATATGAACTTGGGATGAGTTAGGTGAGAAATTGTTGAAATAATTTCATGATTATTTAGATCATTTATCCCTCATAGAACAATTTATCTACAATTAACATAACTCCTCATGTGTTTATGGCTAGTTTTAATATCCATTTTGCTATAACTTGGGAAATAATTCGAGCGCAGTGTCAAGCCTCAAGATGACCATGATTTTCTTTATTATCTTAGAGCCCTAAAAATGATATTTAAACTATGATTTAGTCTATGGGAGGAGATACTCTCCCAAAATCTTATGATATTGCTATCCAGTTGAAAACAAAATTATTCAAGATGGTAAATTGGCCTTGATGACTCTTATAGAAGATTTTCATCTATTTTGTAGCCTATTACCATTATAGAGCCTACTGTTTTAGCTCCTTCCGATGATGTATTTAAATCTTTGCAGACTATGGGTATAAATTAACATCAATTGAAAACAAACTAGCCTAGCCTAACAGACCATATCAAGCTCCTTATCAGTAAAACTAGCAAAATCAATAGAATAGGAAGCCATATCAACATAATCAAAATTATAAACAACAATATCAACTAAGGCAATTTGACCCAAAAGCTCCTAGTTCATCTAGCACTCTTGTTCTAGTTAACATGGTTTCGAGGAATGGTGTCAACCTTGTAATCAACCTCATTCAGCTACCAACTACCCAAATGCATTCCTGAATATAAGCCTTGTTGCACAGACCTCAGTTTGAAGCATTATACATGCCTCAAATGGAGGGTGGGCAACAAGAAACTCATTTTAAGAAAGTATTTGAACAAAAAAATTCAATTTTAGTGAAGATGATTTTATTTCCCTTACTTACTACTAGGGCCCAAGAAAAGGCTCGAGAGAAATTCAAAAATCAAAATAGACCATGTTCTTCCCATGACACTATAAAACAACAACTATCGACCAAAAATCAACTAAATAACATATGTTGTTCCAAAAAAAAAAGAATGTTTTTCGCTTAGTAAAGAACATAAAAAATAGTTACATCATGATCCAAGAAGATTATTTATACATCATATATCAAGAGTAGTTGAAGCAAAGTCAATTTTCACCAAATCCTTATGCTAAAATAGTAGAATCTTTCTCCAAAACTATTGCTTCTTTTAAACATTTTTATGTAATGAAAAAACATAATGTTAATATCTCAATGTGGGATGCTCTAAGTATTCCAGGACAACAGAGTTGCTTTTTCATGAACTTGCTAAGCTACAAATTTGTTCAAAACCGGTGAAAAAGAAGGCTAGAAAGCGACATGGTCCTTGAACAATGGAATACGACCGCATTAAAGAAGTTAAATGGATGGTTCAAAAGGTCTTAAACGCTCATGATATCAAGAATCCACCACCATTTTATTTATCTCTTATTATTGAGAGCATTTAGTTCATAATCGCATGGTTGATGGTGCAAGCAAGTAGCACAGTTATGCCAAAAGCAATTGTGGAAATGTTGAGCTTGTAGAATGAACCTACAGAGAAAAGCATATTGCAACTAGAAGGGACAACAACTAATACAAATGGTATTATCATAACTTGAAACTTCTTTTTCATCTGTTTAGCACGTGATGGGGTGTGTTTAATAGTATTTAGTAATATAACTTGTTATCTTTTTTTGGTCATTTCCTAAGTATTGAAGTTTGTGTTATAATGTAGTTTGTCATTTCCATTCACTTGAGGACTAAATGAATATATTTCCCAAAACAAGTAGTTATCTTTGATGATGAAATGATTTTCCCAATGTGAGATGTTATCTTGGTGATGAAATGGGTTTCGTAACATTTAGTTAAGCTGCATTGGCTATTTGCTTGAATATTGATGACATAGGTTGTCTTTGCTCTAATGCATGTATTTCGTTGTGCCAACTCTATGTGTGATGATTAATGAAATGAGTTTGGTACTTATAGAGAAGGAAGCAATCTTTTAGTAGTTGTGGCTTTTTTTTCATGGAAGTACATCAACCGTGTTCAATGTTTTGTTGAATTTAGTGGCCATATTATATAGGGGATATGTAACTATGAAATATTAAAGGCATTCCCTTATCAACTTCAACTAAAATAATAATAACTATCCCTATAAATGAAATAACATATACTGTTCGGTGTTCACATTGCATAGTGCACATGTGATTGCTAGTTTATTGTGTAATTGGAAGGATAGACAATAAGACAAACCTATATTTATTTTGGTTTTGGAGGAGTTATGTTAGAGGTGGATTGCCTAAATAATTAAAATAATTATGATGTATAATTTGGAGATTTATACTATCAATTCGACGATCGATTCTAACTACTTTCACATCTTCATTGTATATCCGGGACCGATTGCAACATTCTTTGCATCCGGGATTACCAGGGTTTATGGACGGAAGATCTCGGTGGTAATTGGGGGTTTTAGTTTCTTGATCGGTTCTGCGCTAAACAGAGGTGCCCTCAACATTGAGATGCTGATTGTGGGCAGAATAATCTGGGCATGGGTGTGGATTTGCCAATCAGGTGAACATTATTTCATAATTTCTTTTGTTGAAAATGGGTATGCTAGTTGTTTGAATAATAATGTGGTATGGTATTTTGTTTTTTTATAGGCGGTTCCTCTTTATTTGTCTGAGATGGCTCCGGCGAGATTAAGAGGAGGCCTAAACATTGGGTTCCAGATGTTTACAACAATCGGCATTCTGGCTGCGAATTTGATTAACTACGGAACGGATTAAAATTAGAGGTGGGTGGGGATGGCGGGTGTCGCTGGCTTTGGCGGTGGTTCCAGCGGGGATGATGACGATAGGAGTGTTTGGGATTCCAGACACGCCCAACAGTCTGATAGAGCGAGGTCATATGGAGAAGGGGCATGCCATGCTGGAGAGGATTCGCGGGACTGGTGACGTGGATGCCGAATACCACGACATGGTGGAGGCCAATGAAATCTCGAAAATAGTAAAACATCCGTTCCGTAACATTTTGAGAGAAGATACAGACCTCAGCTGGTGATGGCCATTGCAATCCCCTTGTTCCAGCAGTTCACGGGAATAAATGCCATCATGTTTTATGCGCATGTTCTTTTCAAGACTATTGGGTTCGGAAACGATGCGTCTCTCACGTCCTGTCTGCGGTCATAACTGGGGTGGTCAATGTTGTGGCCACCGCCGTCTCCATTGTCACCGTCGACAGATATGGATGGATGTTTCTCTTCATCGAGGGCGGTATTCAGATGGCGATCTCTCAAGTAGTAATGGCGATTCTGTTGGGAGTCAAATTGGGAACTTCAGGGGAGGGAGAGATGTCTAAGGCATATTCCATACTGGTTGTGGTGGTGGTCTGCATATTTGTTTTGGACTTCGCCTGGTCCTGGGGACCTCTCGGGTGGCTCGTTCCCAGTGATATTTTCCCTCTCGAGATTCGATCCGCTGCCCAATCCATCACCGTTTCAATGAATCTGCTCTTCACTTTCGTTATTGCGTAGGCATTTCTGGCCATGCTCTGCCACTTCAAGTTTTCCATTTTTCTCTTCTTTGCTCTCTGGGTGCTCATCATGACTCTCTTCGTTTATTTCTTTCTACCCGAAACCAAACATGTCCCCATTGAAGAGATGGCCACAGTGTGGAGTCAACACTGGTTCTGGACAAGATTTGTGCCAGCAGAACACAAGGAATTACAGGAGGACTCTCACCCCAAACCTCATGACAATACTACTGGAAATATTGCCTTCATCTGACCACTCTGCTTTCTCATTCCCATTATTTTGTATACTCATTTGTTTCTCTATAATTTGTACTTCTCTATTTACAACTACCAGGGTTACATTCTTTTCCCCTCTAAACGGAAATTTGTACATGCTCACTCTATTGAGAGTTCAAAATCCATTTAATTCAATTACTTTAATGCTACAAAATATAGAGTTAATTCAAAAGTTAAATCATTTATTCAATGAGTACTTGTAATTTAATGGTGCAAAAGAGTTTTAGATTATGATCCACTTCCAAGTGTATTAGATTAGGTGAATACGCCTCTTTCAATTACAATGTGATTTTTTTGTACTTGAATATTTTTGGTTATGAGCTAAAGAAAATTATTAAAATTGACTGTTATTATAGAGTGCTCCAATTCAATTAGTTTAATGTTACAAAAGAGTTATAATTAATTAAATGAGTTGCAGTAATTTAATGGTGCAAAAAGAGTTAAAGAAATTATGAGTTGTATTAGATTTTGGTGAATACACCCTCTTCAATTACAATGTCCTTTTTATACTTAAATATTTTTAATTTTGAATTAAAAAATTATTGAACATGTGGTAAAATAAGATGATTATTTCAAATATAGTACATGTTTTTCAAGTTTGTCCACATTGAATAATAATATTTAATTCTCGTATAATTTCTATTTTTGTATTTGTAACTTTATAATTTAATTATTGGAAGACTCTTGAATATATTTGTATATATAAATTAATGCAAAACCAACTTTATATGTATTTCTTTCATAAATTAATAAAAAAAAATGCATTGATACATTTTGAATGAGCATCAAATAAATTATTTACTTTCGAATTAGTTGTATGGAGCATGATTTTTTTGTAGTTGAGTACTTTTGATTATGGGTTAAATAAAATTATTGAAATTGAATGTGTTATCTTAGACTCGCTCCAATTCAATTAGTTTAATGCTACAAAAGAGTTAGAATTAATTAAATGAGTTGTAATTTAATGGTGCAAAAAAGTGAAGATTATGAGTTGTATTGAATTTTGGTGAATACACCCTCTTCAATTACAATGTCCTTTTTTGTACTTTAATATCTTTAGTTTTGAGTTCAAAAAATTATTGAACTTGAATGTGTTATCTTAGAATGTGTTAAAATAGGATGGTTATTTATTTGTAAATATTACTTTCAATACATTTCATATATAATACATGTTTCTAAGGTTTGTCTGCATTGTATTATTTGAATGTTTTGATAGTTTTAAGTGTGGTATTGAGAATTGTCTAGATTATTTTTTTGTAAACAATTCATATATTTTTATTATTGAATGTTATAGAATGACAATGTTGTTAGGAGTGTTAATAGGGGAAGATGTAGTTTTGGGAATGAGGATGGAAAAGATTTAAGATTGCTTTTAAGTATAAAGTTTTTTTTTACAAGTAGTTCAAGGTTTATAATATTTATTTTTCTAGTTTCTTTTGTTTTAATGCACGACTACTGTATGTTATTTATTTTTGAATGATAGATTTAAGATTTTCCTTAAGTACCAAACTTTTTGTTTCCTTGACAAGTTTATAGTTTTTAGCTAAGGTCTATAATATTTATTTTCTAGTTTCTTTTGTTTTAATGTGTGGCTCTTTATGTTTGTTTATTTGTTTGTTTTTGGAGTGATAAATGATGGTTGTATTATCAAAGCTATTTATTATCAAGTATAGTAGATGGATAAAAGATGTTGATCACTCGAGACCTAGAACAACCTAAATTATGATTTTTTTTTATAAAGTGTTCACAACCAAACTTAGAAACTAATCAATTGTCACAACAAGTTTCAAGGACAATTAAAGTTAATAAATAGAATTTGTTTCTTTTATAACAAGTATTAAATCCACATTATAAAATTAATGAGTGAAATGCACGACTACGTATGTTATTTATTTTTGAGTGATAGATTTAATATTTTCCTTAAGTACCAAACTTTTTGTTTCCTTGACAAGTTTATAGTTTTTAGCTAAGGTCTATAATATTTATTTTTCTAGTTTCTTTTGTTTTAATGTGTGGCTCTTTATGTTTGTTTGTTTTTGGAGTGATAAATGATGGTTGTATTATCAAAGCTATTTATTATCAAGTATAGTAGATGGATAAAAGATGTTGATCACTCGAGACCCAGAACAACCTAAATTATGATTTTTTTATAAAGTGTTCACAACCAAACTTAGAAACTGCAATTGTCACAACAAGTTTCAAGGACAATTAAAGTTAATAAATAGAATTTTTTTCTTTTATAACAAGTATTAAATCCACATTATAAAATTAATGAGTGAAATAAATCCACACATAGTTCAAATTCTCCTTAGGTGTTAATTTACTAACTAAATAAATTAACACTCTAGTTAAATATTCCTTTATTAAACTTTAGAGGGTTAAAGGGCCACAACAATTAAATACCCCAGGTATTTAATTTCACAAGGCCTAAACAATTCAGAGGGTCTAATTACAAGGGTTAGAATTAAACATTTAAATTAACAGGAAAATTCTCACTTACCCACTCTCATAACTCATTATTATACTTTAACCTGATTTTTCTCATATTTAATGCATTTAAAAAAATTTGAAAACATTTCCATTAGATAGGAAATTTCCTCCCCTTTCCATTGATATAAAGAAGTCCTCCTAACTCCTCATATTTCTCAAGTTATGGGCCGACGAGCCTTGGGATGAAAATTTTCCCAAAAGTGGGCTGCGGACTGGGAAGGAAATTTTCCCAAGGGCGGTCTTGCGGGCTGCGGGAAGTAATTTTACTCAGAAAGGGATGCGGACTGGCAGAGTGGGAAGTAAAACCTTTCCCAAAACGCGGGCCGAAGGAGCGGGGAAGGAACTTAATAAATTAAGACTTTTGTGTTAGAAAGCGCGAAGATTAAAAATGACCCATGCCTACGCCGACGCCTAACAATGCCACTTGTCGGATCTCATTGGCTAAGAGTCGGTGGGCTGATGGAGTGACTTAGAAATTTTTACTTAAAAATAAAAAGGTTTAAAGGTTTAAAACGCTCCGTGCCTCCTTATGTCTAAGATCGCCACATGTCACCCAACCATTGGGCAGCGGCGTAGGGGCTGACAGAGAGAATTTAGAATTTTCACCCAATTTTTTTTTAAAACGTTAAGGTTGAGGAATCAACCGCTCCTTCGTCATCGCCTCGTGAAGCCACGTGGTAGAACCTCATTGGATACAGTCAAGGCGGGGTTACAGAGAAAACTTAGGAAATTTGCCAAATTTTTAAAAAGTTTAAGTTGGAGAGCATGGGCCGCGCGCGCATGAAGTGCTTTTCCAAGACGAAGGGCGGTATGCGGGGCCGCGGAGACAATTTTTCTAAAATTTCTTTTTCGAACTTAGATTATTTTTGACAGAAAGGATGATTTCGGTCAATGGAGCGGTGGGGAACTTCATGACTTTAGCATTTTTAGGGAAAAAGTGCAAAATACAATTTTTTTTTCCCGTGGGTCCACCAACGAATATTTTATTAATTATATTTGACAGTTAGATTTTTTTTGAAGCCAAACTAAAGTAAAAACTTTAGAGGACCATACGTTTTGATTGGGAACTCATTTTTGGCAAACGGGGACTTTAATGTGATAATGTGTGTGATTGATAGTTGTAGTGTAGGAATTTAGTTGAAACATTGCATTGAAATGTTGTATGTGTACATTTAATTATGTTACAGATTCATACATTTAAAGTTTCTTTTCATATTTCAAAACATCAAATACATGTAGATCTGCGTGCACATAATCAGACATGTATACATTTTCTTTTCATATTTCAAAACATCAAATACATATAGCCTTTAGTGGGAATTTTTAGTTTCAATAAACATGATTACATTTGATACCCCTTGAGCAGCAGTGTCATTTTGGATACAAGAAGTGTTGAGTATAGTAGTATTGGAGGTGCTATCAAAGTAGAGGGTAGTATTTATGATGGGTTGAGTGATAGTAGTCTTTCTTCCTCATTTCTTCTTGCTCCAAGTGTTGGTACGTGCACCATATTTGAGTATCTCTCGAATGAAAAAGAAAATGAAATGCGCAAATTTGCAAGCGAGAGAACTCTAGAGAAAGCTGTAAAAGTCAAACCACGCCTTTTAGTGGTTCCAATGTCGACGGTTTCTCTCAGGCAAAGTAAGTCCTTGCGAATTTTGGATAGTTAATCCCAGGCTATTTTAATCGAAATTGCCTTTGATTCCCTCTCTAAATAGGGGTATGGTAATATTTAAAAGGTTGGAGGGATCCCAACATGGGCCATTGTATCTATCAAATTTTACAACAACAAATAAAGGTAATGTTGGTGGTTGCATTGATGCGTCGTAGACAATGTCAATGATTGTTCCTGTGGCACCATTCACGAGGCCTACATTAACCCATAGATTTGCAATAAGCACAATTTTTTGTTGTTTGCATAGCAGAACTTTGTGTTCCAACTGATCATCATCAGGATTTCTAGGCCAATCCAATCACATTTTCAACAATGGATTGGGTGATCGGAACATTCAATGCCTTTAATATATGTAGGTTGTAGGAGTCCACCGGATCATTTTTGCAAACAAATGTGGTGTGTCCTTAAAAATATTGAGCTCTTGCTGAGTTAGTTGTGTGCTGTATGCGAGACATTAAGAGTTCCCAATCCTCAATTAGAGGGGTTGAATCTCACATGTGGAGCAAGAATTCCAGGAGTGAAACTTTTGCATTGGTTGTTCTTTGTTGCTAAAATATTGTTTGCAATGTAATGGAAGAATGAAATCCCTTCCAAAGGGTTTCTCCGTAGGAATTACTTGCATAAAGAGGACTATCCAAAACCGATGATAATTAGCCGAGGTCACCGAGGAGGATGACTGATCTGTTCCCAAATTCAGATGTTCTTGAGTGTGGGAAAGCTTCACATCATACCGTCAATTTTTCTTAGCAACTTTGGCCTGTTGAAATTCATTTCATTAATAAGAACATATTCTATATGTTTGGTGACTCTTGAAAAGACGATAATACCCTACCTTCAAGGGGTTTCAATTCTTTGATGGAATATGCATTGATGTATGGATTGTGGATGCGAGAGATGTTGAATGTTGAAACATTGGTAGCGTGAGCACAAGTAGAGGTGAGGGAGATGTGGTTGATGTTGTGAATGAATTCCATATTTTATTTATCAAAAATGATTTTCCTATGCCAACCGTTCCTTGAATTATCAATCTTAGTGGAGGTAGAAGGGTTTTGTTTGCTTTGAATGGTGTAGTATGGTATCAAGAGCTATCTATTTTTCTAGAGACAAAGGAAGTGTGGAAGATGGTGGTGTGGCATGTATGTTGTTGTTAATTGTGTTTTCCTCTCTCTCTCGATGAATGATGAACCAATTATCTGCAAATCATGGGGAATGTCATGTATGATCCAATTATTGTGTATCACAAAATATCATTTCCCAACATGTCAAGACAATATAGGCCCATGTTGTTTCAGGCTCGAGTTTGAACTAACATCCGTAGAAAACTCCTGTGTTCGGTAGTACATAAAACATGCCACGGTCTGTAGTTGTGCTTGAACATGTCCCAAGCGTCATTGATGTCATGTGGGGTTGAGCCAAATTTGGACGTAATATTTCTGAAAGGCTTGTATAAAAGGAGTTCTGACCAACAGAAAAAGGTCATATGATGTTGAATCCTGAGCTAGGACATCCACAAATCTCGGGTGGACCCGAACAATTGCTTGTGTTGGTCACTTTTTCCATTTATCACTTTTACGGTTCTTGTTGTAGCTCTAATCTCGAGTAACTTCAATAAGTGGTAGGTGTTCCATGGTTGTTGGATGAACTTTATATGCATTGAAGAAAGCGATTATTTTTGTGTATTGACATCACTTTCAACAACATGTCTCGAAATATTTTTGCCAACATTTAATGATATAAATGGATGGTTGTACATAATAAGTGATATTTTTGTAGCATGTGGCATGTTTCTTGTGTGATTTTTTCATGTTCAACAATGCTTTACGTGGGCATTTTATGAATCGCGATATGTGCTTTGAAGAATCATGGTCCGCATCTCTTGAAAATCTGGATAGCATTTGGTGATATGTTTCTGAACATTGCTTGGCTTTCGAAGCATATTTTACAATATACTTAAGAATGGCATGGTGGGAAAGTAGTGGTTGGCAATCGACATTTGCTCTCCATATGTATACCATTGTTCGATTGTGGATGTTCAATCTATCATTGTTTCTGGAAGGGAGGTTCTTAATTTTCCCATCACTTTCAATGTGCAAGGAAGAAGTAGGTTGTGTGGCCTAGGGGTGTTGTACTGCACTACAACTGTGATTTCTTTCTACAGAGGCATGTCTGCTCTGAACATTTAGTGTGGCACCAAACTATATTAAGCAGTTCTTCAAGGTCTACATGCGGGGAGGTGGATAGAATTTGTGTTGTATCTAGCAAGCAAGGGTCATCTAGGAGTGACTTGCAAACAAAATCCAAGCGGTTGTAAGCTAGGCGGGGTTCCAGGAAGACACGAACTTAACAAAGTATTGTTTTTTCACCTCAATAATTGTTGCATCCTCCCATTCCATGTGATGCTAACTAAAACAACCCATTTGAGACTTAAGAACAACTTAGGATTAGTTAGGAAAAATTATGGAATAATTTTTTTGTTTAAAAGAGTCTGAACCGTGTTACAAAACAACAGTTGCCACTAACAAGTTCCAGATCAATTCTAATCCACTAGAATATTATTTCTTTAATTAACAATTATTAGAGGTTACAAGGTCCAAAATATAGGGTTAGAAGATTTAATTAGGTTAAGAGGCTAATTCCTCACCATACCCACTCTCTAACAGGCTTTAAAGATTCAACTTGATTTTAACCAAAATTAATGCATTCAAAATTTTCCTAAATAATTCCCATTGGATAGGAAATTTCCTCACTTTTCCAATTATATAAAGAAGTCCTCCTAACTCCTCATATTTTTCAAGTTATGGGCCTAAAAGGGGCTTGTGGACCTGGGTGAAAATTTTCCCAAGGGAGGGTCGGCGGGCCATGGGGAGGAAAATTTCCCCATGGGAAGATATGCAAGCCGCTGGGAGAAAAATTTCACAAGGGCGCAGAAAGTCACCTTTACACCCGCGCTCTCGCAAGTCCACGAGGGACACATGGCATCTCCTAAGCCAACGCGGGAAAGCGGGGCGGCGAGGAGAATTTTTTTAACACCCCGAAGGGTAAAAGGATAACATTCACCCACACCTCCGCCAACACCTCGCAATGCCACATGGCAGCTCCTCCCGATTGGTTGGGGCCGATGGGAAAATTTGGAAAATTTTCCCAAAATTTTCCAAAAGGCAAAAAGGACCCACTCCTCCGCCGTTGCCTCGCGACGCCACGTGGCGCTCTTGATTGGCTACGGGTTGGTACAAGAGAGAAGGTTAAATCCAAAAAAAAGAGATGATTTTGTAATTTAATGGTGCAAAAGTGTTGAGATTATGATCCACTCCAAGTGTATTAGATTAGGTGAACAACCTTCAAATACAATGTGTTTTTGTATTTGAATACTTTTAGTTTTGAGTTAAGAAAATTATTGAAATTAGATGTGTTATTTTAGAAGGGTTATGGTTATTAATTTTAAAATATCACTTTGATACATTTCAAATATAATACATACATTTAATGTTTGTCCACATTAGATTATTTGCATGTTTTAATATTTGAAGAGGTGGTATTTAAAATTGTCTCGTATCAATTGTGTTATAAGTTATTCATAGATTTTTATTCTTGAATATTGATATGTTTACAATGTTGTGAGGAGTGTGAATAAGACAATGTGTAGCTTTAAAATGGGGAAAATATTTAAGATTTGCCTTTTTATTTATTTGATAGGTTTATCATTTTTAGTTCAAGATTTATAATATTTATTTTTCTAGTTCTACTTTCTTTTGTTTTAATACTTTTTATGATATTTATTTTTGAGTCATAAATGATGCTTATATTATCAAAACCATTTATCATTATTTAGATTGATAAAAGACGTTGATCATAGTTCGGATTATGGAGATCATTCAATTTATTTAACTTTTTAAAACCCAAGTATAAAGGCTTATATAATTATATACAAAATTTGGAATTCATCAAAGTATGTTTTGATTAAATATTTGGGTCCTCATTGAAAAATGCACACATTAAAAATATATGGCCCTTGATTTCGAGTTCATGTGTAAGAGTTATGGCTTTCAAACGATTAAATAGTTTTAGGGTAGTAAAAGCTCGTTTGTCAATTTTTCAACCTTAAGAAGTGGCTTTCACAATGGATAGTATGTAAATAGGACTAGTTTCATAAATGACACAGGTGATTACAAAATCATCGAATTATCTAAAGTGGTGATTTTACTAGATTATAATGTACATGAAGACTAAAGGAAAAGGAACTTCATCTTTTCAACTTTTGAGCTTCTTAGGCATGCTTAGTGAGTGTTATAGTTGTATAAATGAACCCATGAAACTTTATATCAGAAGAGAAAGTGCATACTATTAGTTGTGTTCATTTGAGTGTAGTCAAGTCTAGTTGAAGACTATAATATGATAATGGATGAGTGTAGTACTCTTGTTATGTAGAGCAACAAGTTCCTATCTATTGTAATCCTTAAGATAAAACTACAACAAGACAATAGAGATGAACAACCTTGGTTTTTCGACATTGGGATTTTTTAATGTAAGATCTTGTGTATTTTTTCTTGCAAATTTTTAATTATTCTATCTCAAATAATTAAGGGAATTTGAAGGATTTGAATATATAAATGCAAATACTCTTAATAGAAATAAGCATGAACTGATTTTTCTCTAATAAACATAAACATATGTCATATTCTTGGTGCACTATGGTTATGAGATTGAATTGAATTGTAATCATACATTGGGTAGTAGCATGGCTAGAGTATGAAGAGTTGTATGCAAGTGTGTAATGTCCCCAAATGGAAATATTTTGACCTCAAACAACATAGAGGAAAATCTCATTCCCAAACACAGATTATACAAGATATATAATAAATTTTGAATGCATATTTGAATTTTATACGAAATAACGAATTACATGGAAGATGAAAATCACTAATTAAATTAAGTCATTCATTCATTAATTGGCATAAATCAGCTGAATTTATTATTGCAAAAGCACAAGAAAGATACCATATTTTCCCTCAAAAGTAGCCTAATTTATTTTATAAAAATTGCAGACTACTACCTTCAAATACACAAATCAAAATACCAATTTTTTGACCCAAAATTTGCAAAAATTTTCTGATTTAATTTCCAAAAACCATTAGATGTAACAACAACATAAATCCGCTCTGAAAAAATCAAAAACACCCAAAATTAGCTCCCTAGATAGGTCGCTCCACCCTGAAATAGATGGGAATGAAGAAGAATCAACAATAACCTTTATTTTTCTCCAAACCCTTGGTAGATTTGCAAAGTAGAGCCCTTAAAAACTGTTGGAAAATATAAGAAAACATAAATAACTCCTTGAACTTCAATGGGAATCCCTAAATGGAGAATCCTCTCAAATGGAAGGATTTTTCATTCTTCTCCTAGACCTTAAGAGGGCTTTCATCCTTTGAAGTATTTTGCAAAGCTTTCAAGCTCATATCATCCCTAACATGGGTGCATTTTCTCCTCGGAAAATAGAATATTTTATTAAATTAAAGAGATGCTTTACTTAATCCAAGCCCACTTACTTTTATGATAAATCTTAGCTTAGTAGCCACCCACAAGCATCAATCTCCTCCTTTGGCCCACATTTAATTCTTTTTCGTCCTTGTCTCATCCCTAACATGGGTCGCATTTTCTCCTCGGGAAAAATAATAATTATAAAGTGGCTTTCCTTTTTCTAATTTTACTTTATTTTTTGAAGGATCTTTCCTTTTCTCTTTTATCTTTATTAATTCATTAATAAATTGATATAAGTGCTTTTATAAAGTTTCTTTTTATTCACTTTATAATAATTTATTAAGACTATAGTTTCAATTTTTATCACACCTTATCCATTAGGAAACGAGATGGGCTAAGGGTCTTCTCACTGTTTATTTTAGGAAGTAGGAAATTTTAGTCCTTGTAGAGATTGAGGACTAAAGGCATAAACTAGGCCTCTTAGTGGCTCTTGAAGTCTCTTGGTGCATATTTCACAAGATTATGAAGAAAAAGGAAGGTTGTGTTGGTGCTCAAATCTGTCTTGCCCCATTTGCCATTATTTTCCTCTCGTCTCACGTATTGTGAAATTTTACGCCTCTCGATGTGGGTTTTCCCAGAAAGTTTTTATTTTCATTTAAGATGCTTTTCCGTCTCTCTCTCGATTTGTTTGCAAAATCCATGCTCATGTCCCTCCTTGAAGAAGTCCTCAAGTCTGTGTCTGCTTCATTTATGTTTTTGCCCCAATTGGTTATGAACTACAAATAGGAGTAATAGATAACATAAAGACTTGTAATACAAGTGGTATTAGCATGAGAAATTATAAGTGATAAGGCTTGTGAAAAGATAAGGTTGACCATTCAATTGCTATGGGAGTGAAATAAATAATTTAAATCACTTGGTCTTTACAAACCTACACCTTAGGCGTGATTGATATTAGATCTTGATGTTTTAATAGTGTTTAAAGTTAAACATATGATTGTGTATGAAGGTTTTATGATGGACTCCATAATGGCATTTGCTAAAAGGAAGCTTGAAATAGTCTTGAGACTTGAAGTATGAAGACAAGTGTACATGCAAGGAAAGTTAGTAATGTCTTACACCTTGAATGGATAAGTGTATCATGTCAAGTTTCTCAGTAGGTTATTATTGTGCACAAAAATGTGATGCTACAAGTCTTTGAAGGTATTCTAAGGAAGGGTTGTGTGTTTTAATGATGAATCAAGTGTATAAAATGTTAAAAAGGTTTACATGGTTCTAGATTAGATGACAAATGCATCATGATAGGTGCCATAGTACTATTTTTAGAGCTCTAGAGCATGTTGAAACCTTGTTATAGCATGTTATATGTCCAGTAGGAGGATCTTGAGGCAAGGAGATTCGGTTTGATCATGAAGCAAGTAATCTAGGTGAACTAAGGTGTTTAGAAGTGATAGAGTAGTAATGGGTTAGTCATGATTACGAGGTAAAATTCAAGGGAAAGTGATTTTGTGACTTAAACAAGTATAATAGCAACTAAAGAAGACCAAATCACTATAAAGTATTGACTCGGGACATAGGTAACAAAGTTTAGTCATCTCTATGACATCCAAGCAAGGTAAGTACTCATTTTTTCTTTTTCACCTAGAGAAGGATGGTACAAACCAGGGGGAGATATAGTGAGTTGAGTTATGATGAATACGTGTTTCTAGAGAAAAGATAAGTTGGAAAAAAGTGGTCTAAAATGTTACTTCGGGCTTTAAGTCCAAATTATTCCATACAAGATGTTAATGCAAGATACAAGTTTTTATACGAGTGTTTTCAATTGAGACAAGGAAAGAATGTTTTACAATGATGTTTCAACATCAAAATCACAATTTTTGGCATGATTATGAGTGTTATACATTTGATCAAGGACTGTTACAATGCTCCCATGAAGTAAAGAGGTCACAATCATAGTTTAGTAAGGTATAACATGCATGTATACTTGATTGATGAGTTTAATTAAAATTTCCAACCAAAATTGATCATAAGAGGTTAAGTAGATTAATATCATGCTTCTATAATTATTATTTTTCATTAATGTAAAAAGGGGGAGAAGAACTAGGTGGTTTTCCATTAATGACAAAGGGGGAGATTGTTGGCATGTGTGAGTATAAGTGTTGTCATTGATGTAAAATATAATTAATGATAAAGAGGATGATGGAGGAGTGTTAGGAGATAATAGGAATGATGTTGACATGGTAAATTAGGTAATGACATGATGGAATGAATGGAAAAGGTGAGAATGGCTTGGTCTAGGAAGCCTAATCAAGTGATCTAGCTAGCGTCACCGATGGAGCATGGTGAGTAGAGTTAATGGTGGCTTTAGAAACGTGGTAATGGGATAGAGAATATGATAGGATTATGTTAATACACTCACATGATTTCAAGATGTAACTAAATACTAAAGGATTAGTTTCATGGTGCTCATCTAGACCTATTCTAGGTGCTTAGAGGCCAAATGAAGCATGATGATGAGTTACAAAGCCATGTGAGATCATGAAGTAATTTAAGTGAGAGATACATGATGTATCAAGTTTTAAGGGCATTTAGAGTGATTTCATATGTAGGTATGAGGTTATTCTGCTACAAATTAACTTAAACCATAGAAAACCCTAAGAGCTAGTCATGCAAATGAGATGGTATATGAAGATGGAGACCTATTTGAGATAAGTTGATGATTGTAGATGATGAAAAAGGGTGTATTAGAAGTTTGAGATATATTTAAAGTCATTATGAAGAGAAATTTGTAAGTTATGATGTTCTAGGAATAATAGGGTGCTTGTGAATGTAAATCTAGCTCGAATTGTGAATTTCGATGCTCGTTGTGAATTATATGTTTTGAATGGGATCTTGTGACTTTGAGGCATGTTTTTAAATTGATCCAAGAGTATTTTAAAAAATAAGGTATTGGTTTCATCGTTAGTTTTTTATGAAAAATTGTTAAGAAGGTCACCTTCTTTTTATTAGTTTGAAACCCTAGCTCAAAAGTGGTAGGAGAGATCTTCTCTGTAAATGCCTAGAATGGATTCATTTTTATAGTATTATGGTTTGATCTTATATAGTAATCCTTAATACTAGGTACTTTACCTTAACTCATGTTCATCTAGGTACTTTATTTACCTTTATTGTATTTATCCTCACCCACTTATGTGTGTGGATATTTCTTTTATCTTATTTAGATATTAGGAGATATTAACTAGTTGTTAGGTATAGTTCTTTCCTTGATCTATGGTATTGACTATATTCTTGATGTCTAGTTATCTCCTAAATCTATGGTCTTGACTAGTTCTTTTATGACTAATTATTTCCTTGATTTATGGCTTGATCTATGACCTTGACTGGTTCTTAGATTGTTATTCCTTGCCTATTTAAGCAAGGCCCATTCTCAATGTATTGCATTGAGTTCCATAATAATATATGAGATTGTTGCTCATTTGTTTGCAAAGGCTTATGTAAAGTTATTCGGTGAATTTCTTTCATCTTATTTATCGTGATGTTTGATTAGCATCTATGTTCTTGGCTTGGCATGATATAGTTATCATTCCTTTCATGGTATCGGAGCGGAGATTGCTTTGTTAGCATCCATCTGTAAGTTTTAATTTGCAAATAAATTATTTGTGTATTCATATATTTGGGATTTGGTCGTGTTTTGTTGATACGTGCATTTTTATAAAAATGTGAGGCTTCCGTTGGATCTAGAAGCGTGAAAACCCTAAGATCGATTGTAAACTTGGCCATTTCTACAAACAAATCATTTTTATGGATTTTTTTGTTATTGCAAAGAAGCACATTGGTTCGCCTTGGGATTCACATCTACCAAAAAAATAAATCACTGGATTTTTTTGGGTCTCATTGGCTATTTTGAGATCCCCCGAGGGCAATTTTTTTGTGGCATAGCTATCTTGGTTTACGCACAGGAAGGTTTTTAGATCTTTCCTTTTTTGGTGGGGGTCCATGGATGCTGTGCATGTATTTACTATTTTGGGCAAATCCGAAGGTTTCTATTTTCAGCAAATGAAGGTCACTTTCTACACAGTCCAGATATAGTAATTTTTACCAAAAGCCCTTAAAACTTAAAATCCATTAAAATCCTTAGCCCTTGGTCATATGGTATGGTCATATGAGGGCTTAAAACTTATGATTCCTACTAGTAGGTGCTTTAACTTCCGCCCCCTTTAATTTTATTTGTGTGGTGAAGATAATAACATTGTATTTTGTTTTAGTGGCACCTAAAATAAATAACGAGAGAAAAATATTAAAAAGCTTGTAACTTTTGATCGGTAACTCGGTTTTGAGTGTCATTTTTGCAAAAGTGCTTGTTTTTTCGTGCTCTTTCCATTGGAGTTATTTATTTTGAGACTTACACTATAATTATAAAGTGCCAAATATGGAGGAGTGTTGTAATCAATTATGGACGTAATTTTGGCTGAGCCTGACATCCTAAATTTTTGGGAGTTACAGTTTGTACCTATCATGGATTCTAAGAATGATATGATTTTCTCTGAAGTATGTGGACTTCAAGAGGATATTGTAAAATTTGTGGAAGAAAATAGATCACTCAAGAAGTGAAATTCTCTTCTACAATCACTCATTCATGATAAGGATACAATAATACATTCCTGCGGAAACAAACTTGCTAGCCTACAAAATCACCATCATATTGTGGACAACCATATCCATGCTCTAGTCCACTTGCAGTTGTTGCTCTTGTACCCATTGACATTGATCTTCCAATCTTTGAGCACGAACTTATTTTTGATGCTTCTAAACTTGTGAGGCTTATTCTGTATGCTCTTTCACATTTGTGCCTATTACGGTACCACATGTTGTGTATCCTATTCTGCTTTCATTCGGTTGCATGGCTTTTTGGGAAGCATACCACCGCACTCGCTTATCACATGCTTCGCTTCTATGGGTCTCACTAGCGAGTCATTGGTAGACATTCATAGGGTATTATTTCCTCTATTCCACATGTGAAGTGGAATTCTCGTCATGACATTGGTTTTGAGAAAATACTTCATTGGGATCACACATTGTGAGCTCCTTTTTTTGCTCGCTTGACTCTTTCTAAGGATCTGAGCAACACATGAGTTCTACATCTTCACTCGGGATTGAGAAACTGAGATTTCAGGTTATCAAACATGATCAACTTGACACACATTCTCGAGATGTTCTTTTGCATGCACCCATTGTGCATTTTACACCAAGTCATATGTAGGCATCTTCTTCATCCATCCATGTTGATTTGGGGTGGATATCTGATCACTCGTGGAGGCAAACATAGGCATTTGTTGAGAGGACTCTACAGGCATGGCTCCTCCACCATTCGGTCCTCTTGCTCCACTTTCTATACCTTTTGCATTGTGATGCTTCTTGTTTTGAGCATTTTTCTTTAGCAGTGTAGTGTATCTCTCTTGTTTGTTGAGAGATTTTGTATCTGTATTTTCGACACTTTTGGCATGTTGACAGTATCTCTTATAGGGAGCTATTCTGGTGGAGCCCAGTGTTAGTTTGTCAGTGTTTGAGTAGTTGTTTTGACAACTCATATAGATTTGTAGTGCCACTCCACCCATTCAACAGTATGGGAGGGTGTGGTGCTAATCCTGCTTCTTTGGGTTTTGTGTCCTTGCCTTGTTACCTTGGCTTTTCTTGGATCGTGACACTCTAGGATTTTGTGTCCTTGCCTTGTTGCTTTGGTTATTGTTCTTGGATCGTGGCACACCTATTTACAACACTTGATCGAATTATGTTTGGTGTTTTTTTGCACTTTCAACATCACTCTGTTGACAGTCTCCTTGTATGGAGCTATTATGGTGGAGCCCAGTGTCAGTTATTTTTGAGTTTTGTGATCGAGCAGTGGATTCAGACCACAGTGCACACCAAACTTCTTCAGCATTGTATGAGTTTTTGAGCTGAAGCTTCTTGGGATGCCTTGGAGTGGGTCTTTACTCTCTTTACTTTGTTGTTACTGGTTTTGGGTACCTTGTGGTGTCCCTTTTTTCCCAGTTATTGTACATGAGTACCTCATCAAGCCTAGTTGCCGAGACTCATACTGTGGACATGCCACATTTATTTTGGCCCCTAGCTTCACTTGAGGGGGGGTGTTAGAGTAGGTATTTACCTTAGCTCATGTTCACCTAGGTACTTTATTTACCTTTATTGTATTTATCCTCACCCACTTATGTGTGTGGATATTTCTTTTATCTTATTTAGATATTAGAAGATATTATCTAGTTGTTAGGTATAGTTCTTTCCTTGATCTATGGTATTGACTATATCCTTGATGTCTAGTTCTCTCCTAAATCTATGGTCTTGACTAGTTCTTTGATGACTAGTTATTTCCTTGATTTATGGCTTGATCTATGACCTTGACTAGTTCTTAGATTGTTATTCCTTTCCTATTTAAGCAAGGCCCATTCTCAATGTATTGCATTGAGTTCCATAATAATATATGATATTGTTTCTCATTTGTTTGCAAAGGTTTATGTAAAGTTATTCTGGAAAATTGCTTTCATCTTATTGATCGTGATGTTTGATTAGCATCTATGTTCTTGGCTTGGCATGATTTCGTTATCGTTCCTTTCAAGATCTTCTCTGTAAATTCCTAGAATGGATTCATTTTTATAGTATTATGGTTCGATCTTATATAGTAATCCTTAATATTTTCATAAAGGTATGATAGAGTATGTGATAGTTTATGGAACCCACTCAAAAAGAAAGTTTCTAAAGATGTGATGGAACATTTAAAGCACTATGGTGTGATGTTGAATTCCATAGGTGAAGATAGGTTCCTATATGCAATTGTTTTATGAAGAAAATGGTCCTTCTTGATAGAGTTAGGACTAATTTTATTAATGAAAGTTAATGTGTGAATGTATAGTTTTGTTATGATATATTTGACATTTTTTATGCCTTTGGAGGCATTAAAAATTATGGTGACAATTTTGAGGTCTTTGATGAGCCAGGTGATGGGGTTTTGAGCCATTTTTGGCTTGTTTGGATGTCTTGGTGTATGACCAACCTACATGGTCCCATATTAGGAATTTGAACAAATGTATTTTTATGTTTTTGAGTTTTCTTGGTATATATCATTTGTATGACTAGCTTGTGTCATGTTTTTGATTTGAGAAGGATATAAAGCAAGTGTTTTGGTTTAAATTTGAACTAGTGCAAATTGAGGTAAAAGTGTGAGCTACTTGAGAGAGTGAAATAGATTCAAATGCATTAAATAAGAGATGAGAGAGTGTGAAATAGTGTGAGGAGTGTTAGAGAGATTTTGTGCAAGGGATTACAGTCAAATCATATCTTGCAATTCCAAGTTTGAGTGATCTAGGAGAAATAGGTTTTTAAGAGGGTTTAAATGTGTGTGATATGAATTAGTGATATCCATCAGTTTTGGTGCCAAAAATACATTACATATCTTCATCTACAAGTGGTTGATTTTGTTTTTAATAATATGAGGGGATTATAGCCTCCTTGTGGAGTTGGTGCTTCACTAAACTAGGGGTTTATGCTCCTTTTACGGTTGGTGCTCTATGTAGAAAATAAATCATGTACTTTAGATGTTATTTAGTCATAGTATTATGTTACTATTCATATGGTTTTTGAGTGAAGAATGTCCTAATTAACCCCCATCTTTTGGTGATTTTACTTTTATTTTTGTCGTCATTACGGACTTCTCACACATAATTTCCCGGTCTGTTTCTATCGTCCATGCTATTTTACATTTGACTAGGGTGCCCAGGATAGTACTATTGCACCAACATGCGCCTTGGTCATAATCGGGGTGCCCCGATACGTTTTACACTTTCTCGCCATTTTTGGGCGGTTTCTAACCTTTTGAATATTCTATCTTTTTGGTGGTCGACCTCTTTGGGGTTAACTACAAATTTAGATCAAGAGAACCACATAAATATAAATTTTTGAGATAATGAGGGACCAAATACTAGTTAATAATATCATCATCTAAGGTTGTATCCATCTAGAGATCATTTTCATCCTTCTAGCTCTATCAAAAGGACAACGCTGGTTCATGTGCATCAAACAAGCATAGGAGGGAAGTTTAATCTATTCCATCCACCATTCTATTAAATTTTATACACATAGTTATTGCTTGTTACTTTCACAAAGTGTGACTGCAATAAGAGTAACCTAGGGTATTATCACACAAGAACACACATAGAACTACATAGGGTATGAGATGTAGTGTAACACTCAATAAGTCCACCATTTTGGCCACTAAGGACTATCTCACCCCTTCATTTAAATTTGTATTTTTAGGGTTAGATGTTTGATTTGGGGACTTACTAATCTATTCTTCATCACTAATCATTTGCAACATTCTCAACATAGAACAACAAGTTACATACGAGTGGAAGTGAGGGATTTGCATCATCATCTAACCCCGCAAATCTTGTTTCTAGACCTCTCTTTGATCAAGGCACTTAGAACGTAGACTAGGGTGCCCACAGGGGACCCTGATCCTCTCCCAGTGCATCACTCCAACCAAATAACTTAGATCGTTCCCATTTTGGACCTCTACATGTCCATTCGTGCTTCTAGAATGTTTAGTTTATTTTACGACACATTCCATATGAGCCTACGAATCAGCTAAGATCCTTCCAAACCTATTTGTCAATTAGGGTTTCACATTTTCATTATTTTAGGTTTTTGGGTTACTTTATATTCTTATTCATTACATTTATTTACTATTATTTATTGTTGTTCCTAGTTAGATTTACTTAATAAAATTCACATTTTAGTTCATCACTCCACTAAACTAGGGGTTAATGCTCCTTGTGAAGTTGGTGCTTCACTAAATGATATTTTTTTGAGTAATATAATAAGAATTTTCAATGTGTTTTCTTCCCCTTTAGGTTTTCCCACTTATATCTTGTGTTCTTTTGTCTCTTTTTTGGTTATGTTCATTTCAATGAATGTTAAGGACAAATAATGTATAATCGAAGGATTTATGGTTTAAGTAAGTAAATATAAATTGGTTAATTTTTTTAAAGGAATTATTCATACCCCATCTCAGTCCATTGTGCTTCTAACATGAAGTGACAAGGTGTAGTTCCCATCTAAGGAATTATGCTTTATATGTGCGGTATAAGAGGAAACTACTCCATGAAGGGATGGTGAATCTGAAGCAATGAAAAAGAAGGAAATTTGAGTTTCTTGTAAATATATAGAAGAGTTTTTGATTTCCAATTAGTCCCAAATAAAAGTACTGCTCCTTGAAAAGTTTGTAATGGACAAAAATTAGGTGGATCAAGAAATAACTCCTCAAGATGTGGTAGGTGATAAGTGGATGGTGGAGGTGGGTCCCCATCACTATGGAAATCAACTATACTATAAGATAATTCATCATCATCCATAATAAGTAATCTCAAGATATCATCATGTGCACATGATTCAGAAGAAGAATCTGAAGTAGGAACAAAGTGAGAAAAGAAGTAAAGTTGAGTGTGATGATCAACTGTACCAACTGATGATTAAGTCACTATATAGCTCTCTAACATAAACATAATATGGAGTGAACTCAACATGGATGCCCCAATAAGGTAATTAATATGATAAACTGGGAGGATATTGTTTGAAAGTGAAGGAACACTAAGCACATTGTTGAAATTTCCACCATTCACTTCAACATACCCTCTCCCGAAAACTAGTGTAGAAGTGTTGTCACCAAGCTAAATAAAAGACATGTCACATGGCTCTAATGAAGAAAAACAATGTCGATGAGTCCATATGATGATATAAACATGAATGAATAACCCAATTAGGAATAGGTGACATAACTACAACTAAAGCTCTTCCCTTTGCTTTCTCCTTACCATATTCTTTTTCTCTCACTTTCCCCTTTCCGTTGTATTTTTCCTTATAAATTTCATGAATTGATGACAAAATTATATTGAGAGAATCAATAACTCCTACGTTGTTCTTCTCAATAATACTAATGAAGAGTTCAATCTTCTTCTTTAAACATTTTTCTTCATCATTCCTATTAGTACAATATCCATATTTGATCCATTCTTTAGGAGATTTAGAAATAAAGAGGAAGTAGAAAATTTGATTTGTTGGTGGATTGGTCCTTTTTATTCTTGTGATCCTTGTTGTTTTAGATTTTTGGATTTTAGAGTACACATTTGAATTAGCTTATCATGTTCCCTAATCAAATCAACAAAAAAACTCATCAAAAGAGAGCATAATATAACTTTCACCAAGTGATATTTTTGTAGCATGGAAGGTAGAGACAAAAATATAATAGTCGGGACCAAGTTTGGAAAGGATGAAAAGTATGAGTTGTGATTCCTTTTTGTCAATTCCACAATTTTTCAATTGCAATCTTAGAGATTTGAGTTTGTTGAAAAATTCCTTGAAAGTGTGAAAAGCTGTTAGGGTGAGAATAATCAACTCATTTTCTAGTTCATGCCCTTTCATTTCATCTTTTCCCAAAAAAATTCTAAGGCATCCCAAACTTCCTTGGCTGATGTGGCTATGTTAATTTTAAGGCATAGTTCTAGTCATATGTAAAGACACAAAATCCCAAAAGATTCATCACATTTATCAAACTACTTTTCTCTCTCTCAACATCTGTTAGTTCAACTTACAATTCATTAGCTAACTAGTAAAAAATTATCAAAGAGAGAGATACGACATCTTTCCATTTGTGATAGTTAAATGGGGTAAGGAAAGGAATATTAATGAGATCTATGGTAGATAAAAGTGAGAAAAGAAAATAGCGAAGAAAGAAAATAATCACACAAAATGAACACCCCCTTGATTACATCACTTTATAAGTAGTGTGTTCATTACACCCATGTGTTTGTGTGACGTGAGGAACTTGGTTACTCACCTTGTAATTAGATAAATATCACATAAGCATGGAGACCACAATAAGCTCCGTCGTGCATAACAAAACAAGGAAATGATCACAAAAGAAATCGAGAAGGGAAGGAGGCTCTCTTGCCACAAGGTTGTGGCTAGCGCACTCACTAACCTACAAGAGATGAAGATAAATTACAATGAGGAAAGAAATGGCTCACAAATGAGTCCAAGGGACCTCCAGGGACTCGGTATGGTCTCTAAGAATGCATAAAAATGCTAAGAATGGTGATACAAACTCTAGAAAATAGTTAGTAGTAAAAAGTGTCCAATAATGTTGTAAATCATACTTTGAATTTTCCCTATTAGTCTTATTTAGAAATCAAAAGAGAAAAAATTATAATAACATTTAATTCAAACGATAAATTTAAACTAATTAAAATTAAATTAAGGACTAATTAACGAACACTAATTAGTTTAACCTTATTTTTATTAAAATCTAAATAATTAGCCTTAACCTTAATTAAACACCCTTATAAAAAAGCACACCACTTTATCAATACATTACCCACTTTTCAATATTAGACCACTATGCATTTAATAAAAAAACACCGCTCAAAATTACTCAAAACTTACCTTTAATAATAAAGCCACCACTTTAATTTTTATATATAAATAAACTAGGTTGAAGGGACCGGTACCCTTTACATTTCAGAGAAGCTTAAACCTCGAGATGAATCCAACTAAAAACCAGGGAAACAAAACATCAAAAAATATACAACTGGTATAAACAAACAAAATCTAGTAGGAAGGGTAAACATTCACCATAGAAACAACTATATACTATACTCTATAGTTATGTAGGCTAGACTGGCTACTCTATGTCTTTGAATCTGAGGAGATAGAGATGAGAAACTCGGGTGTCCCCTATTCTTCAGAGTTTATTTCAGCCAAGGAGTCCATGGCAGCAGGTGAGTTTTCCCAACCATTCCAAATATATTCATACGCCTCCCCTGCAGATGCTTTGGTTTCATTCCACCATTCTAGCACTGGGTCGATGGGGGCTTTCACTATGGTGAGATTAGGGTACTTTAACCGAGTACAACTAACTTGCTTATTTTTACTGAAATCCACCAAATTCTCTGTGAAAACTAGGACTTCATCATGACATTTTTCCAGTTCCTTAAATATCCTCATCTCCACCCATTCATTCTGAACCAAGATCTCTGCGGATATAGAAGCCAAAAAATATAATTTTTCCTCCCCATAACCAATATCAGATTAACTCGATGCGGAGGATTAATCCGAGAGGAGGGCTAGGTTGATGGCATCTGGATTAGAAGGTCAATGATGAGAAAATTTTCAACAAAACTTCTTGTCACCTCACTATTGACTCTGGGCCTCCCCTGTGTGAGAAAATACCTCTCACCAATCACAAATTTCACCACCACAAAGTCCTCCTCCATTTCAATTTTTAAAATGAGTTTCGATGCTTATCAAAATGACCATTTTAGAGACATTTCCCGATTCTTTCTAGCGAGGAGCAGAAAGGATCTCGGTTGGAATCCATAACAAAGACAAGCATAGGAAAAGATGAATAAGACATGGACAAAAACAAATAAATAACCAAACCCTTACCCCTCGCATGCTCCAAGCCAATAGAAACCATCATATTTTCATAGCATATCATTTCTTAAAAGGGAATCGAGACCCAACCATTCCATGTAATTATTATTAACCCTTTTTTCAGATTTATCAATTTCTGAATTTACTAATAGATCTACACATTTATTTCTTTCCTAGTACATGTGCGTGATGCTCCAAAATTGGAGGGATAAACTATATATTATTTATTTGATTCCTAAATCAATCCTCCATGATTTATCTTTTTATTAATGATGGCATTCACAATTAATTGAGAGTCCCCTTCGATTTCCAATTCCTTGATATTTTGATAGATGGCCAGTTTCATATCCTTATCCAAATCTTAAAATTCGGAAAATTACATGTCCCATATTTTAGCTTAAATGGAGCAACCCAAACTAACTCACCTAGATCATTTCGATGATGCATCCTGCACCCAAAACATCGAGATTGCCCCTAACCACTCCATCAAAGTTTAATTTGAAGACACCTGAATTAGGTGGAGACCATTCTAAATTCTTTCTAAAATTGGGTTCAGAAGAGACATATTTAAGGTCCCCATCTCTTGGTTTGATGATATTAGGCTAAAGGTTTTGAATCTCCCTGTCTCTTTTAGAAAAGGGACAACCTCTTTTCTAGAAAAAGGAAACCACTTTTGAAATTTCCTAATCCAATCTTAAGATAACCTCTTCAGTTGAGTGAATTTCCTCCCTGAAAATCCTTTTTTATCTCCAACCAGAGATGCCAAATGAGAAGGATAGGACTATAAATCCAAATTGAAGAAAGAGCATCAGAAACATTAACTTTAGGCCAAACCAAAAACCTCTGACAACAAGCATGGTTGGACTCATGGAATATTAAACCGCACACACAAGTAATTACAATATTTCACTACAAAGGGTAATTCCCAAGAAGGCGATCCTTGTCTTCTTCAGCATCCTTACAAAGAATAAATCTAGTAAGACCACACATTCCTAGCTTTCTTCGCCTATCTTGATTAAGGATTTTCCCTTTGAACACAACCCTATAAAATAACCCTACTCTCGGAGGGTAATAAATAGACCAGTAGTTCTTCTAAATCACCCCATATTCTCTCTCTTAGGACATAATATTTTTATATCCACAGTAGAGAGAGTAAATGCTAGAAGTTTTCACAGAGTGTAGATTATTTCATCAACATGTGCGAAATAAAACCATGTCTATTTTCTTATTCTTTCTTGTATAAAATTTAGAGGCCTCGGATACATTGAGATGATTTATATCTTTCTAGAAACAAGGGTAGGGGATTTTATTTCCCTAATGCCATAGTTAATAACTTTGGCACCTCATTCTTCAACTAGGATACTTTTTATTTCCAACAGTTATGGATCTCATCTAAAATAGGAAGACCATTCCATGAATATTCCCAAAACCTAGATCCTTCCCCATTTCAAATTTTTCAAGAGGAAGTTTTCATGAAAATTACCGGATGTGTAAACTAGGGGGAGTATTGTCTATCCAAAAATAGAATCCGGTGAAAGGGCTCCCAAATTTATTTTTCCACAATCCTACTTAGGAGGCTACTATGATTAGATAAGAGATTCCAAATCAGTTCAACCCCAAGGAAATAATCTACTTACCAAGATTAAGGATTCCATCCCCACCTAGATCTTTGAGCTTGGAAAGAGAATCCCATGTGATAAGTGGACTTTTATTATCATTTGAATTACCTTACCAAAGGAATTTTCTCATTACATTAACAAAATTATCTAGGAATCCTTTGGGAATTTTCAAAATTGAAAGCATGTAGATGGGAGTGGGACACATAAATTTTTTAATAAGAAACATTATACCAGCCAAAGAATCCACCTACCTTTCCATGATTGCAATCTAAACTCTAAAGCAAAAATAAGGTCTTTCCAAATAGAGGATCTCCCAAACCCACTAAATAGGGGGGACCCCAAATACTTCAAGGTGATATTTCCTCTTTTAAAGTGAATAATATTGAGATTTCGAGCTTCTAGTCTAGGGAAAATATTGAAGAAGAAGAAGATAATTTTTTGGAACACTAATTACGACCGATTGCCGCCAAAGAATAAGCATGTAGGGAGGATTTCAATTCTTTTGCCTCTTGAATACTATCTTTTACGAACAAGAAAGTGACATTAGCAAATTGTTGATGAGACATGAGATCTATCCCTATGTAAATCTTAAATGCTACATCTTCCTACAATAACTTTACTTTTGATGGATCTACTTAGAGATTCAAGAAACAGGATGTAAGGAAGGAAGAAAGGGGATCCCCTGTCCTATTCCCTATTTATTTAAAAAAAACCTACAACATAGCCACCGATTAGCACTGAAAATAGGGATGGTAATCCAGTGAATATCCATTTATAAAGAAGGGGAGAACCCAAATTTCTTTAAAAATATTATCAAGAGAGTTCATTGATCTTATCACATGCCTAGATGATGTCCAAATTCAAAAGCATACTAGGAGTTTTGTTATTAGACAAGGAATGAATAAGATCATGAGAGAGAAAATACCTTCATAAATGGACCTTCCTAGCATGAAATCAATTTTCTCCGAGAAATTAGGGGATTAAGAAGAACCTTCAAGTGGGAGGCATTTCTTCGAGAGATTATATTATACGAGGTAGTACAAAAAGACACTAGCCCGAAATAAGAAAAAGTGTCGGGTGATCCTTTAGGAAACAAGCACATAAAAGTGTAGTTCGAGGGATTTAAGAATTTATTTGGATTTTTGGATTCTTCAACAACAACCCGGACATCAAGGACCACAATACCCTTGAAACGTTGAAAAAAATCATAGAAACCATTGGGGCCGGGGATTTATTTTTCTCGGAGAGAAGACAATATTTTCCACTTCCTCCATTGAAAATGGTCTTAGAAACTACTCATTTTGATCATCAAAAATAAAGGTCTAGATAAAATCTAAAAGATCATTCTAACTACTTTCATGGGAGACTACATCCCCCCAAGCAGAGAAGAGAAGTATGTAATTCATTCTTCAATTATATCTTTTTTATATGAGATCACATCACCATTATCCATTTTGATCAAAGAGATGAAGTTGAAACTTCTTTTTCTTTAACGAAGCATGGAAGAATTTTGTATTTCTATCCCCCTCCTTAAGCCAATTATCCTTGGAATTTTTCTTTCAGTATATTTCTTTTCTATGGAGATGCACACCAAGTTCATCTAAAAATATTTTTTCTTTTTGGTATTCTTCCTAACCCATACCATTAGAGAAAATAAGAAAATTCAAATCCTGAAGTTCTTTTTCTACTCTGATTTTTTCTTGAAAATGTTCTTGAAATGCTTCTCATTCCATTCCAATAGGTTACCTTTGATTAGCTTGATCTTTTGAGCTAAGATATACATTTTTGAGCCTTTGACATTGTAGGAATCCCACAAAACCTTGATATTGTCCTCCGGGATGGATCTCTTAGGTCCATATAAGTTCAAATTTGAAGGGGGATTTCTTTGGGGATGAGTCTAGGTTATTGGAGAGGACCACAAGATAGTGATCAAAACCAGGCCAAGGTAGGACGTCATACTCAAGAATGATATTTCTATGAGCCCACAAAGGACTGGCCAAGAATCAATCCAACCTCTCAAAGATATTGTTGAAGCCTCTTCTATTCCTCCAAGTGAACCAACCTTGCTAAGGCTGAATATCCATCAAGTATACATTTCTAATAAAAGAGAAAAATTCCACTTTAGACTAATAGTTTCTTATGATTCCACCACTTTTATCCATATTTGAATAAATAGCATTAAAATCACCTCTAAGAATGAAGAGATGGTCATTCTTATCTTGTAGAGCCAAGGAAACTCCTACCGAAGGAATATCTTCCTAGTTATACTATTCATAACATAAATATTGAGAAATAAGAAATCATCTTGATTATACTTGGGACAAATATTGCACATCTCCCACCTAGGATTTTGGGAAATCAAATCCACTTCTACTCCAATCGATTTCTAGAGAATACCCAAATCACCCGACTCACCATTTGAGTCCACAAAAATTCCTTTCCAAATTTACAAGATGTATCCCAACATTTCCCAATATCTACAAACAACATTTATGTTTCTTGTAGAAGAACTAAATAGTCATCTAAGGAGAAAATATAATGCTTGAGAAAACATTATTTTCTAGGGTATTTCAACCCTTGACATTCTAGGAAAGAATTTTCATTGATGACTAGGAAGGAGTTTCACCTTCCCAATTTCATATTTATCAAAGTTAATTGTGCTCTATTTCCACGATTCCACTTATTTTTGTGCTATCTCCTACTTGGAATTCTTACCACTCTTCCCAAAGGATCCACATATAGTTTATTTTAAACCCTCTTGACCAACAACTAAATTAGTAGTAGGAGGCTCCATCTCTAGACCATTAGGCTCAATGTATCCATCATCTAGGGAAATATGGGGAATCTTAAACACCCAAGAGCTCTAACTCTTTCCTTTGAAGCATACTAGTCATTCAATTCTTTAGTTGAGTTGGATTTTCCAAGCCTCATACCTTCCTTGATCACTAAAACCAACCTTTTTGTTTCCTTTTGAAACTCCTCTATATCCTTCAAAAGGGAGTGAGTGGACAAGGAGTCCATTGGAGCTATCTTCAACAATGGTCCACCCGAATTTTCAATATCCTTTTCTTTTTCTTTCTAGACCAAAGATATGGAAATATATATTGGTGCATATTTACTACTCTCCATGATAAGAGTTTGAACATTATCTAGAGGGATCTCAGACTTCGACCCGAGATTATTTTCCATTCTAGTCCTAGAGGGACAATCCTTCCTCATATGCCCTAATATTTTACATGAGAAGCATTTGACTTCAAGACCCTCATATTCAATAGAACGAATCAAAGAACCATTATGGGACTTTAGGAAAACCACCTACTAGAGGGGATTCCTCAGGTCCATTTCCACACAAATTCTAGTAACTTAGTTCTTTCAAGATCTTAATAAGGGATTTTTAATTTACACAAAGGAATCCAACTTTTCGTAATGGATCTAAGAGAGGAGGCTCTCCAAAATTCAGTAGGAAGCTTAGGGAGACTAATCCAAAGAGGGTCTTTCTTGATTTTTTCTTCAAAGGGATTAAAAAGAGTAGTCCATGGCCGAAAGTAAAGACTGGAAGAGTTTAAAAACTAGGGCCCACCCCTATACACTTTGTTTAAGGAATCTGAAGAGGTAAAGAGAACTTAAAAGAAACCATTACACTAAAAGTTACATTTGGTTTTTCATCCTTGCCCCAGAACCAAAAATTCCAATCTAGGATTCTCCATCTTGAATAGTTCACACCAATGAATTTGCAATATAGAGTGTTCTAGTTCAAGTCCTCACATAACTCTTTCCCTAGGGCATGGGATAAATCAACATTAAGAATATTAATCAAAATCTTGAAATCAATTCCTCCGATCTTTATTTCTGCTTCTTCAACTTGAATCAAATAATCTACCCCATTTGGAATTGAAGGGACCTCTTGGGAAGACTCCATAGAAGCTGAAGTAGACTTCTCTCAAATTGCATGGGCCTGGATAATGCATCCTCTCTAATGATATGGGCTACAAAAATTTAAATGCATCATTTCCAAGTGTCGAAAAGAGGGTTTTCAACAATGCTCCTAGAATGACTCTTTCGATAAAACACTCTTCTTCCGAACAAGAATGGGAGAATTGAATGGGATCCCTAACTTGATGATTACCAAAAAGAATGAAATTTTCACCGTAATAATTCCTTTCCATGATCTCCTGAATAACAACACACAGATCATAGAATTTGAAGAGGGTGCGAAATTTTGGAAGGGGTGAATTTATCTCTAGATTCACTATTTTATGAGCCATTACCACCACTTTAAATTTAACAAAACTAAGTTTCAAAAAGGGGGAAATATTTAAATAAGTTTTTTTAAAACACATTAAAAAGGTATAAAACAAGGCTAGATAAGTGGGATGTGCCATCTAGGCCAACATGCCGAGATGGAGGATTGCCCATCAAGGGGTTATGTTAGGAAATCATGGATAGCTCAATGGGACATGGTGACATGAAGCTCGAGGGTGACTCAAACTTCCAAGAAGGTGAGCGAGCATGTGGGGATGTTGGCTAGCATGTCATTAAATGGATCGAGGAGAATAAGGATCAAGAAGGGATAGATTTGGCGAATGATCGAGTGATTCATTCGGGAAGAGAGATAAGCACAAAATGGCTCGAAGGTGGTTCACGCAAAAACCATGTTGAGTGAGTCTCTCTTCAATGGTTGGGAGGAAGGGTTTAGGCATAGGCCGGTCACATGAAGGTTGTCTAGAATGGATAAGCACACTAAGCAAAGCTTAACACATCAAGCCCATGAAGAGTTGTAGGGTAAAGTGGAGCTAACTAGAAAGGACAAAAACTAGGTTCGACTTGTAGAGCACCAAGGAAAAACATGCACATCAAAGCATAAACAAAAAATAACTCAATGGAATGTAATTCAAAATGAATAAAAACCCAATGCAAGGCAAGAGGACTCTTTTCAAAAACAATGCAAAACTCGAAAAGGAGATAACTCGTTCGACCAAGAGCATAACGTGAAAAAACAAAAACCCGACACACTAATGGAGAATAAATAACTCACCGATAGAGATAATAAATCGACTATGAAAAATGAGTTCTATGAAAAATAAATCAACTTTCCTATCGGGGTCAACTTACCTGCATAGAGCATCTCTAGTCGGGTATCTTGCCGAGATCTGTAAGAGCTTGATTGAGTTGATAGGGTTTAGGGAGTAAAGCTTGTGGATGCTAAAAATAGGATGCAAGCCAACAAGGAAGAATGGGAGCTCCAACCAGAGATATTTTTCAAAATAAATAATTTTTAATTTAAAAACTAATAAAACCAAATGCAAATCCTACCTCCAAATTTATCTATTCCCTCCAAATTTAGCTCTGACTTAGCTAGATTTAGGTAAGAAACACTCTAAACTTGCACCACAACCATAAAACCATCAAAAACTCCAAAAAGAGATTTTTAAACATGTTAACAAGATTCCAAAGGATGATAAAAACTTACACAAATACCAAAAGAAAAGTAATTAGCAATTTTAAAACAAGTACATATTTAATGAACCATAACTATGATACCATATCATATTTTTCTGTAAGGATCAATACGTAACCTCGTGTACATAAAAATTTTACACTTCTAATTGTGGCGTGAATGCTTCAAGAAATCAAGTAAGAGATCAAATCACAAGGGAAAATAAGTATGCAATAATAGGTCTATTCATTCTCATAAATAAAAAATAAATGTACATATAGGAGTGTTGTGTAACTCCCGGGCATGCAAGTGTACACATAAAACCCTAACTAACTCTAATGACCTATGATCTTGCTAAGTGAGATGACAAACCATATATGGTGGAAAGGACGTCAAATGAGAACGAGACAAGTCATATACCCAAACACTAATCACATCATCAATAGAAATCGGTGGAAATTTTGGAAATAATTTTCCATTGACTATCTCTACTATGATTGAAGTTATAGCTTTAAGTTTTATAACCTCTTGTTTCGGTTTTTATATTTTTCTTCACTATTTTTTCCTTTTCTATAATGTTATAAATATCTTTAAAGTTAAAAATAAATCAATGAAGGCATGATTAATGCTACACCTAAGAATTAGGGTCAAAGTACTATGTAAGCGTGAAGCAATTACATCTTGTTTATCTTCCTCCAAGGATCCTATAGACATATTTAGTGACTTCCATCACATTTAATGGATTAAAGGATGGTTATCTCTCTCTCTCTCTCTCTCTCTCTCTCTCTCTCTCTCTCTCTCTCTCTCTCTCTCTCTCTCTCTCTTCATTTTTCCTCGACATGATCCTCCTTTGTCTTTACCAAGATATCTTTTCTATGTCTCTTTATTTGACTAATTTTTACCTTATGTGGTTTCTTTTCCTTCTTGTTGCAGACTACCAACACATAAGAAGCTTATATTGTAAGGAAATCATTGTTTATTGTTCACATTAGAGGCCTATTTGATATTTACTATAGAGTAAATAATACTTACGGTTATATTGTTATTTGGGTTGTTTGTAGTACTCTTGTGGTTTCAAAATACTACGTACCTTAGTTACGAGAATATTTTAAGGGGTGATTTATTATAGAATCCTCATTAATTATAGGATTCACATCCATCTATAATTGTATAGTGTCCCTTATGAAATAATATAGAAGATAGATTATTACTATATTACATTTATGTAAGTCTGGTCCAAATCTTTCATCGGGTATCAGAGTTGTGTCTAATCCTATCTAATGGAAGATTAATTAATATTGTAGGGGCATACATGTTTCTATTCACCCCTATCGATTATAACTCTATGAATAGTTTGTCCTTTTTAGGAAGATTTATTTGTGAGACTAGTTTATATAATTGTAACTCGTGTGTTTTGCAAGGATATATATTATTTTTGTGTTTATCAATTCACATACAAATATTTGGGCCTACTTAGTCTTATTACCGTGCATAGCTGATCTCAATCAACATTGTGGATTGTCAAGTGTTGGTGGTCAAAACTACTCACTTTTTTGAGATCCAATATTGATTTGGTGACAAAAATGTCATGTTGATTCGGTTGTGCAAAAGAACAAAGAGTACAATAGGCATCTTCTAGATCCATGACATGTTCTATCCTAGGATGTAACATCATAATAAAGTGTTAAGAGCATGTCATTTCGTGAATGAAATCTTCATTAAGCATTGGTATCCATGTATCAACTATAACCTCTCCTCAAATCCTATGGACGTCGCCAATTCAAAAAAGGTATTTTATTTTACAAAATTTGAGTTTTATGTTGCTCGTGTGAAATTTATTGATATCTCGCTCTCATCATCGAAGGTGTCAAATGTGCATAGAACTATTTTGTGTTTTCTATCGAAATTTTAGTCGGATCTAAGAGATCCTTATAAAAGAATCATATTCTTTCCCACCTACATGCAAGAAAGATCCTCATGTTTTCATGTTTTGCACTCAATACGTGTTACACCATTTTTTTGTCAATATCTTTCCAAAGAAAACATGTGCAGATCGAAAGGATAAAATTTTATTCAAATAGTGAGATTAAATCTCCATCATTCACGATAATAATATAGAATAGGATTTGGTTTCGTAGATGGGATTCTAATATTGCATTGAACAACATTGAGTCTTTATGCCTTGCAGTAAAGTGAGTCGATTAACAACTTATTTCTTAAATTTTGGTGTTAATAAAAAATACTTTATTAGTCTTTCTAAGTGAAGGATTAGTCAAGATGGGAAAATTCACCAGTCACTTTTTCCTTTAAATTCTAGAAGAATCTATATGTGTCATAGGTATATGTCTTTCATTATTTTTTTTAATGTTCAAGTGTCAATTTCCTTGTCATTAGATTACTGTTTTTATGTCTTCTTAACATCAATAATAGTCCCTCTATTAACCAAATGTTTTTATTGTCTTCGGCAACAAGATGAGATAAGATTGTGAACTCAAAGTTTCTAAAATCTCCTCATCAAAGAGGCTACAAAATCCTTCTTCTTGTATTGATGCTTAATCAAAGTTGTACATAGTGGAGAAATGGAGGAAATTGAGAAAAGGGGGGGAATGGAAGAAAAATGGCTATCTCCTTTGTTTTCTCTAAGTACAATGCACTCATGAGTTTACAAGATCAATCACCAACCCTCAACAATGGCATGAAGAAGCCATTAAATCTCCTCCAAGAAATGGTTACAACTTCTTCTTTGTTAGCAAGAAATGGTTTACAATTTCTTTTCAATCATTTCACGTCCATTCGATTCTTGATTCACAAGAAATGCCAATGGCGGAAAAACCAGACTTTTCATAATGCAGCCATTACATTTATTTTGTAACTTTGAATTTGAACCATTTATCTTGCCTTCAAAACTTTAAACCAGAGTCATCCACGTGGGAGAAATTTATTGGAGCGGGCGTGGAGGATGCCTTTTGCATTTTATGCCTTTGTAGAAAATTGGCATTTTTTGACATTTTGGTCCACCCTTCCGCCTCTCCACCATAGGCCTGACACGTGGCTTTATTTGAGTGGCGAAGGAATCATGGCTCACTTTTTTCAATTTTAACCTTTTTTAGAAAAATGCTCAAAACTTCAAAGTTCTCCGCCGCTCCGCTCTCCTACTTTGACTTTTCAACGGTGGGCCCGAGACCTTGGTGGAGCCATGGAGCATTCTAGAAATTTTACTTTGCTTTTTGGAAATTTGGTTAAATTTCCAAAAGTGCCCCGATGGCCCGCTGTCCGCTTTGACTTTTCAACGGTTCAATTTTCCCATGGCTTCACCTTTTTTGACTTTTCCAATCGGCTTCTTCAAGATTTGACTTTTTCCCCTTTATAGCCTCGATCGGGCAAGCGGGTCACTTTTTAAATTTTCACCTTTTTACAAAGAGGCTCAAAATCTCAAATCCCCCGATGGTCCACCTCCCTGCTTTGACTCCTTTGACTATGGGCTCAAGATTTGACTTTTTTCTTTAAGCCTGATCGGGGTCTGCGGGTCACTTTTTAACTTTTCACCTTTTTTACAAAGAGGCTCAAAAACACAAATTTCTCCGCCACCCACTTCCAATTAGGTATGTCCATGTACCCATGGATGATGGGGCCAAAATTTGATGGGGAAGAAAATGCCCATCGTTCCCGACTATGGGAAAAAATGCAGAGAAGAAGAAAACTCCACCATTTCGCGCCCGATTTTCAAATTTCTTTCACGAGCCAAGGAATTGAAAACAATACAAGGTTCGATGATCCAGGGGCATAGAAATATTGAAAATTTCATTCAAATGAGGACAACAATAAAATTTTCACGCGTCCAGATAGGAAAATGGAAAATTTATCAAAACAAGCAGACTGGGATTTGAAACAACTCTAGGGCATGGATTTTTCTATCTCTTCAAACTTTCAACTTGGCTTAAATACTTTAGGAGGGCGAGAGCTCAAAATTTTGAATTTAACTTGGAAAATGAAAAAGTGGTTTTCGGGACAAACAACTAGCTCTAGCTTGGGGACATGGCATGGACTGAGCATGGCGAAGACGTGGTATGAGGATCCAGAATCTCAATTTTTAAACCATATAACATTGACCAGTGCCTTATCCATTGGGCCTTGCAGAGTCATGTACAATTCTGAGAAAGAAAGATCAGAAGAAGGAAACACACAAGCACACAAAAGGAAGGAAACACACGACACACAACAGAAGGGGAAACAAAACCACACAACGGAAAGGGAAACACACCAAGAAATCACCTATGGTACAAGGCGGGGGACAACCCACTTTCACTGATGATATAGTTTCAAGTATTTCCCACTTCGAGGAAATTCCAATGGCATTCCATCCAAGTATGAGAGGAGAAAAACATTCTCACCACAAGCTCCATGAATTTGGAATGGGCCGAGCCATAATGAATCAAACTTTCCATGGCTGCCCTTTGGTTCTCTTCTCTTGTCCCATAGCAGGACAAAGTCTCCAACCTTGAATTCTCTTTCCTTAGCCCTCTTGTCAAAGATCTTCTTCACTTTCAATTGGTGTTCTTTGATTCGATCCACCACCTAGAATCTATTTTCTTCCAGCTTCTCCAAAAATAGGATCCTTTTGTCTAAGGAATCTTTGTATTGACCATCTTCTATTTCCTATAGCAACTTAAGAGCTGGCATCTCAATTGTGAGGGGAATCTCTGCTTCAACTCCATACAATAGTTGGAATGGAGACATACCTATCACCTTCTTGGGAGTGATCCTATCTTCCCACAATGCATCATACAACCTTTTGTGCCAATTCCTTTGATTCTCATCTACAAGCTTGGACAATGGTCACAATGTTCTTGTTGCTTGATTCAGCCTGTCCATTTCCTTGTGGATAGTAGTCAGAAGAATGAGCTAGGGAGATTCCATAGCTATAGAAAAAACTCGGTCAGCTCTCTTGAAGAGAAATAGGTAGCATTATCTGCTACAATCTTCTGTGGCACTCCAAAATGGACTATGATATTCTCCTTGATAAAGTTGCATATTGTTTCAGTGTTGGCTTGTTTGGCGAATGGCTTCCACCCATTTGGTGAAGTAGTCTATTGTTGTGAGTACATAGGTGTGCCCCACACTTGAGTGAGGGTTCAGAACACCAATGAAGTCCAGCCCCCACTATTGAAATGGTTCTTCAATAACCACAGCCCGAGTGGTAATGCAATGCAGTTGAGTCATGATCTTCCAACAATCATTGGCATGCTTTGCATTTAGAAACCCAATCTCGAGTATCTAGCAAAGATGGTGGGCCAATAATACCTTCCTCGAAGGATCTTGTGTGTAGTGACCATTGCTGAAAAATGTCCACCACATGCTTGGTCATGGTATGCTATAAGAAAATTTTCTTGTTTCTCTTTATCTACGCACCTGAGGAAACAACCATCCAGGCCTCTTTTGTAAAGTGCATGATTCCAGATCACAAACCTGGCTACCTTCAACTTGAGTGTTCTTCTTTGTTTGTAATCAAGATGAGGAGGGCATTCTCCATAAGTCAAGTAGTAGGCAATATCAACGTACCACTCATCGGTAGTGGTGACAAAGAGAACCAGTGGGTTGTCTTCTGAACAAGTTGAGCAAGTACATGTTTCTTCGCCATGTTGAACTTTGAGAGTTTCATCTTCAAAATCAACTTGCACAAGCCATTTCCCCTTACCAGATTGAGAGGGTCAAATCTCCAAGTCATATTCTTGAGTCTTTGCAATCCAATTTCCTCTTTTAGCTCTGGGATCCTGTTGTGTCAAGATGGACTTGATTGCACTACCAGGGACCATCACCACTGTATGAGAATTGAGAATGTAAAACCTAAAGTTTTTTACAGCCTTGACCACTACATAGGCATGCTTCTCCAATTGGTTGTACTTTAGCTCATGCTTCTTCAAAGGACAACTCATGAAAGCAATAGGTGCTTCAACATCTTCATCATTTTTCTGAACAAGAACAACAGAGAGTGTATGCTCTGATGCATAACAATACATGATGAACTCTTTGTTAAAATCTGAGACACAAGGGTTGGAGCCTTGGCAATGGATTTCTTGATCTCTTCAAATGTTGCCTTCCCTTCATTGTTCCATTTGAAACTTGCTTGAGGTTTCATCATGGAAGTGATGTGCTTTGTCAATTCAACAAACTCAGGCACAAAACGATGAAGAAAATTTACCTTTCCAAAGAATGAATGAACTCCCTTCTTACTTGTGGGTAGGGCTAATGCTTGAATGGCTCTAATCCTCTCAGGATCAATGTGTGCTCCATGTTTGTTCACAATGTGCCCCAATAACTTGCCTTCTGTGACTCCAAAAATGCACTTTTTTGGATTTAGTGATATGCCATGTTTCCTACACCTTGCAAGTACATGTTCCAAGTGATAGATATGATCTCCCCTCTTCTTTGAAAATACTGTGAGATCATCAAGATATATGACAATGCAATGCTTCAGATCTTTAAAGGCCAAATCCATCACCCTTTGGAATGTAGCTCTCTGCATTGATTAGGCCAAAAGGCATTCTACTGTAGGTCAAAAGTGCCCCAAGGTGTTGTAAAGGTTGTCTTGGTGTGGTCTTCCTCTACCACTTTGATTTGATTGTATCCTGAGAATCCATCAAGTAATGAAAGCATTTCAGATCCAGTGACTACTTACAGGATATGGTCCATGATAGGAAGAGGATAATTGTCCTTGAGTGATGCCTTGGTTCAGGTTGTGAAAATCTACACATATCCTTATTTCACCATTCTTCTTCCACACTGGCACAATGTTAGCCACCCACGTTGAATGGTGGATGGGAAAGATGATCCTTGCATTAAGCATCTTCATTACCTCCTCCTTGATGGTATCAACAATCTTTGGGTTATACGACGGCCTTTTTTCTACTCCGAAGGGCTTAACACCCTACTTCAAAGGAATTGAGTGATGCATTTCTTTTGCTGGAAGGATTTGAGTTCATCATAAGAGTAGGCCAAGACATCTGAGTATTTCTTGAGTAATGCAACAAACCTTCTTTTTCTTTCAGTGAGCAACATTTTCCAATATTGACCATCCTTGCTCCTCCGGGGTACCAATGTTTTCTTTATCAAAATCAGCTGGCACCAAGAAGATTGCTTTTCTTTCTCTTGAATGAATCTGTCATGTTTGTCAAAGAGGTCTTCTAAAGAGACTAGGCCTTTGGGAATTTTGTTCCCTTTCAATTTGATTACTCCCTCATCATCAATCCCTTCAATTCCTTCTTTCTCTTCTTCGGGACTACTTCTCGGTGTGGATTTTCACCTCCTTCAAGAAGAGATTATTGAAATTATCCCTTTGCTCCAAAAAGGATAGAATTTGGTTATCATCATTGAAGACTTGCCAATGATTTGCATTGTCTGGTACACTAGGCCGGAATACCATTTCAATGGTCACTTTGTCTTTACCAAAAGAAGGATGAGGTGTCACTAGGGAAGCTGACACTGCAAGAGAATCAACCTTTTCATTATGTTCCCTTGGAATAGCTTCAATGGAAAATGCATCAAAAGATTCAATGCAATCCCACACTCTATTTCTGTAATGCCCGAGCCTTGGATTTTTCACCTGATATTGTTGGTGGA
The DNA here is from genome assembly GCA_018340775.1 of Taxus wallichiana var. yunnanensis. Lineage (NCBI taxonomy): Eukaryota > Viridiplantae > Streptophyta > Pinopsida > Cupressales > Taxaceae > Taxus > Taxus wallichiana. Next base: position 554,404,710 of record CM031242.1, on the reverse strand, counting down.
CCTACTTTACCACAATCTCTACATCACCTTTGCATCTCAGCTTCTTGATTCCCATGTCCTCTCTACATTCATGCCTAAGAGCAATGCTTCATACTCTGCAGTGTTGTTTGTATTATCAAATTGTTTTAGGGCAAAAGGGGTACACCTCATTGAAGGAGAGTACAATACTACACCAGCTCCTGAACCTACTCTGGAATGACTACCATCAAATTCCATTGTCCAAATTTGATCTTCCTCTTCCTCCATGAGAAGTGGAAGTTCTCCTCTTTTTCTGATGTGAGGAAGTAGTTTCCTAGCCCACAATCTTGAAAGAGAATGTTTGCTTTCGATCATCAAACTTTCATACTGTGAACTTCATCTTTCTTACTGGTAGAAACTTCTTCATCTCACCTTTTACTGGGATAGTTATAGATGACCAATCCATTTTTATTTCTCCACCTAGGTCTCTACAAAAAATTCTACTCAAAAGCATACCAAAAGATGTTGGGATGTCTGCTACCAGTATGGTCAAGAGCACCTTCTTGTCTGGAAAATCAGCTAGTGCCACCTGTGCATCCTTGATTCTTCCTACCAATGGAACTTGTTTGGATTCCATTGAGTAGCATGTGCCATTTACCCGGTCAAAGTGAGGCCTAGAGAATTTGTAACTTTGGCTGGCATCACATTGTCTGAGGCTCCAGAATCTATGATGCAATTATTTAGCTGGAAGCCTTTAATGAGGAGTGATAGGTAGAAAGGTTCAACTCTGTTGGTGTTGGAGGCACTGAGGGCTAGCATGTTTTGGGAAGGTGGTGTGGATGGTGTGGGGAGTAAGCCTTTAGAATTAGGACTTGAGATATAGGGTTACCACCACAACTATATTAATGAACCTATCAAATTGGGCAGGATGTGTTTGTAGGTATTCTATTTCTGAGAGCTGACTTTGGTTTTGCTTGCATGTTCCACAAAGTCAAATGGGGAAATGGTGGGTGAGGAAGAGGCTCCTGAAATGGAGGAAGATCTACATGGTAGAGACTTTTCTACTTTTGGTGTTGGGTTCTCTTTTTCAGATGTAACAATTGGCTTGGAAGGGGGTGAGGGTGTAGCCTTTGACTGAACTTTAGATGTTTTTGCAGGACCAACATTTAGAAGAGAATTATTCTTAGCAAATTTTGAGCTGGAAGAAGAATCAAATGACTTACTTGGTATAGTAGCATGCTCTTTGGAAACCAGTGAGTCTAGGTTTTTCTTTGGCTGATTCCATGGAAGGTGGTAATGGTGATCCTCTATTGATGATTTTATTCTGTGTAACCTCTGGAGGACAATCTTCTTTATTCTTCTTCTTATCCTTTTCTGACAACTGTTGGGGCTGAAATCCCTTTCTTAGATTGAGCACGAGTGAAAACAACACATGAGAAACTTGGAACTTCTTCATCACCTTCATCTTCATCATCAACATACTCAATCAGCCATTATGCATATCAACTTCCTCAATCTCAAGATAGTTTTCATAATCTTCCATGTTTTCTTCTTCAGTTTCATCAATTTCTGCTTCCTCCTCTAGCTCTTTGGTGTCACAGATGGCATTGACTGGTGGTGCTTCAAGAGCAAGCCGACAGGAGGTGGAGCAATCCTTGGCCTATCTGAGGGTTTGGTCTCCTTGAAGCATTCCGCATTGTGATCTGAGATAGCTACTTCTTCAAGGCAACCAAGTCATTTGCCATTTTTTGGAACATCAGATCTGTGGTGACAGAGTTTGAATTCTGACCCTTTTGTTTCCCATTGGGGCCTTTCACCTTTCCAGAAAGGATTAGATCATCATCGGTTTCTATTGCAAAGTCTTGGGCTTGCCTCAATGTTCTTGGTTGGGCTCTTCTGAGGAAGAAACCTACTTCTGATGGCAGAGCACTGATGAAAAACCTCTTCAAATTATTTTCGGGAGGCACCACATCTTCAGGGATCCTTCTTATCACTCTATCATATCTTGCTACAAAGTCCCTCATTGACTCGGAGGTTTCTTTCTTCATTTGTACCAATTGACCAAAAGATCCTGACAATCTTCCGTGGTCTTGAACCTATGTTCGAATGCACTTCTTATATCTTCCCAACAGGTGACAGACCTCGGGGGTAGCATGTAGAACCATTCGAAACCTTTTCTTGAAGTGACTCCACAAAGAGTCGACTGACACATCTTCATCCTCAACACCCAACACACCGCAAGTAGTGATAAATGTTGCTACATGCTCTTCAGGGAGTTGAGAACCATCCCCTCTAAATTTTGGGAAGTTTTTTCTCGAGCCTCTCGGTAGCTCATGGAGTGGTTGAGCAAGAGCCAATGGACCGGTGTTTCCTCCCCATGGTACATTAGGCCTATGGGCTTCATGATCCCATTCACGCTCATGATCCCGATCCCCCATTCTATTTCTTGTTTCTATCTTCCAACCTTGCTAAGGTTACGGCTTCTACTGCTTGTTCTTTTCATCTGCCTCGCTTGAAGTCTCTCGATTTCTTCGAGTTGAGCTCTTATTTCTTCATCGTCTTACCTCTCTTTCTCTAGCTTCTTCTTCGGTCTTCACATCAATGAAGTCTACAAGGTTCTCATTTATGTATGAAAATTCACCATCCAAAGGATTGGCAACACTCAGGTTCCCAACGTGACCGGTTGCTTTGAAGGAAGCCTCTGGATTCCGAGTAGCTCTTGTCTCCTTTGAAGTTCCTCAAAAATGGGATCAGTTTTTCCTCCTTGTCTCTATTTTGGTGAATCTTCTATCCACCAACTTGAAAATCTATGCTCTTCTTTGTGTGTTGGGATTTGTCTTTGCCTCTCCAATTCAAAGCAAAGTGTGTTCTTCTTCAAGGTCCAAAATTCTCGTGGCAATGAAGTAGTGATTGGCACTTTGTCTATTATGCCAGATAGCTTCCTCAAATCAAGCAACAACGTCTTCTTGATGTGGAAGAGAAATTCAGGTCTTTCAATAGGGGGATTTCCTGAAATAGCCATGATTTGAATCCATGTGGCTCATATAGCCATTCAAATTCCAAAAAAATTTTTTTTTGAATTTTGAATTTTCTAGACCTTGCGGTCGCATTCAGGTGTAGATGCTACTAAATCTACCCCATGGTGGGCACCAAAATATTGGTGAGGGAATTTTTCAGGTGGAAAAATTTGTGAATTCCTTTCCAACGCTCTAGGAATCTAAGTCCCTCTACTTAACCAAGTGTAGCTACTGTATATGCATGCATGAGAAAATGTGGATTTCTATGGTGGCCTTTCACCGGGGATCCAACAGGGGCACTCCACTGACCCTGATGGAAAAAAGCTTGCAGATACTTGCAAGAGAGAAATTTTCTAAAAGTGGGAAAGGGAGTGAGAAAAGAGGTAGGAGAACTAATGTTGTAGGTAGGAAATCAGATTCCTACACACACTAGTTAGAAAATTCATCACATGCATTCATGGGAAGAAACAACCCTGCAAATGGCAACAAGACGAGATAAGATTGTGAACTCAAAGTTTCTAAAATCTCCTCATCAAAGAGGCTACAAAATCCTTCTTCTTGTATTGATGCTTAATCAGAAGTTGTACATAGTGGAGAAATGGAGGAAATTGAGAAAAGGGGGGGAAATGGAAGAAAAATGGCTATCTCCTTTGTTTTCTCTAAGTACAATGCACTCGTGAGTTTACAAGATCAATCACCAACCCTCGACAATGGCATGAAGAAGCCATTAAATCTCCTCCAAGAAATGGTTACAACTTCTTCTTTGTTAGCAAGAAATGGTTTACAATTTCTTTTCAATCATTCATGTCCATTCGATTCTTGATTCATGAAGAAACACCAATGGCGGAAAAACCAGACTTTTCATAATGCATTACATTCATTTTGTAACTTTGAATTTGAACCATTTATCTTGCCTTCAAACTTTAAACCAGTCAGTCCACATGGGAGAAAATTATTGAGCGGGGCGGAGGATGCCTTTTGCATTTTATGCCTTTGTAGAAAATTGGCATTTTTTGACATTTTGGTCCCCTTCCGCCTCTCCACCATAGGCCTGACACGTGGCTTTATTTGAGTGGTGAAGGAATCACGGCTCACTTTTTTCAATTTTAACCTTTTTTAGAAAAATGCTCAAAACTTCAAAGTTCTCCACCTCCGCTCTCCCGCTTTGACTTTTCAATGGCGGGCCCGAGACCTTGGTGGAGCCAGAGCATTCTAGAACTTTTACTTCACTTTTGGAAATTTGGTTAAATTTCCAAAAGTGCCCCGATGGCCCGCTCATATGCTTTGAATTTTCAATGGTGGCTTCACCTTTGACTTTTTCCCTGCGGGCTTCACCTTTGACTTTTTCCCTGATAGCCTGATCGGGCTGGGTCACTTTTTAAATTTTCACCTTTTTTACAAAGAGGCTCAAAATCTCAAATCCCCCGATGGTCCACCTCCTCTTTGACTTTCTCTTTTGACTTTGACTCCTTTTTAAGATTTTCTTTTTTTTTTAAGCAAGATTTGACTTTTTTTTTTCTTTAAGCTCGATCGGGGTCAAACTGGTGGGTCACTTTTTAACTTTTCACCTTTTTTACAAAGAGGCTCAAAAACACAAATTTCTCCACCAACCCGCTTCCAATTAGGTATGTCCATGTACCCATGGATGATGGGGCCAAAATTTGATGGGGAAGAAAATGCCCATCGTTCCCGACTATGGGAAAAATGCAGAGAAGAAGAAAACTCCACCATTTCGCACCGCCCGATTTTCAAATTTCTTTCGTGAGCCAAGGAATTGAAAACAATACAAGGTTCGATGATCCAGGGCATAGAAAGATTGACAATTTCATTCAAATGAGGACAATCAATAAAATTTTCACGCGTCTAGACAAGAAAATGGAAAATTTATCAAAACAAGCAGATTGGGGATTTGAAACAACTCTAGGGCATTCTTTAATTTTCAAGTTTCTATTTAGTGAGAAGTATTTCCTACATAATGTCATGAAGAAAAAACATAGAGGATAGATGAAAGCACAAGAAAAAGCAACATCATGATATTTGGGTTGTTGATTGTCTTGTAAAACCATTTATATGTTTTGGGTTGTTGGTTGTCCTATAAAACCATTTGTATGTTTTGAGATGTTGGGTTTCTTGTAAAAACATCCTTGTGGGTTGTTACCTATCCTTGGAAAACCATCCTTGTCAAGGTTGTTGGCTGTCCTAAAAAAACCATCAAAATCATAAGGATGCACAAGTGATAAGCTACAAAATAAGTGGGATTGTTTTTATCCCATGTTCATAGTAAGGGGGAATGTTAGGAAATCATTCTTTAGTGTTCACATTTGAGGCGTATTTGATATTTACAATAGAGTAAATTATACTTACAGTTATATTTTTTACTTGGGTTATTTGTAATACTTGTTGTGGTTCTGCAACAATATTATGTACATTGGTTCAAACAATATTTTGAGGGGTGATTTGTTATAACAACCTCCTTAATTATAGGAGTTGCATCCCTATATAATTTTATTATGTCCCGTATGAAATAATATAGAAGATAGATTATTACTATGCTACATTTTTGTAAGTCTGGTCCAAATATTTCATATATGAATTGATTTTTGATTTAGTGACCAACTATTGTTGTTTCCACTACTACTTTATTAATTCAGCCTCCTCTTTTGTTGATTATTACACTGTAATAAATGTGCATAACATCAATGCTACCGACTCCACAATTTCCAAAACAACAATTATAATGTATTTATGGCCCACCCCAACTATTAGTTCACATGTTACTTAATAACATGCACACTTAAAAACATCAGAAAAAAATACTCTAAGAATTTTTTTATTAAAGATAAAAGGTTTTGGAGGGACTTTACCCAAAAGTACATCAAAAGGCTCAACAACCAAAATATTCAAATTTTAGCAATATGGTTTTTTGATCCGTGGGGGCCATATACCAACTAGAAGACAAAAACCTAAGGCAGGGGCCAACTTCCTACAAGCAACCCTACTACAAACCAACAACAACAATATTGTAGCCAAAAACAACAACAAAACAGCTCCACAAGAAACAAAGATACAAAGGAACTAACTAATAGATTTGTTGTACACCTTTAAGGCAATTCTGAGTGCCTTGTAAATATTCTGTGTAGTAGCGATAGTGGGGTCCCAGTTAGAAGCCTTAAACATCTTTGTGATCTTGTCATTCTTCCATGTAGAGGGCAGAATGCCGTTGATGTCACAGATTTGGTGGATATGAACTTGCATGAGGTCGAGAATAGCTCTGTGAATGGTAAGGTAGTTGTGTTTTTCCTCGAGGTCTATGAGCTTGGTGACAAAAGTGGTGATTTCCTCTCTCAGGTTGGGGATAGGGTCAGGAAGAGGGTCCTTAACAATAGACTTAAGAAGAAGAAAATCTACATTTTCCTCCATAGTTTTCATCGTCTCATCTTGCAAATTAATTTTTCTCCATAACAAAGGAGGTTTCTTGAACAAGATCATTAACAAGAATGGAAGTGGGAGGGCTATCCTCAACCATGATTTCTTTTTCTTTCTTACTGTTGTGAATAATCCTTTTAGGAGGTGGTTTAGAGACATAGTCAAGGTACAAGGGATTCTTAGAGAAGATTCGAGGCTGTTGGGGAGGAGGAGGGGCTAAAGGGGAGAGGGGTCAATGGCTACAACATCCATAATGTACTTGATTAATGATAAATATGACCCCTTGATGAAGAGGAATTGTCCTCTTACGAGCCTTTACCTCCAGAATTGATTTTTCCATTAAATGTAGAATATAGTATGAGAGACTCACCTTAATCTCGCGCCTGAATTAGTTTAGTAGTAATAGGTGGTGCAAAGGAATGGTGGAAAATATTCCTTCAAGTGTGACATAACAAACCATCATTTGGGTGACTCCATGAAATGGTTGCAGGATAGAGGCACAAACTATGCCTTCCTTCTTAATTTTGATGTTCTCGCCTTCATCTAGGAAAACCCTTTCCTCAGCTTCTCTGTCAAACTTGTTCCCATCCATGCTTAGGCTAGTGATAAATGCAATGAACCCCTCAAAGATAGTGAAATTTCTTCCTCTAACATTAATAGTCATATCTTTCCAATTCTCTACAAATTATAGAGAAATATGTTGGTCGTGCCTTTTAATCCTTTATATAAACTCTGTAAAACCATCAGTATTGATGGTTTCCCATAGTTCAATTTTTTTCCTACTACTACGGATCAAATATGGTCTCAACTTTGTATGGGGATCCTCCCATTGTTGTTAATTGAAATGGGTTGAGCTGAAAACAATAGCCCATAGTCCCACTAACATCCCTCTAACAAACTGTATACCCATAAGTTATAGAGATGGAACTCGAGACCTTGCAAAAAAATTGCTTCAAATGGAAAAGTATCTCAAATTTGGAGTAATGAGGGAATAAATTCAAATGAGAGCAATCTGCCTCACAAATCTAGAGAGGGATTCAACACGTGTAGGATTGGATGACTTAGAAGTAAGGATGGGTGAATTTTCTTCATTGGTGATGATGTTTCTAACTTCATGGGGAGTGTCTTAGAAATCATACCATTCTTTATAATTATTAATGCAGACCCCCACATGTGCTAATAAATCCGTAGATATATTCCCCTCTCTAAACACATGTTTGAAAATGATGTTTAGTCCATTGCATAAGGTTTGGGATTCAATTATGAACTCTCTAATGGTCCAACTCGAGCTTGGGACTTAGAAATATTGTTTATAATGTTCATTGAGTCACCTTTCATGATGATATTTCCCCATAGAGTAGCTAGGGCCTCAGAGTAGTGATTAGTTTGTTTACCCATGGGACCAGTGTATGCTACAATTAGATGACCCTTATGATTTCTAATGAGTCTCACCCACCATTGAACTAGGGTTATCCTTAGAGGCACCATCGAAGTTCAACTTAAACTAACCTTCAGAAGGGGAACCCAATGCTCAAGTGACTTTTCAATGTTGGGGATGGGTGTATATAGTTGTTGAATATCAATGTTCCAGGCCTTGAGGTATCTTTCTTCCTCCTGAGGATATAAAAAAATTAGGGGTTTGAATTTCTGAATGTTTTCTTTGGCAACCACCGTGATTACATTTTGAATACTTTTGATGGTCCTATTAGAGCCTCTAAAGATGATTGAGTTTCAAGATTTCCAAATTATCCAGATGGTGTGTGGGAAGCTTATTCTCCAAAGTTTGTAAAGGGGTACATGTTTAAAAGGAGGCTTCTATTACTATCAGGATTGAATAATATCCTCTAGGAAAGACCAACTAACATCAAAATTGTTGAAAATGAGCTTCCAGAGAGAGTTAGCAAAAGGACAATACAGAAGAAGATGTTGAATGGTCTCATTGTCCTTTTACAGTGATAACATCTATTAGGCATGGTAGAACCTCTTTTAATAATATTATCAATGGTGAGAATGGCTTTATTTAGCACAAACTAGAGAAATTGGTTTATTTTAGGGTAATCTCTTTGAACGAGATTTTCCCCAGGGAAATTGCTAGTAGGTTCATTAGCATAGAGTTGGTACCCCAATTTCACCGAATAGTTGCCATCAAAGGAAAGAACCCAGGTGAATTCATCTTGAGACTGGATTTGGCTAATGGGAATATGACTCAGTGTGTTTTGGAGGTCTTCAAAAGCTCCATGTTGTTAGGTAAAATAGCCTCCAAATTTTTCCAATGTAGTTTACCTTCAATGTTTTGGATGTAATTGTTGACCTGTTATCCTACAGTTGTGACAATGAGGTTGTTTTTAAGCTACTCCCAATGTGCATTATTTGTAAGAGTGCTAAATTAATCACGGTTTTCCTTCAAAAATTTGATGTTCTCTCCCATGCCTAGGGTCCATTTACATCCTGAAGAAAGTTGTTTTCTTATCTTAACCAGGTTGTTCCATAAAATTGATCCCAAGGGATGGTTGATATAATTGAAATATTCCATTACACTTCCTTGGTTTAAATACTTTTCTTTAATGATATTGGCCCATGGGTTTTTCTTTTTAACATTTCTCCATCCTATTTTAGAAATAAGTGCAACATTCATAGTGCATATTTTTTAATGCCAATACCTCCTGCCATCTTGTTGTCACAAGCCTCATCCCATGCAACCAAGTGCATCCTATTCTTCTCTTTTGTTCCTGTCCAAAGAATGTTTTTCTGTATTTTCTCTATTTTATCAATGATAGCTATTGGAAAAAGAATAGGGACATAATGTAGATCAGATAATTTTAAAGAGTGTTTTTAATGAGGCATTTCCCTGTGCTAGAGAGGATATAACCCTTCCAGCCAACAAGATTTCTTTGGAATCTATCCAAAAAGTATTCCAAACACTCATATGCACCATATTTGTTCCTAGAGGAAGCCCAAATGTATGTGGTAGGCAAAGAGTTGATCTCATAACCAAGAATCTACACAATTTTACATTTCCTTACTGGAGGAGTGTTGAATAAGTACAAAGAACTTTTATCAAAGTTAATTTGTTGTCCAAATGCCTCTACATAGAGCTGAAGAATATGCTTCATAGTTTTGGCTTCCAGAATAGAGGTAAGAAGAAGGAGGATAGTGTCATCAGAAAACTATTGGTGTGAGACCATGATATCAAAGGTTGAGGGCTTAAACCTTGAAGATAACCCAGGAAACATCACAGTTGATGATACGACTGAGAGTGTCTGCCATGATGATAAAAAGAATGGGAGAGATTGGGTCTCCTTGACGGATACCCCTACTTGCATGGAAATAATCCCACCAGACTTCCATTGACGATCACTTAGAATCTAGGAGAATAAATACAGGTCCAAATTAGCCTTCTGAAATGACCATCAAAGCCAAATTTCTCCAAAACTTTATCGAGGAAGTACCAAGACACTCTATCAAAGTCTTTGTTCATGTCCAACTTTAAGACCATGCTTTCCTTTTTAATTTTATCCATTTAGTGTATGGTTCCGTGTACCATGACAACCACATATTGGATAAGTCTTCCTTTTACAAAGCCCCTATTGACTAGAAATGATGTGAGGGAGAAAAGGATGAATCTTGGATGTTTTTTTGGGATCATGACTATAAAGGTGTTATTGATTTATTTAAGAATGCTATCTGTTTTGAAGAACTCATTAACTTCTTTGAGCAAATCATCTAAACAAATCTCCCAACATCTTTGATAGAAAAAGGTAGAAAATCCATCTGGCCCTGGGGATTTGTCTCCCTCCATAGTAAAAACTACTTTTTGAAGCTCCTCCAAGGTGGCTGGTTTAGAGAGAGTACAAAAATCTTCTAGATTTACTAGATTGTTTGGTATGGATTCCAACAGAATGTTAGTAGCTTCATGAGACAAATAAGGAGTGCCATTTAGCAAATTATTGTAGAAATTAACATCTTCCTCTCTGATACAGTTTGGATTTGACGTAGTCTCACCATTTTGTTTAGTTACTTGAGTGAATTTACTATGAGCCTGTTGTATAAAGCTATCATGTGTAAGTATTTTGTGTCTCTGTCACCTTCTTTAAGCCATATTACTCTGGACTTAAGCCTCCAGAAATATTATTCCCTTGCACAAATCATATGGTATTCGGCTAAAAGGGTTTTTTTCCAGACATAATCTTCTTGACTCATCCCTAAGGCAACAAATTTCTTTTCCAATTCTTCAATATCTTCTTTGATCTATTTTTTTTGGATAAAGATGTTACCGAAGACTTCTTTATTCCAAGCCCTCATTTTCCTTTTGATATTTTTGAGTTTCTAAAAAAATCTATATTGAGTTGTTTCCTCAACTTGAACCCCCACCATTCTTTAATTATGTCTAGAAAATATGGATGGTCGAACCACATTTTTTCAAATTTAAATGAGGACTGTGTCGGTCTCTCAGTATTCAATATATTCAGGATAATGGGGTTATGGTCCGAGATGATTCTGGGAAGAAAGGAGAGATGAAAATATTGACTTATGAGCCACTCAGATGAGAGCTCTATCCAAATGGACTTGTATGAGATTATTTCCAAGTCTCTTATTTGACAAAGTTAAAGGGTTACCATGGAGTTCAAGATCCATCAGGTTAGTTTTAGCTATGAATTCAGCTAAGTCATCCATCCCAGCTGTGTGGTCAAAAGCTCCACCTTTTTTCACCAGTGGAAAGAGGAGAATTAAAATCCCCACAAGAAGCTAATTCCATCTAGGGCATGTGCTTTGAAAGTTTTATAGATCTTTCCAAATCTTCCTTCTACCATGTAAAGTATTTCGAGCATAAATGACTGAGAAGATCCAACAAATTTTTTATCCAGGGTATGGAAGGAGAGAGAAAGGTGGGAATGAGAAGAAAGAATAGTCTTACCAATTAGCTTGTTAGGGTCCTAGAAGACAACCATACCTCATCAGGCTCCTCTTGAATCAACCGCAGCCCACTCTACCTTTTTCCATACATTCTTGCAACAATCTTTCAAAATATCATAACCCATTTTAGTTTCTTGAATGGCCATAATGGAAAAATTGCAATTCCTTCTTAGATCTTTAAGATTGTGTTGCTTTCCACTACCATTAAGGCCTCTTATGTTCCAAGAAACAATCTTCATTAAAAATACATGGAGAGGAGTGGATCACATGGTCCAATGAAGACTTAGTGCCATCTGCCATCACTTTATTGATCTCCCTTTTTCTTTGATCATTTTCAGAGGGTCTCCCTTTTTTTGTGTTAGCGCCTACATTTTCTTGTCACCCTTGAAGTGGATGATGCCTAGCTACCAGGAGAATTTTTCTTGTCAAAAAACAAGGTGCAGTATATTTTCATAGCCTTTGGATTTTTTCTTTTTTCTGCAAACCAGAGTACACTCAGGGGAGTTTTTAGATTCCTTCAAAATAGGACTCCTCACTGAAGTGAGATCCCCTTCCTCCTTATCTTGGTGGGGACTTCGTAGTCCTTGAATAATATTCTTTAAGGGTGGAGAAGGTGAAGGCTGTAAAGTTGTTGAGGCACCGTTGAAAAGAATATTCAACATGAAAGTTGAAAATACTTTCTCCTCCTTCATGCAAAGCAGTCTCATGAGCAATGTTGCATGGGAAATTGGATTTATCGGTGTCAAGGCCAGGAAAAGGTTGTTCAAGAGTTACATAAGGGGTTCCTTTAGGAGTCAAAGGCTCGACTTCAATATGGATCATAGGAAAAATTGTTTCATCTCGAGCAGGTTGTTTTAGAGCTGCAGAAGGGGTACCTTTCGAGTCAACTGCTCGCCTTCAATATGGTTCTTAGGAAAAATTGTTTCATCTCAAACAGGCTATTCTAGAGCTGCAAAAGGGGTTCCTTTCAGATTCAACGACTCGACATCAAGAGGGGTCTTAAATAGTTGTTTCTTCTTGAATAGGATTCAGACCCAACTCGTATTTTTCCTCCAACACAAGGTTAAAGCAACACCTTAACTATTTGAATTTCTTCCTCAACTAGAAGACTAAGGTCAACCAAATTTTCTCCTCAATCCTTTAAATTTGAAGATTCCAAAGGTAGATCCTCTTTCTTGGCCAGTCTTGGGAACCCAGAGTGTTCTTCAAACCGGTTGCATTTTAATGGGAGTTTTAAAGACTTTTTTTATTAGTGGCAAATAGTTTTTTGAAAGGGACTATATCCTTGTACAACAAGGCTCAACAATAAGATAAAAAAAGTATCAGGAAAAAAGATGATCAAAATCAAGATATAAAAATAAAGTCCAAAAACATAAAAACATTTTGCCAAAAAACAACAAACAAATAGCAATAAATCAACATCTTAACTTCCGATTTCTACATGAATAGTTTTCTTCTTGTTACGAACCGTAATCCAGTCATTAGAGGATTTCTGTAAAGGAATACAAACTTCAAGATCTATGATCAGCTGATATGTATCATTTGAGCATTTAGGAGGAACATTCTCTTTTGGTTCAGTGTTTCCAGTATTTTGTGCCTTACCCCGAGATGACTCCTTGTTGGCATGATCTGTGATCTCTCTCAAAGGGGTTTTGGGGACCATTTCCGTTGTGTCTTCCTCCTCAACATCAGAAGAAAGAATATCCTTAGGGTCAAATACCATATGTTTTGGGAGGGCGTTTTCCATCAGTTAGCATTCTCATTTTTACATTTTATCACCTCACAATTAACGACAGAGTGTCCCAGAGAGAAACATCTCCTACATCTAAAAGGTAGGCCCTCATAGTCCGAGGCTGAGTCCAAGTTTGATTTTGTACCTTCAGCTCAATGTGAGCTGGAAGATTCTTTGAAGTATCAACCTCAACAAGTATTCTTGCATAGGTTGTATGTGTGATATCAGAGGTTTGGGAATCAATGTTGATGATGTTGCCTAAGGTATTTCCTATGGCTATCAGACAATTTTGATCCCAAAATTGGAGAGGTAGGCGGGGTAATCTGATCCAGATCGGTTTTAAAGACTTTTTCATGTGGCTTATTTCCTTTTTTGTTTGATTCATATCCTTCTTAGTATTCTTGTTACTTTTAGTGGGAAATTTTGTATTGGGACATTTTCTATTGAAATTTCCTAACTTGTGGCATTTGGTGCAACTCACCTGAAAGGATTCATAGATCATGGCTTGAGTCCAAGGGCCAAGGTTTATTTGAAGCACGATCTGATCAGGAAGCTCTTGTTCCATGTCTAAAGAGACACAGAAGTGGGCATACGCTAATATTGATTTGTTTCTTGTTGAACTATTAGGACCAATGGGGGATCTAATTAATCTAGCAATTTTTATTAGAATCTTATCATCCCAGAACTATAGAGGGAGTCCTGGGAGCCGACACCAAAGGGGGATAGTGTTGATATTTTATTTGAATGGATCGATCCTGGTACTAGTACTTTATGAATAGGCCCATGCTTCCAAGGCACCAATGTCCCCTCAACAAAACAACATCCATGTCTTCTTGAGTAGTAAATTTAAAAAAGAAAAATCCATTTGACATAGAAGAGATAGTTACATCCCAAGAGGACACCATTTTCTTAAAACCCATCTCCTAACCACATCAATATTGGGTCTAGATCCCACAAAATTACCCGTCAGCGCCATTTGATTCTTTTGGATTGCTCTATTTAGGTAGATCTCTGGAATATTGATGTGATGTATGCCTTTCACATCCTTTGAGCTTAGAAAAATCGGTAGGGGCTAGGGGCATTAGCTGTTTTGGGGTCCACATTCAGTCCCAAGTCCTTTTTGAAAATCCCCAACCACATGCCTGGTCTGGTCAGTATAGGGACAAAATTTCTAGAAATATTCGCATTATTTGTCCCCACTTCTGTGTGACCCACAATTTTCAGTGATGAATCCTCCGACCTTGTTTTGGATATCTGAAAAATTCATGTTCTTCCTTGTTAGTTGCTTTAGGTCCCTTGAGTAAAAGTCTGTAAGAATCTCTGATGCCACAGGTATTTCAGGAGGCCCTGCAGCAAGTCGGTGATTATCAAGTTTCTTCAGAGTGTCGTCATGGCAGCTAAAATTTCAAATTTTCAGCCATTAGAAGAGAAAACACCTCACACTCTAATAAGTTATCACCAACACCAAAAAATACTACTTTAGAAACACCTTTTCTAAAAGCTCAAAAAATTTCACTAAAGAAGACATGTTTTAAAGAACTAGAAGTGTTTCTTACTGCAAAACACTTATAGTTTTGGGATAGATAGTTGTCTCTGTAAATAATAGAAATCCAAATACATGAAAACCAAAAACCCCACCTATATATTTTTTCCCAAAACTAATAGTTTTGGAACATGCTAAAAACACCCCTTGAAAATTCATGTCAATTAATGAATTGAAAATATATAAATTGTGAAGGTGCAAGGGATATTATTTGATGTATTCCCTACAATAAATACTCAAAAACAATTTCATAAGATTTGAAATAAATTTGTTTCTGAGTTCAAGTGATGAAAGTTCTAACAACTGTATATATTAACAAACCAAAAAAATCATATCCTTCTAAAATGATAACATAGGAACAAAAAGAACTATATTTTTTCACTATTGGATAACAGTTGCAACTCAACATACATTGCGAGAAAATATTAGAGTTTCTAGATCTCTAATGAAAAATTAATGCACGAGAAATTGTAGAAATTGAAATAACTAACAATAAGATGCAATATGATCAAGAACTCACAAGGAAAGAATGGATCCAAATCAACTCAATGGTCCATATGATCCATATTCCATGAAATATACTTGATGCAAGTCATGTACATATAGGAGGTGAATGTGTAACCTCCTCCTACATCAATGGGGAATAACTCTCACTAACTGATACTAGAAGTAGATTTGACTCCACACAACCAGTAGGCTAACTCAACCGAAATGGTAAGTTAACTCAACACAATTGCTACAACTAAGCAAGCATATCCCATGAGTGTAGGAAAGCTCAAGTAAATAAAAAATACAAAGAAAATAAATATCCTACACTAACATCCCTCATAAGCACAACTTAGGTGGGAAGTGAAAAGGAAAGTGGGTCTTGACAACAAGGCCTGATGAGGTACCCACGTCAAATGCAAATATCTCATAAAGTGGAGAAAGGGAGAAAACCCAGTGGGAAAAAAACTCCCCCAAAAGATAGAAATGAAGAAGTCAAGAAGGCTAGAAGCCCCTCCCAAAGATGATGCAGTTGTTGATGTGAATAGAAGAATCGAGTCCTGACAACAAGGCCATGTTAGGTACCCAAGTACATAAAAAATGAAATGGGAATAAATAAGACAACCCAATAGGAATCCAAAATTGGATGAGGAACTGTTAAATAATCTCCAACAAGTAGAACTTTCTCCAAATATTTCCCTCTAATAAGAAGAACTTTCATGAACAAATATGTGCAGTATTGTTTTAAAGCCATCTGTTGGCCAAACAGGCACAAAATAACAGAGGACAAAGTCGACACTACAGAGGAATGGAGAAGTTGTGTGAACATGCCACGCTCAAATAGTACTACAGGAATTCACAACTACTACAAGAAAGACACAATGATCCTCAATATGGGTTTTGGTAACATGTGCCTTTCAGATACCCATTTACAATGCATATACAAAATTCTTCTCAAGAGAAACACATGCACTAAATGTGCTTATTGTAGAAAGAAGAAATGAAACAAATAAGCCATCTTGGGAGTTTATTCTCCTACCATATCGGGCCCCATCCTCCGGTCTTCAAAATAGATTTCTAGAAAATGAACCAAGTGATCATCGTCTTCTTCATCATCCATTACAAGAACCCCCAAAAAAGTGACACTTTATAAAGTAGCATGTTTACAAAAATAAATATAAGCACCACGAAGAGTGCAAGAAAACATGCACTTTTGACCAAAGCCACGCTCAAATCCGAGCTATTGGTCAAAAGTTATAGCAAAAATATTTCCCGTAACTAATGGTTTATTTAAATAAAATTTACAAATTGATTAAAAAATGTGAGAAAAGAAGGGAAAGGGGGTCATGTATATACTCGTTGGAACCAGAAAAGAATGAAGAACATAATGGTTTAGCTTGTGAGGGGGAATTGGCCTCCTCCCAACTCGGGCCTCACCCTTCGTCTTCATCAGGCGAAGATACAAGTTTAATTAAACACTTTATTCTTTCTTCTCATGCAATTTTTTTCCAAATGACTTTGTTTTCCAAAAAAGAAAATAATGCTAGGTTTTGAAATAACTTTAGAGTCAAAATTGGAGATAATTACAATAAAATAAAATGCTAGATTAGCTAGGGCACGTTGGAGTTGAAGACAACATACCAAGGGAAAAACCATGTCAAAACTGAATGTTTACGCTGCTAGGAAGGGAAAACGCCTCTCCAATGGTCTGTAGAGCTCCTAAACCAGTAGAAAACGTGCCTAAACAGCAAAAACGCCCCTCCAAACTGTAAAAACGTGGCTCCAAACAATAAAATGCCCTTCACACAGCAAAAACGCCCCTCCAGACTGCTAAAACGTGGCTCTGAATGACAAAAACGCCGTTTACACAGTAAAAACATGGCTCCAAACAGGAAAAATGCCCTTCGCATAGCAAAACCGTGGTGTAATGACCTGTCGCGATACACCATCAGGAAAGGGGTAACTGCTTTCACAAGACCCCTCTAGTCTTCGTGTTATCAACTGCGTTTATGGCAACTCGAGCTTGAATTTCATTTGATGACAAGATTATACTTATGATCGCAATCATTCCTTGATACCAGAATAATCGTGATATTAAGTGAATAATTAAGTAAAACTAAAAAAGGAAAAGTATGAATTTAAAATTTAAACAAAATAAAATAAGAATATATATATATATATATATATAAAGGGGAGGGGATAGAAAGGTTGTTTTAAAGCGTTGGTTGGTGAATAGAGTAGATAGCTCCACGTGAAAGCACGTAGGCTAGATTTCTCGGGGAGGTGTGCAAGCATGGTGTTGTAGGTGTGTGAGTTGGGATGTCAGTTGACAGAGCATGGAAGTGATGCATCCTAAATGCCTTTTTAGACTTGTCAATTTCCTTGCATAATAATACAAGCACTTTATTTTGAGATCCCGAGGTGTTAACCATGGCAAAACCCAGGTTAACGTTGTAGATTTAGCAATATTTGAATAGTTGCAGCGAGTGTAAAAGTGGAGCGTTGTTTTACCAACAATGATAAATCGGGGTTTAGTGCTCCCATAGTTAAATAAATAGAATGTTACAAGAAATGGTGCTACACAACACTCTTGTTAATGGCCATCCTAAAATCGTTCCATTGTGGGTTGAACCAACCATACACTCAAAGATAAATTTGTAACCCGAGTATCTTCTCATATTTATGTATACACACTGATTGAGTGTGATTTCTAACTATATCTGAGGTGGGTTTGAAGTCTCTGGGAAGATCTACTACCTGTCGTTGGCTTGTTTGACGTATACAAAAGAAAAAGAAGACGATTGAGTAATAGGAGGAATTGTATTCGGGAGTTTTGTCTAGTTGTATTGATTTTGCTTCTTCTTCTTCTTCTATGTACTTGTGTTGTGTGCACTGTAACTTTTGTAGCACCATCCTCAGGGTAGATAACTAGCACTTATTGTTCTGCTCCTTATCTTTATTGCGAGTAGTTTTTTGTATTCATTAATACATTGGAAGTGCCCTCCCTGTTATTCCACATATGTCTTGCAAGACTTGTCTCTATCACTCTACCTCTACGTGAAACAATTTGTTTATCCTTTCCATTCCTCCTACCAATGCTATATAGGAGTTTTAAAAAAATGGATTCTTTTTTCTGTTATGGTGGCTGGGGCATCCTCTTAAATGATGAGGTTTGAAAATTGTAGATGTAGCAGAAGGAAGATGGATTCTTTAGAAAAGGCACGAAGATTGTTTTGTTATTATTTGTTGTTTTCAAGGGGATGCCTTAGGGAGAGATTAGCATGCCCTTGCGCCAAGTTTGCAAATAGTTTGATAAAAAAAACCTAGGAAGAAATCAATTCCGTGGAGTGTAAGGATTGCATGGTGTTCACCCATCAAATTGTAATGGAAAGTGAGATTTTCAAATGTATGGAAAAGTTGTATGAAAAAGGGATAGGAGCATATAAAATGCAAATGCTTGTGTTTTTTTAAGGCTTAAGAAACTTCCAAGTAAATGTTATGGCAGATGCCTCGAATAAATCAATTTCATTTTCCTAGTACCTCTTTGGTTGTGTCTAAATAAAACATTGGTGCAGTTGAAAGGACCATGTGTATGCATTGGTGTCGGGTTTGGTTGTTTGGAGGAAATGCTAATTTTGTATTATATCTCATATCATGACTTCAGTGACACTATGGCCAGCTTTCAGTTTTGTGGAGCTCATCATGCTTGGTCTCATGGTTTGCACTACCTGAATGTGGCAAGATGATGCAATCTCGTTGAATGTGGGGATTGCGAGTTTTGCGTAAAAAGGTATGGTTTTCCCCTTTTCACTTGCACTAAATTTTGTTTCATCATTTCCATCTTTTTAAAATTAAATGTTGAATGATAGAGAATGTAATTCAAAATTGACAAAATCTTACCTTGACGCGAACTATTAAAACATAAAAAAAAAAAGATTTGAAAGTCATGCGCATGGAGCGCCACACCCAAACGTACCAAAAACGAAACTCTTTTCATGACCCCAGTAACATGGAACACCTTAAGGAACCTTAACCAAGTTTTTGAAATTATTTAACGCACTTGCAAGTCATATTCATAAACTCCCTTAGCTTATCAGTCACTTAACTTATAGTGACATGGTCGTTTTATTAAAACTCGATTAGTTTCAGCTTACGGTTATCGCTTAGGTTGAGTGAAACTAAAAGCCACTATCTCTTACCTCTAGAATACCAACAATATAATTGTAACCAACAATTTTTCCATTGAAAATACCTTCGGAAAATAATTTTCCAAGTGGGTTTTGGGGCCCACTATTCGTTGTGTGATAAGAGTTGTTGACGCAATTATAATAACCAACCCAAGAGTTACCCTTGTAACTTGAGCTCTTATCATCGTAATCAATTTCCGTTAGAAATGATGAATTATCTATATATGGAGGAGTAAGTAGGGACATTAAAAATTTGTGATTGAACTTAAAACAATAGTATTTAAGACCTAGCTTGTAAGCACTTTTGTTGTTTTGGTCAAGTTTTCTCAACTTGCTACCTTAGCTAGAATCTCCTTCGAGAGTATTGTGTGACTTCTAGCCACACGTGTGACCTCGTAATACTGTCATAATGCTATGTAGAATATTATTCAATTTTTATCTTGTATGAATGGATTTTTAAATGTATGGTGTTTTTTCTCTCTCCAACCTCTTCTCTCTAAAAATGACTATTATACTTTGGCTGATTTGAAAACGTAAATGGATTGGGAAATGTAAATTGGTTTGAAATGAAATGAAAATGGACATGAAATGTAAATGGTTATGACACAATGAATGGAAAATAAAATGTCTCTTAACTTTCTCTCTCATTCTTACTCCATCTCTCTCTCTATTACCAAAACGTTAAGTGCAAATGAATGTGAAAGTGTGAATGCATGAGAAGCACGAACTATATCTCTCTCTCTCTCTCTCTCTCTCTCTCTCTCCTATTTAATTGAAAATGTTCAAAATGATGAATGTGTGGAATTATGCTTGAGTATAAGGGATTTCCATACACCGCTCACAGGACTAACATAATGTTGGTATGAAGTACCACGAACAAAAATAGTAGTAAATCGACACTTGTGTCTTTTATTAACATGTTATTTGAAGGAAATGTAATTGTTTAGAATATTTCAGTGATATTTTTATGAATAACATGTATTATTTTCATTATTTCCATGATGAAAATGATAGTGTTGCATATTGGGAAAAAGTACTATTTCGTACGTAGTTGTAATTTTTCCTATTTAATGAATGTTACTCTTAGTGGTAATTGTGTATATTTTGTTAAGTAAATGAAGTTGATTGTATCATGTTGATGTGGAAAGAAATGTCAAAGAATCCTTCTTTTAGTGTCAAAATAAATATAGGAGGATGAAACTAGAACCTTGTCATTTAAAATGTTTAGTGTTGTTGTAATTATGGATATGTTTGTGCCACTAAAATTGTTGGAAAATAATTTAAAATGGCGTGAATTTACCTATCTTCTAGTGTTGCATTGACCAAGGAAATCACTTAATATTCAAAGACAAATATCAACTTACGTTTGTGTGTTTTCTTTTTGAGCGGGAAGCGACAAAACAAACATATAGCTTGAAACATCTACTTTTGTTGAATATAGTGTTCCTCTTCAGTAAGCCTTGAGTTATGTTAGCTCCAAACACCTTTCGTAGTCCTATGGACTTAGAGATAACGTATATGTTGTGTGTTCCTCCCTAGGAACTTGGTTGAGAACTTTCACGTGGGTATGAACATATGTAAAAATCCTTAGTGTGAGGCATAACTTCGCTTTAGTGGCATACAAGATGACATATCGATCTCGAAATCTCTTAGTAGTTTTAGAGACTAAACAACATTATAAGTGGAATATAATGAACAGCGGTTGGGACCATAAGGACAGTTAGTTTATGCATTAATGCAATATTAAATTTTAATTTGTAAAGTAAATGTGCATTTTGGTCTTATTTGAGAACTAACCCTTGTGATGTCAGCCTAATAATTTTAAGTTTCGTGGAGATTACTTGCAACATAATAATATTTCTTATGATGTGAAAGTGGATGTGAATTGATCCATGTGAGAACAAGTGATTGAGATAATATAGTTTCCCATTTAAGAATCAAACCTAAAATGTGTACATGTTAAGATAATTCAACTTAACAATTGAGTGATATATTTTTATTGGCATTCAAATAAATTAACCAAACCTAATGGAACCCTTTATAAGCTAAGTGTTAAACTAAATTGATAAATTTTAGTCTTGGAATACCTCAAGTGACACAAAGGCTTTGCAAGATAGGGACATTTGCTTACTCTAATTTTGTCTTGTGGTAGGGTGTAGAAACCCTCGAGTAAAAATGAATGTAATACATCGAGTGAAATCTCATGATATTAATGAACAAAGGAGCTATGACGTATTGTTACCAATGATTGTAAATATTACCTTAGAAGGATTTTGAATGCATAAAATTTTATAAATTTTGCATTTGAACCCCTTTTCCCCCTCTTAGATAAATGTGTCTCTTAGTACGTAGTAGTGGATTACCATGTGCTTCTCATATGGTGTAATTTTTCCCCATCCATGAATTCTTTTGAAGTTAATATATCGTGGAGCCTCTCTTAAGTTTATTGGTGAAGGAAACACTAATGCATATTCACCCAACACTTTAAATTGTTCCTTGGGAGGCATTTGAGAAGCATATAGTTGTTGGGTTGTCTTGTTATATGCATTTAATAGTTATCTAAGAGAAATGCAGTTTTTAGTTAGGTGCAGGGTCACCACTCCTTGTAGTCTCCAATCCTTAAATGTAAACTATGTGTCATTTAAATTACAATTTTCTAAAACAATGCCAATAGTGAGACCAAAGTATGACGTAAGTGTAAAGAGTACAAGAGTTAAAAATATTTTGGGTTAGGAATAATGTAATACTTGAAGTCCTTATAACTTAACTAGAATTTTTCATGTTGTTAAAAATAAATAATAATTGTTCTTGGTGAGATCAAACTTTCGAACAAACATAAGCTCTTAAATCTTCTCTCTCTCTCTCTCTCTCTCTCTCTCTCTCTCTATATATATATATATATATATACACACACACACACATAATATATATATATATAATGTAATAATTTAATGAAGTGAAAATATTGTATTAACTCAAACAAGTTATTGAAATATAACAAATATAACAAGAAAATAAAGATATTGTGATGGAAGAATGTTAATGGGAAGAGGTGTTGGTATCCAAATTTGTTCTCCTTTTCAAGCCAAACAGCAACACAGATTCAAAAGGGGGCTTAGAGGTAGTTAGATCACAAATATATGTCATTTTGTAGCCGAGGAGAAATCTAACTATCCCTTTGTTACTTGGATTTGTGGAGAGATGGATAACACCTTCAAGAGGATTTGATCTATCCTCACTATTTTAGGTTGTGCCTTTCAACCAAGGTAAGAGAACCTATTTTGTAACCTTTGTTATATGAAAGGAGATATAGGTACCTTTCTTTTTGTGCATGAATTTTATAGAGAAGACCTTGAGAAAATATGATCAACACACCAGATTTGACTCTCACAAGTTGTCACTTCCAGATCATGGAGATATTTCATAACAAGGCAAAGGTTACTAAAGACATTTGAGACCCTGTTTGCTTTTGCATGTTTAGGTGATGAGAATTGCACATTGGTATACACACATGACAAACAGGGGTAGGATGGGTAAGATTAGTTGTTTTTGAATGAATTTTTGGTGGGAGGTGGGGCAGGGTGAAACTAGATTCACCAAATCCTTGAGAACCTTACAAAATGGAAAGTCAGACCAATAGAATGCCACGTAATAGCTAAAATGTTTCTTCAACTAGAATATGTGCTTCAATGGAGGCCAAGATTAGCACTCTTTCACACAATATCTGAGATTCTATCATGAAGGATCAAGTTAGAAAACCCAACAAAGCATCAAGGTCTAAGCTAAATCACGCCTAAGGTACACTCAAAGGCTTACAAACAATATCTATCAACAGATGAGAGAAAAGTGATTTTAAATTGTTTATTCCAATCCCAAATGAAAGCTCTTCTGAGAAATGGAATTGCAGATGCCACTAAACTGTCACAAGGATTGAGGCCTATGTGATTGAATCAGATTTTAATACAAGATTGCAACAGAAACAAGAAAAACTATTTGCATACATTCAAAAGTAAAATCAACACATTTTTCTCAAGACAACATAGAAATAACTCGAATTTGATTAAATCTATTAGTAGGGAAAGTTTCTAGAACAATCTCAGAGCTTGTCAATGGTTGTACACTTGTAACCACCTTGACATGATCAGATTTTAATACAAAAGAGATATACAAGCTTCTTGAATGGTTTCTCAAAAGGGATGGGCTCTATCAAGCTTTCGATTAGAAAAATTCAGTCTAGACCCCTCACACTCCAACAACTCCCAACCATTTGCATGAAAAATTTGTGCCATTTCTAGCATTTACAACAGATTCCCCTCTCCCCCAAAAGACAAAAACATTAATTGCACCAGTGCTCGCCATGATTCTTTCATGATTCATAGAATCAGATCTATAAAAGTCTCTAGGTGCTTGAGAGGTAGATTTCATTGAATGCTTCCCGCATTCAACTCCCTGCTATGGTAGATCACTCTTCCTTCAATTTTCTAACCAATTCCGCCCCTAATCTATCAAATATGGCCCCTTGCGTGCTCGAGAGAAGAAAAATGGAAAATCCGATCGGGCACGAAAGTCAAACCATTTTAATGGCAAAAGACATCCTCCAAATCTTCCCACCAAACTTCAGATATCAACATTAACTTCCTTCTCTACTTGGCATGTAGAAAAGACCAATAAATCATGGAGACTTGCACTTCTAGATGTGTTTTAGAGAAAAGGGGGGAAATCATATTTAAATTCACAACGCCATTGATCTTTACTTTGAATTTGGGCCATCCATGTGGCAGATTTCAAACTTTAGAAAAGACCCAGGGGCTTCCCTTGACTTTTTACAACTTTTTGAAAAAATGGAAAAATTTCACATTTTTCTCTCGCACCTTCGCCCTCGGAAACAAGCCTGACACATGTCCAAATATGATTGGAGCGGAACCACGCTCAAATTCTGCCATTTTACCCTCTTTTTGGAAATGGAATTTTTTTCCAAATTTTCCCCCCAGCTCTACCCTCGGGAACGAGTCTGACACGTGTCCAAATGTGATTGGAATGGGGCCGCACTTTCATTTTTACTTTTAACCCTTTTTTCTCAAAAGGAAATTTTTCCAAACTTTCCCCGAGAGCCCACACCTCTATTGCCATTGACTAGGGAAAAACATTGACCTTTTTCCTTCATCGGGCTTGTGGGCCATTTTGAAATTTCAATCCTTAAGGAGGAAAAAAATCCAAGTTGCCTCTATGGTCCACCTCCCTACCTCTTTGACTTTTCTAACTACCACATGTCACCATGACGTACCTTGAGGCGGTCCTAAATATTTAATACCTTGAACTAGCACGGGCTCGCCATGTGTCCTATTCTGACAAGGTTTTCCTGAATGCTTGAAGCTTAGTGGAAGGTGCCACATGTCATGCTCCGAGGCACTCCTTTGGCCATTGAAAAGTCTAAGTAAAATGCGAAGTGAGTGGAGGCCTCCACGTGTTAGCCTAGTGCTTCTTTAGAATGAAACTCAAGGGTTGGTCCTGAACATGCGCAGTTCCTCCACGTGTCTCCATGGTGCAACTTCAAGATGGTGTCCAAAGTGGAGACCCTAAATGAGTGCAAGCTCACCACATGTCCCGTTCCTCGCCAAACTGCTCCAATTGCATAAAAATTTGTCTAAGTTTAGGCCAAGCAGCGAAAGCCTCCATGTGTCCTCCCGATGCTACTCCAAGGAAAAACCCAAAAGTAGATCTTCAAATGAGTGTCGTGCCTCCATGTGGACACATTTTGAGTTGAGGATTTTTATGAATTTTTCTAAGTATCCAATTGAGCCACATCCAACCAAAAGATGTCATGTCCCCTGCTGATGCTAGGATGCAAATTTGACCGGGAGAAACACTCATTAAACCGTAAAAATAGAAAAATGATTATTTGAGCCAGGGACTGAAATTTTCTTCTAGTGCATTTAAAGTTTAGGAATGTTACAAGGCTCAAATACGTTCCTCAAGGACACATCAATTCATTCTTCTTCAAATACTTAGGGCAGAAATGATAAGGAAGACAAATCCCAGATCGTGGAGAACAAAAAACATGGGGGAACTGAGTTTTTGAAGGAACAGAGCATGGGAGACTCAAAATATAGACTCTTAAGTGATTTACAACCCAGGAACAAATTAAAAATGGCCATAAAGATTAACTAGGCACAACACGGGAAGGGGAAAATGACAGAGGCCGTAAATCAGTAAATTTTCAAAGGCACAAATGGGGCGAGACTATTTTGAGCACCAACAAGAGGTATCTTGAATCTAAATCTCCCTTAAATCTTACGATTCATTCCTTGACTTCACGTTATTTCCCTTTGTGTAACAAGGGTAAAATTTAAGCATCGAAAAAATGTTTTTAGAAGCAGAACCTTAACATAAGAACGAGAGCATTAGGAATTTTACATGCGTTTGAAATATGATGAATAATTATTTAGTTATGGAGATTATTGTATGGGAGAAAGAGCCAAATTAAATGATTGTATTGTAAGTAGAATGTTAAAAATGAAATTAAGAATATGTAGGTGGAAAAGGATAATATATCCTTGCACGATAAATGCTCTTGGAAATTTTAAATGTAACTAAGATGTAACCATGGTAATGATGTGTTGTGGGTTTTTCAATCCTTGGGTCCCTTTTGTGGTTCATTGATGTGTATATGGTGTTATCATGTTATCTATGTGGGTCGATATCTATGTGGGTCGATGTTTTGTGTAAGTGTCTTATGTGATGTTAAGTTTATCTATTGGAGCCCATGTGGTGTTTTGTAATAGGCATTCAAAGTCAAAAAAATATTTGGATAATTTTATTGTTGTATTTTTGTGTCAAATTGTGGGCATTACACATGGCTTTGATGGTCAAAACAACAACCTATATCTAATGACACCCTAGGTGATTTCTAAGTGAAAACAAATAGAAATCACGCCAAAAATGCATTTGGAAGATTCTATTTAACAATAAATGGCCCAAACATATTTCCATAAGCCTTCTCCTGCATAGAAATGACCACCACAACAAAAACTATGAGATTTCTCCTTTACCAGTAATAAAGTAATGTGATTTTTTTGCAAATAACAATCTCATTTGAAAAATAACTAAGATGGATTCAAATCTATTTGCACATGAACTATAAGTATCACAAGCGAAGTATTTGAAAAATAAAAATAACCCGGTAGTGGAAAACATATCACCTAATCACTCTAATACCATATTAGAGTTTATGGATCTCTGATGAAAAATGAATGCACGAGAAAATGTAGAAATTGAAATGACTAACAATAAGATGCAATATGATCAAGAACTCACAAGGCAAGAATGAATCCAAATCAACTCAATGCTCCATATTCCATGAGATAGACTGATGCAAGTCATGTACATATAGGAGGTGAATGTGTAACCTCCTCCTAGATTAGCGGAGAATAACTCTCACTAACTAATACTAGCAGTAGATTTGAATACACACAACTAGTAGGTTAACTCAACCGAAATGGTAAGTTAACTTAACACAAGAACTAAAACTAAGAAATTATATCCCATGAGTGTAGGAAATCTCCAAGTAAATAAACAAATAAAATGAAAATAAATATCCTATTAGTGCTCAATTTCATCTCACCCCGTTTTCCTACAAATTCTTCAGTTTGTGGCCTCGATGTGTTTTCTATCTCCCCATATTGATGCATGAAATCTTTTTCCTTCATTTGGTTTCCATGATAAGTCCCTTCCTTTGGTCAGGATTAATTTAAGTCCAAAATTTGTTTCTCGTTCTTCTGTCCATGTGGAATAATTTGTAACTTGGGCATAAAATCAGGTTTTTCCCTTCCTTCCATTTTTCCACAGTCATGTTTTGTTTTCCCTGTCAATATTTGTCCCAATACCTATGGAAAAGTGGTCCTTTCTGATTGGATGTGGCTTGGTGGATCAAATTTGGGCCTTATATCATTTCTAAATTCTCTATCCTTAAAGAAAGATTCATTTTTGGGTGCGCAAATGGTGATTTTCCTACATTTTACGGTTTGACGATTGTGTTTTCCCCATCAAATTTATATCTCAGCATCTGTGGAAACATGGCCCTTTTTTATTAGATGTGGCTCGGCGGGGCACTTTGAAACTTTTTTCCCACCTCAATTCAAGTCTTGTCCACATGGAGGATCGGGCGCTCATCGAAAATTCACCTTTTGGTTTGACCTTGGAGTTGCATCGGGAGACACGTGGAGGTTTCCATTGCCTTTCCCATACTTAAACATTTTTTCATGCGGCTGGTGTAGATTGGTCGAACCATGGATGCGTAGAGGGGTGCTCATTTGAGGATCCGCCTCTGGGTCCTACCTTAGTTGTGCCAAGGAGACACGTGGTGAGCCCGCGCTTGTTTGGGGTCTCCACTTTTTGGGACCATCTCAAAATTATGCTAGGGAGACATGTGGAGGATTCTCTACCGCTCCTCTTTATACTTAAACTTTTCAAGAAACTTTCTAAAGGCTTGGGACACGTGGAGGGACCATGCTTGTTTGGGGACCAGCCCTGAATTTTTTTTTCAAGAAGTGCCAAGAGGACACTTGGAGGCTTTTTCTCACTCTTCCCTTGCTTGGAATTTTCAATGGCTAAGGAAAATGTATCGAACCCCATACACATGATGCCTTATACATTGGTTCTTCAACATTTTCAAAAACTCTTCCAGATTGAGACACGTGATGAGCCCGTGCTTGTTTGGGGTCTCCGCTTTTGGGGACCATCTCAAAGTGCACCATTGAGACACGTGGAGGATTCCGCTGGATCCTTTTTATACTGAGACTTTTCAAAGGCCAAAAGATGATTTTCTTGGGCCTAGGGCACGTGGAAGGCCCGCGCTTGTTTGGAAACTTTCCTCTGTACCTCACCTTTGCGGTTGCACCAAGGAAACACATGGATGACTCTAATCTAAAGTTGAGAAGGGGTAGAATCAATGGTTACTGTGCATTGCATCTGTTTTTTCTAAATTTTTTTCTCCAAGACTCCTGGAGATGTGAATACGCACTATTTTTTATCATTTTTTGATGAAATTCCTTGTCGTTTTTATCTATAAAGTGCCATTAAATGGATTTATAACTTAATTTGTGAGTCCAAGGATTGTTAAGGTCAATATTTTGAAGTTGGAATTGCTCGGTATTGATTTGGATCAGACTGCAAGCATTTTACAAATGATATTCAATACACAAAGAAAGATATTCTATTCAACATAGATTACAAATAATACTGAGGCTAATAAATAGCCATGGAAATAGAAAACTGACTTCCTACAAACCAGGAAGTCACACAACAAAACACCCGTTAATATCATTACGGGTATAACAAAATTATATTGTTGAAACAATATAACAAACTCTGTATTATTAATAATGAGTTATAACTCATATTAATAATATTACAATATAATAAAGAGAGCACTATGATATTAAATCCTAACATTCCCCCCCTTAGTGCGAACATGGGGAAAACACCATCTTCAACCAAGCGATGCTGCTCCGTAGCTTGCACATGGTCTCGATCCTCAACACCGACTGTGGGAACTACATCATCCAGGGACCATTCAACCTATTAGATGAATACATGAATTGGGACCATTCAACCAATTCACATCAACCATCAAATCAGTCTGATCAAGAACACTTCCTGTAATAGTATCAATGGTACAAATCATTATCATCAAGGGGGACACACAAGCACTGCACTGCACACAGGAACAGGGATGCTCATCTGTTCTTATTCATCACACAAGACACAAAGATGTCACTAAAGTAGTTTGCGGCCTCTGAGGTAGTGACGAACTCGAGGATGCTGACTGTCCTCCTGCCTCCGTTGCCTCCATCCTCCAAAATGAGGATAGATGCTCAAAACAGATAATCTTCATCACTTGAATAATTAATAGGTTCATTGTCACTTGCAGGATTAGAATAATCATCCCAATCTTCTTCAGCAGCTAAAGCCTTTTGTTCCAACTTATCATCTAAGAGATCTTGAGCTCTTTTCTTACAATTCACAAAACCATGTCCTGGTTGTTTACAGTAATGACACAAAAGACGTTTCTTTGATGATACAAACTTTTTTACCTTTATAGAATGATGATTTATTGTTTGCAACCATGACAGTTTCTTGTTCTGGTACACACCTTTTGATTTTTTCTTCCTCATCAAGCAAAGAGGAAATTAAATTTTCCAAACTAGGATTGATCTTACTAAGAGTAAAAACAATACTTGAATATTCTTTTGGAAAACTATTTAGTAAGATTGCTTTAGCATCTTCTCCATCTACCTCTGCTTTTATTCCTGCTAATTGATTTAAAATGGATCGAAACTTACTGATATGTTGAACCATATTGTCATTTTCTCCCATCTTTAGCCCAAAAAGTTTTTGCTTCAGCGCCATTGCTGCACTACCTGCTTGAGATCCAAATAACTTGTTCAATGTCACCCAAATATTATTAGATGACTTGGTTAGATCAATATGATGCAAATATGCATCGGATAGACCAAGACCGATAATTGCTATTGCTTTCCGATCCTTACTTTCCCATTTCGCTGCTTCATCTGCATCATTCGGTTTTTTAATTTTTCCTTCGACAATGTCCCATAAGTCTTTATCAATCAATTGTAATTGGGTTCTTACTTGCCACGTGTGGAAGTCTTTACCATCAAATCTTTCAATTACATTTATCTTTTCCATTTTAAAACTCCACAAAATCGAACAATAACAAAATCTTTATACTGGTAGAGACACTTGACTTTAATAAAGAAAATATATCAAACTTGGAAAAAATGCATGGACAGATATAACCTCAATACCTCCGGATCAAAATGAACTTGCAGCGGCCAACATATTCACTTCTGTTTGATCAAATCTTCCATGCACGAATTCCTATCAAACTGTCCACTCTGCTGCTCAGTTGCACGTGGAGACGTGTCAAAATTGGAGAAAAATCTGGTGCATCGAATCTTTGATGAGGTCGTTGTGATCTGTTAGTGTGGGCATCCAATGTTGAAGGGAAAACCGCAGGTTTGAAATGGTGAGAAAATCTGTGACAAACAGCTATACAAATTTAATTGCTTGACAGTGATCCACCGTATCTCTTCACCGCAATTTGTGTTGACCCGTGAATGGATGTTGTGGACCAGTGAGAGCTCACCAAACTCAGGCCAAATTGCTCGATTCAATAATTGACGGAGGGCCAATTGAATACCAAATCAAAGCAATGAAAAATGGATCAAAACAAAACTGATCGCCCAACCAAAATACCCATTTCTTTATTCACGCCTCTGTTAATACTGACCACACATTTCAATGCTGAAAATATTGAAATTAACTGTATTCAATGCATATAAAACTGTAAATCTGAGAATCCCACGCCATAAGATTGGGAGTATTCAATGCGTGCAAAATGGAATGCAATCAAATTTGATAAAAGAATTCTATACGGCCTGAAGTGCCACCAAGCTCGACAAAAGAATTCTCGATTTGATGTCAACCAATATAATTGGATATATTCTATAGCAAACCGTGTTATAATCCAGATCATACCTTGCATGTAGTTTTCAGATTTACGTATACAAATTCATTGCATCGCCTCTTGCTTTGAAGGGTCTATGACCTTGATTTTCAGCTGGAATGAATGAGCCGCCATGACAGAAATAAAATTGATGCAAGAACAGAAATTAAAAAAATCTCATCACAGATTTCCATATACGGGGAAAAAATAAACAAATCAATTTTCCATCTGAGGACAAACCAGTTTCGCTCTGATACCAAATATTGATTTGGATCAGACTGCAAGCATTTTACAAATGATATTCAATACACAAAGAAAGATATTCTATTCAACATAGATTACAAATAATACTGAGGCTAATAAATAGCCATGGAAATAGAAAACTGACTTCCTACAAACCAGGAAGTCACACAACAAAACACCCGTTAATATCATTACGGGTATAACAAAATTATATTGTTGAAACAATATAACAAACCTGTATTATTAATAATGAGTTATAATATAACTCATATTAATAATATTACAATATAATAATGAGAGCACTATGATATTAAATCCTAACACTTTCGGGAACTTGTAAAAATGTGAATTACTAGAGAAGTTGGATGCGGGATAGATTTGCAAAGGAAAGAGAGTGAAAAGCATGAAATGATAGGGGTTGTAGGCACAATGGATGAAAAAGGTGTTACCTCGAGGGTGAAAAGGATTACCCGTCGAGATCCAAATGTACGAGCTACTTGGAAAATGATTAAAACAGGGATTTATCACATGATAGAATAATAAGAATGATTAAAAGGACTGTCAAAAACTTATGGCATGAAACCCTAGTCATTAGTCGAGGGTTTGAGAAACATGATCAGTTCATAATTTTTCCACTGTCACTTTTCGGTGTGAATTTGTTAAATATCACTTTCTAAGGAAAATTGATAACAAGCAAAGGTTCCTCAAATATTCTTCTTTTTTGGGGAAATTTGGGATGAGTGAGTGAGTGAAATGTATACATGCAATGAGAATACTCTTGTAAAGCGTCGAGGGTTGAATTCTTAAGAGAAAATTTGAGAGATCCCATCTTCCTGAGAGACCAATCGAGAAACTTGTTAATTTTCTATGTTTTAGATTTCATTCACGCTAAGTTGGTTGTCAGAGTGTAGAACCATTGAATCTAATGAATCTAATCAATTTCAAATTAATCTGTGTCAATCTTGGACCAATTTGTGTCTTCTTTATTTCAGAATGTCTACAAGTAGTTTTTCTTATTCCTATTGCAATCTTGTGTTAAAGTCCCTCCGAATCACATAGGATCTCATCCCTATGATAGTTTAGTGGCATTTGCAATTTCATTTCAAGAAGAGCCTTCATCCTGCAATGAGATAAACAATTTAAAATCACTTTACTATCATTTGTTGATACATATTATCTGTAAGCCTTTGAGTGTATCTTAGGTGTGAGGAACCAGGGGTATTAATGTTTAATTGAGTCTTTAGCTCAAGCCTTCATGTTAAATTCTTAGATATTGTGTGAAACCGTGCAAATGGGCCTCCATTGATGCACACCTTCTGAGTTGAAGGAATATTTTAGCTATTCTGAAGCTTTCTGTCATTTAGTATTCCAATTGTTGTGAAGTTTCTCAAAGATCTGGTATAATCAATTTTATCCTTCTTAATCTCCCACCAAAATTATTCAAAAATAATGAATCCATCCTAAACTACCCCTATTTTCCCTGTGTGTCCACAAATGTATAAATTCTACTGCCAAAATATGCAGAAGCAATCAAGATTCCATAATGTCTCTAGTAACCTTTAACCCTGTTTAGGAAATATCACCATTCTTTAGAAGTGACAACTTCGTGAGAGTTAAATTGTGGTGAATTGATCATATTTTCTCAGGGTCCCCTTTCAAATTTGTGCAGAGAAGGATATCTTCATTCTCCTTCACCGAAAAGGTTACAAAATGGGTCCTCTCACCCTGGTCGAAAGGCACAACCTAAAGCAGTGAGGATAGATCAAATCCTTAATGAAGGTGCTACCCATTTCTCTCGATGCCCGAGTGACAAAGAGATCCCTCCCCGACTACAAAATGACTCATAATATGATATGTTTGTCTCTCAGTGTCCTGTTAAATCTTTGATGCTTCTCGGTTTCCAAGGGAGAATCAATTTAGATACCAACATCGAGAATGGCATCGTTACAGGGGATATGAAGGTGTGTGCAAAGTTTGAACACCATCAAAAACACATATAGACCCTGGTAAATGCTTCTTACAATTTTAAAGTGCAAATAGTTGTTCAAATGTCATTACCCAACTAGGGTGAAAATCCTTAGTGGCGACTCTGTATTGAATGAATTTTTGATAAATTCCAGTGTCTTAACCTCTGTCAATTGTAATTTATCACAAATATTTACAAAGATGGAAGGAAGAAGATATTTCTTCACTAGAGACCCTACCAGAAAGCTATTTCCAAAACTGGGAAAGATGAATTCAGAAGGAAGAAGAATCTAGAAAGTTGTTGGAGATCAGACATCAAGAAAGGAGTTATCAATTGTGGAAAATGATCAACCTGTCATTGAATATTGCCATACTTCCTCAAGTGCTTTTGAATCAAGTAGTCTCTTTGTAAATCTAAATTCTCCAATGGAGAGGGTCTCACATTATCTAAAATTCCCCTGGGTAATTTTGATAACATGCATCGAGTGTCGATCCCGAGCAAGTAGAATGATTCAAGGCCTGAAATCGTGTTTCGGGGTCCCCTCGGTTTCTTTCTAACCCTCCTGTCCAAGAAGAAAACCCAACGTTTTAAAAGTATGTGAAAAAGTTGCAAAGAGCTAGGCTTGAGGCCGAAATACAGAGAAAATCGACTAAGGCAGCACTAGGGATAGTTGGGACATCGGGGCCGAATCGGGCTGAAAAATCGCCGGACGGTCCGTGCAGCAAAGGACATCCGGGCCGTGGGGACGCGCGGGATGCGAAAGGGCGAACCGGCCGAAGGTGAAAAAATTGACTAATTGTTGTACAGGTAGTCTGGGACATCTGGGCCGTGAGTGCGGAGGACGTGAACCGCCTGGGATCAGCCGAAAAAAAGGAACTTTCGCGAAAGGGACACAGGGACAAAAGTACGCGCGGGACGCGCCGAAGGCGAGAGCAAATGGGATCTTGCCACGTGTCTTCACGTCAAAGAGGACAAGGAAGTCCGAATCGAGCGGTTCGGAGAAATTTGTACTGGCGAGTTTGGGACATTGGTGGGCAAAGGTACGCGAGGGACGCAAAATCCGAAGGGCCACCAACGAATCGAACGTGCCACGTGTCAAAATGTTGAAAGTTGCCAAGTGCGCCCCTCAGGCCCGAATCAATGAAATAGTGCCACGTGTCCAAGTTTAAGGGCCCACAAGGAAATTTCAAAGGAAAGCCCACGAAAGGTGGAGGACAGAATCGTTGCTCGGTGAATCGCAGTCCGACATGTGTCATCCAGTGGTAGTGCGCGGAAAAAATTCAAATGTTTTCCCGTCGATCTGTTTTTGGGCCGTTTTTGCCCTAAATCTTCAAACAGTCATATCTTTTGATCCAGAGCTCGATTTTCACGTTCTTTATATCAATGGAAAGTGGTAAAATTATTTGCATGATTCCGGGTCAATCTTGAATTTTGGTTCAGTTTGGAGAGAGAAATGAGAAACGCCTCTGGCACATAATAATAGACAGAAGTGACGTTTCAACAACCAGCTTTCTACATACAGCAGGTCTTGCCGTTTACGCTAGACAGTCTACCATTTTCCCAGATCTGCCACTTCTACCATAATGAGATGAGTTAAATGCAACCTAGAAGTGGTTGGGTAGATCTGGATTTCCTCTCTCTTCCCTCTCTCATTCTTCCTATATATTGTAAGGAGGGGCTTCTTTCAAAGGTCGAACATTCCTATTTTTCCCTCCCTTCTTCTCTTTGGCGGAAAATTTTTGGAGCTCGAACCTCCCATTTGAAAGCGTAATGTGGCTCGCCTCTTGGCATTTTGCGGTGTATTGTATCAATCTTTGGAGCAAGTAATGCATGTCTATGGATGATTCTCAACCATCTCTATGTTTATTTGCATCCTCCTGGTCTTTCACTGTAAATTTTGTTATCTGTGCATGATCTTGCATCACATTTGAATGATATGTGTTTATTGGCAAGATAGATGTTCTTCATTCCTCGGTGCATCACCTCTATTAGCTTAGGTTTATTTTTATGCATCTTCTTACCCTGTCTCCTTGGCAAGTTAGATTAGGTTTTGAGTAAACCCTCTGCATTTTCATGTGCATCTGAACAGAGGAATAGGAACCAACCTTCTCTGGAGACTCCTTTCTCATTTCTTGCAAGTCCCACACTTGGAGAAAGGAGTCCATGTTGTGCAATCACACTGGATGCTAGAATGATCAAACTAGAAATCTGATCAACATCCAGGGGTGCTGTGATTTTGCATCAACAGTTTTGGCACGCCCGGTGGGACACTAGAGGTCTCATTTTTATTGCAGCAAAGTTGATGTGCATCTGCTGTAGTTTTCTTGCTTGAAAAGAGCTATTATTTGCATATCTGGTGACTCCAAGGGGAAGAATCAACTGGTTTTAGCAGTGCAGGCCTGAAAACTCATGAGAAGAGTCACCACAAGGTCAAGAGCTAGAGAAGAAGAAGTGTTCTTTGAATACTCACGCAGTTATCTCCAAGAAGAAGGCAAAGAGGAAGAAGGATTCAAGGTCTCCATCTCCACAAAATAGAACTCTCTCAACTCCTCCACACGTAGGCCTTTCGTTCATTCAACAAGGGTTTTAAGACCGATTAGAATGGCGAAAAACAACCCCTATGTCAACTTCACAGGTGCAGCCACTTGCCCTCAATGCACAACATCCAATTCCTATTGCAGCCTTGAAGAACATTCCGTACTTCACCGGGAGAAAATCGACTACTCCAATTGATCATGTTAAAGATATTGCTAACCTTTGTGCAATCCATGAAATCAATGAGATGCAAGTGGCTGTCAAGTTACTAGCATCTTCATTCAAGGGTAAAGCATTGCAATGGTTTAGAAGCCTTGGAGCTAGTTCTATCACAAATTGGAATCAGCTGTGTATAGCACTTCATGAGCAATTTGGAGAAAAGGGAGACAACTTGTCTCTTTTGGAGTAGCTGACAACCATCAAGAGAGCTCCCAATGAACAACTGACCGATTTCAACTTCATATTTCAAAAGACTTGGGAGAGAATTCCAGTGGCAGTCAGGCCAACAGCAGAAGGTGCTTTTCTCTACTATCTCAAAGCTCTAAATTTTGATATTTCTATGTTGATTCAGTCCATGGGAGGCATAACTATCCCTATGGCTTATAACATTGCCATTAGGGCTGAAAATTGTTTGATCCAAGCTAGCAAACTTGCCCCTAGACCTCCCATGCCACTTGTTTCCAAGTTTAGAGAGTCCAAACACCAATCAAGCACCTAATTTGGCTCCTTCTCCCACTCCTAGAAATCAAAGTTCAAATGAAGCTTCCACTTCATCTCCAAGTGCCCCAAATGAGCTTCAAGAAGTCATGAAGCAATTGTAAAACCTAGGCAATGCGCTGGTTACTCTCAAAAGGTAAAGCAGCCCAAGGTTTTAAACCTTCTTATCAACCCCAAGCTTAGCCTAACAGGCAGCCATATCAACCACAAAGGCCTCCTAATCCAGCTGCAAATATAAATCAAACAAGGCCTCCTTCCAATAGACCATTTCAGCCCTATAATCCAAATGCCATATCTGCCTCTAAGGCGTTGGTGCCAACACAAAACAACATTGCCCAGGAGTATGATTGGTGTTTTCCATGCAATGAGCCTCATAACCAATCCATGTGCTTCAATGGTGCTTTCAATCAAGCATTAATGGTGACAACTACGGTGTGGAGGGTGAGGGCGGTCGAAGGAAACAACCAACAAAAAGAAACATTCCACCATCAATCAGCCCCAAATGACACCACGTTGGTAAATTGGCAAGCGAGAGGATTTTTGTGTGGCATGAACCAGGAAGTTTCTCAAGGTGTCAGCAGCCAACACAAGGTCAAAAGGAGGAATTTGGGTGAAGAACAGCCATTAGCCCCAACCAACCCACAACCTTCCATGATTCCACAAATGGTAGGCAAGAAAAATCTTGTAAATGCACAAGGGCAGCCAAGAACAGCCCTCGGCCAACTCAAATACCGGTTGATGCTGCCCACATGCAAGGAGTGAATGTGCAAACCAAGGGACAACAAAGAGATCCTTCATCACCGTTCAGTATCATTGATCGATGAAGAAGACAAACGTCAATATATCAATGTGGAATCCCTATCTATCCCGAGGCCAAAGAGATGTGCTACAAGCTACCATGAAGGAATGGTCAAATTCAAATCAACAGGTCCAAAGGCAAGAGAAAGTGCTTACAAATGATGCCCACCGAAGGAGATCATGGAAGACAAGAAGGTAAAATGTTGAAGCCCCCTCCTTTCTATGTTTCATTGATCATTGAAATCAGCTAGTGCACAATTGCATGATAGACTCCGGGGCAAGTAGCTCAATGATGCCTAAACAAATAGCCGATCGGCTAGGACTCCAATATGAAATGATATCCAAAGGGGTAGTGCAACTAGATGGGACAGCGGTAGCAACAGGTTGGAGTGATTAAAAACTTGAGTCTTACCCTGCATACATGTCCAAACGTTGTTTTTTTACAAGATGTATCACCATAGACCTTCCACCACTCTTTTCCCGTTGTTTGTCAAGGGACTTCAAAGCCAAGATTGGAGGATATTTGTTCATGATTGGTCGCACATGTCTTTGTAAGCGAGGTATGGAACTAAGGCTGATCAGTCACGAACCTATTGCAAACTTCCACATTGAGCCTTACACTCCAAGTCAAATTAATGCCAATTGCTCAAAGATTGATCAAAAAGATCACCCAAGCAATCGATGAAGTGACACTAAGGTTGGAAACATCCCGAATCTAACTCTTGATGAATGGGCAAGCAAGGTGCATGCTTTTGATCCTTATCGAAGTGGAAGAATTTGAGCTAGGGGTCTATTGTATACACGAAGAAAATTAGCCTATTCCTAGCATCACCAAGCCAAACCACAAAAATGAAAATGAGGTATGGCAGCTATTCTTTGATGGATCAAGGAGTAGACAAGGTGCAGGAGGTGGAGTTGTGCTTGTTTCACCTCAAGGAATAAAGTACTATTCAACTTTTAGATTTCAGTTTGCATGCTCCAATAACACCATCGAATATGAAGCCTTGGTGCAAGGGATGCATTAGGCAATAAAGAGAGGAATAAAGAACTTGTAAGTCTTTGGTGACAAAGTGAATTGATTGTAAATCGGACCAAGGGACAACATGCTACCAAGAATGATCTACTCAAGTGCTACAAGAACAGGTGTGGGACCTCATGGAAGATTTTGAGGGTTTTGGCATCAAATCCATTCCTAGAAAGAGAATCAAGTTCTTTGACAGTGCTTATAGCGAAGAGGGGCAGCCTTTGACATTGTGGAAAGCATTCAAGAAGACAAGGTACAGCCAAACATCCAGTGATTGTGAGGCCTTCAAGCACTTCGTATAACAATGTCGGTTAGCAAGTGTTTGAGAATGACTAGCAAATCATCCATTTCTTGCAAGAAGAAGTGAGTTCTTAGCTAAGAATCAAGAAAAGTTGGAACAACAAGATGGTGACCAAGTGGTACAGCTGAGAACTAACAAGCTTCCCAAGGGACTTATCACTTTGGATTCCATTTTCAATCCCAATGACGGTTTAGAAAGGAGAAAGAAAACATTCGGAGTCAAGAGGGAGGATTTAGTATCCATCTTGGTAGAAGAGAACAAACCATTGCAAATTGGAAGGATGACATTGACCGAACAAGAAAGGTATGAGTTCATACAAATGTCAAGAGTTCCCTGTGTTTTGCTTGGAGCTATGAAGATTTGAAAGGTTTCAATCCCAACTTAGCTCAAAGATACCATCGAATGGATCCAAATACTAAGCCTGTCAGGCGTAGAAACAAAGACCGATCAATCCACACATGGAGCCTCTCATGAGGAGAGAATTGGACAATTTGATTGAGTCAAGGATCATATTCCCAATCAAGCACTCTAGTTGGGTTTCCAACTTAGTTCCAGTCGAGAAAGAAGAGTGGAGAGATCAGATTGTGTGTTGACTTCAAGAGATTTGAATAGAGCCTCTCTCAGGACCATTACCCACTCCCTTCCATGGAGCAAATCTTGCAAGTTTTGGGCTGGCTCCGAGAGGTTTCACTACTTGATGGCTACTCGAGGCTACAATCAGATTATGGTGAAGGAGGAAGACTAGCTCAAGACAGCCTTCACCACCAAATGGGGCACATTTGCCTCAAGAAGATGCCATTTGGCCTATCAAATGCTGGAGCCACTTTCCAAAGGGCAATGGATATGGCATTCAAGGGTTGATCAACAAAATAGTTCGATATATCTTGATGACATCACCGTATTCTCCAAAATGTAGTGGATCACCTCTTTCATCCGAGGCGGGTATTTCGAGGTGTAGAAGATTTGGGGTATCATTGAATCCCAAAAATGTATGTTCTGGCTCATGAGGGAAAACTTCTAGGCCATATTGTTTCAAAGGAGGGATTGACGATTGACCCAGAAAGAGTTGAAGCAATTGGATTGCCATTGCCAAGTCACAAGAAGGCTCTTCAAAGCTTCTTGGGAAGGATCAATTTTTTCCGCAGGTTTGTTCCAAACTTTGCAGCTCTTGTAAAGCCAATAACGCTGATGTTAAAAAGAGCATGGCATTTAAGTGGACATCTGAAGGCAAGGCAAGTTTTGAGGCAATAAAAGAGGCTATATCTCAAGCTCCCACTCTCGTCAATCCAGACTTCTCCAAGGGTTTCATGCTATATGCCTTTGGTGGTGGAGACACAATTTCTGCAATCCTGGCACAACAAAACAAAGAAGGATTAGAACAACCAGTTGCTTTCTTCAGTCAAGGCTTGGAGGAATATGAAACTAGGTACTCTTTCATTGAAAATCATGTACTTGCAGTGATCAAGAGTTTAAAGAAATTCAAGCACCTAGTCTCAAACAACAAGATCCAATTATTAGTCTCTCATGCGGAGTCAAGGACTTCCTTCTAAACAAGGATCTCGAATGAGAAACGTGCAGGGATGGATCACTCGTGTCATGGAATATGACATCAAAATTAAGGTCACTAAGCTAGTAGACGTGGAAAAGGACTATGTGAACAACTAGCTTTGCGTCAAAAAGTTGAAGCGAGGTGATGAAAAAGAGACTCGCCTTGGTACTACAGATGGTCAAGAACAGAAAAACGATGGTGTGCCCACTCCTGTTGGACTCGGAATATGATACACTTCCTACAGAT
Source organism: Taxus wallichiana var. yunnanensis (assembly GCA_018340775.1). Classification (NCBI taxonomy): domain Eukaryota; kingdom Viridiplantae; phylum Streptophyta; class Pinopsida; order Cupressales; family Taxaceae; genus Taxus; species Taxus wallichiana. The sequence goes on along the minus strand of CM031242.1, from coordinate 554,364,544 downwards.
AGGCCTATGCCCTGTAAATGAGCAAAAAGAAGAGGAGATACTTTAGATTACAAGCCATACCATATGTGTTTGTTGATGGTGTTTTGTTTAAGAAAGACATGAATGGAGTTCTACTTGAGGTGCATTGGGGACAGTTCAAATTGAGAGGGTGTTACGAGATTTTCACGATGGAGATTCCTGAGGACATTTTGCCCCATGAGTAACAAATTTCTCAAGATAATGAAGGCAGGTATTATTGGCCCACAATGTTCAAAGGATCATTATACATGGATAAGAAAGTGCAAGAAATGTGCGCTCTTCACGGAAAGGAAAGACTAGCAGCGCTTCCATTGCACCCAATTTTGGTTGACCAACCATTTATGCAATGGGGATTGGACTTCATCGGGGTCATCAACCCAAACTCAAGCCAAGGCCACAAGTGGATTCTCACAGCGACGGACTATTTCACCAAGTGGACCGAAGCAGTAGCGCTCAAAGAGGCAAGTGAGTCTAACATACTAGACTTTTATGAAGAAATAGTGACTAGGTTCGGTGTGCCGGCCACTATCATATCAGATAATGCATTAGCATTCATAGGTTACAAGATTACAGAATGGGTCATCAAGAATGGAATCTATTTAAGCACCTTCTTCAAATTATTACCCACGGGGTAATGGACAGCGAGTCCACGAACAAAAAGTTGCTAAGGATCATCAGAAGAACTCTGGATGAAAACCAAAGGACATGGCATACCAAGCTAAAATCAGCATTATGGGCTGACAGGATAACACCAAATAGGTCTATAGGTAGTTCTCCCTACAAATTTGTCTATGGGAAAGAGGCGGTATTTGCCTATATCATTAGAATTTCCAGCATTAGAGCTCATGAAGCAGTTGGAGTTATCTGAGTTCAAACCAATGGAGGCCAAGTACGCAGAGTTGATGGAATTGGAAGAAATAAGAGAACATGCAGTTCTAATGATTGAAAAGGATCAGACCTTAGTAAAAAGATGGTTTTGACAAGAAGGCGAGCAAGGACCTTCCAGAGGGGGACCTAGTTCTCAAATGGGATGCGAGATCGGGCAAAACCTCGGAAGGCATTCCAAGTTTGATGCTATTTGGAGTGGGCCCTACATGGTCACGAGATGTAAAAGTAGTAATGCCTTCCAATTTTCTGCATTGGATGGAGAAGAACTCCCGATTCCAGTTAACGGAATCTATCTTAAACATTGCTACTAAAAGGAAAAGGTTTACCCTTGTAAATATTAGCCTAGATTTCAATTCCTCTAAGTGCGTATGCACATTGTCTTGTTGTAGTTAGGTTTCTTTTTCCCTAAGTGCTTTGGCACAGGTTTTGTCGCTCTCAGGTTGAATTTTTTACGGTTGAGTGCTCTCGAAGAATGAGTTGCATGTATCGTGGATCGGGATCGAGATCAAGTTGTCTTCAGTTATTACTCCGTGCCTAATGGATTGTCAAAAGGCCACTGATCTTCTACCTACTTAGAGACAGTGACCTCAAAAAGTCACCAAAATCTGTTATCTAAAATTCCCGGTAATTTTGATAACATGCACAGATTGTCGATCCCAGGAAACAAGTAGAATGATTCAAGGCCTCAAATCGTGTTTCGGGGTCCCCTGCTTTTTTCTAACCCTCCTATCCAAGAAGAAAACCCAACGTTTTAAAAGTATGTGAAAAAGTTGCAAAGAGCCAGGCTTGAGGCTGAAATACAGAGAAAATCAACTAAGGCAGCACTAGGGACAGTTGGGACATCGGGGCCCTGAATCGCGCAAAAACCACCGATTTATCCATGCAAAGAAAGGGACATTCGGGCCGTGGGGACGCGCGGGATGCGAAAGGACGAACCGATCGAAGGTGAAAAATTGACTAATCGTGTTGCAGGCGGCACGGGACATCTGGGCCATGAGTATGCGAAGGATGCGAACCACTCTGGATCAACCGAAAAGGAACTTTTGCAAAGTGACACCGGGACAAAGTATGCGCAGGATGCGAAAATCCGAAGGAGCCGAGTGAATGGGATCTTGCCACGTGTCTTCACGTCAAAGAGGGACAAGGAAGCCCGGGCGGCGGTTCGGAGAAATTTGTACCGTAGTTTGGGACAGCCGTGCCAAAGGTACGTGAGGGATGCACGGACGTGAAAAGCCAAAGGGCCGCCAACGAATCAAAACGTGCCACGTGTCAAAAGGTTGAAAGTTGCCAAGTGCGCCCCTCAGACCCGAACCAATGAAATAGTGCCACGTGTCCAAGTTTAAGGGCCCACAAGGAAATTTCAAAGGAAAGCCCACGGAAAGGTGGAGGAGAGAGAATTGCTGTAGAAAATCGAGTCCGACACGTGTCATCTAAGTGGCGATACGGAAAAAATTCAAATGTTTTCCGTCCGATCCGTTTTTGGGCGTTTTTTCCCTAAATCTTCAAACGATCATATCTTTTGATCCAGAGCTCAGATTTTCACGTTCTTCATATCAATGGAAAGCTAGTGAAATTATCTGCATGATTCTGTAGTCAATCTTGAATTTTGGTTCAGTTTGGAGAGATAAAATTGAGAAATGCCTCTGGCACGTAATAATAGACAGAAGTGACATTTCAACAACCAACTTCAATACAATGCACAACAGTGCACCATTTCTCGCGAGACACCCACCATTTTTCCAGGATCCACCACTTCTGCCATAATGAGATGAGTTAAATGCAACCTAGAAGTGGTTGGGGTAGATCTGGATTTCCTCTCTCTTCCCTCTCTCATTCTTCCTATATATTGTAAGGAGGGGCTTCTTTCAAAAGGTCAAACATTCCTATTTTGCCCCTCCTTCTTCTCTTTGGTAGGTGAATTTGTGAGCTCGAACCTCCCATTTGAAACCAGTAATGTGACTCGCCTCTTAGCATTTTGTAGTGTATCAGTATCAATCTTTGGAGCAAGTAATGCATGTCAGTGGATGATTCTCAACCCTCTCTCGTGTTTATTTGCATCCTCCTGGTCTTTCACTGCAAATTTTGTTATATGTGCATGATCTTGCATCACATTTGAATGATCTATGTTTATTGGCAAGATAGATGTTCTTCATTCCTGGTGCATCACCTCTATTAGCTTAGGTTTATTTTTATGCATCTTCTTACCCCGTCTCCTTGGCAAGTTAGATTAGGTTTTGAGTAAACCCTCTAGCATTTTCGTGTGCATCCGAATAGAGGAATAGGAACCAACCTTCTCTGGAGACTCCTTTCTCATTTCTTACAAGTCCCACACTTGGAGAAAGGAGTCCATGTTGTGCAATCACACTGGATTCTTAGAATGATCAAACTAGAAATCTGATCAACATCCGGGTGCTTGTGATTTTGCATCAACAGAGTCCTTTCGTATTTGAAAATTTGCAGATCTCATTTTGTCCCTGTGTTCTCCAAAGCTAATAGGATTTTCCAAGAAATAGAGTTTTTAGAGAACATTCATTCTGAGAATTGCATTCTTGTGCCCCAAAACCCCTCACTCCTCATCATTTTTTTCTCCTTTAAAATCACCTCCCAAAAAACAAAATGGCCCACCTCCACCTAGACCTCCATTTGTTGTGAACACTTTTGGTCCTATAGATTTTAGAGGTATGGCTGGATATCTAAATGCTATGCCCCAAGATGTTAGAAATAGATTGCCTAAATTTCAAGGAAATAATGCTATTACTAGTGATCAGCACTTAAATCTTTTTTCAATATGATGGAAGACTTTGAGATTGAATTTGAGGATGTGTACATAAAGTTGTTTATTCATACTCTAGAGGAAGATGCATGGACTGGTATAAATATTTTCCAGACAACTCCATTGATTCATGGACAGAGATGAAGAATGATTTTAGATTGCAGTATGGAGATAAAACATGACCCTAGGTTTATTTTATCAGAATTTGAAAATATAAAAAAGAATCCTAATGAGTCTATTCATGACTTCAATAAAAGGTTCAATAAGACCCTAAATAGGCTACCTATGATCCTAAGGCCAAGTGATGTTTCTTGTTTAATAAAATACTCTGATGCTTTTGATAAGAAGGATGCCTATTATTTGAGGGATAAGAACCCAACAACATTGAGGCAAACCTTCACCATGGATTTGCAAATTGAAAATAACATCAAGGCAATTAGTAAACCTCATAAGAGAGAAGGCATCAAGATAGTCAATCCAGAGAAGCCTCAGTCAAGTAAAGTTGTGGATCTAGAGGAGGTTGTGAAAAATTTGGCCGAAGTTGTTAAGGAACTATCCTATAAACTAACCGGAGGCGAGAAGGGATTGGACAAGGTTCTCGGGGTCGGCACACATGACACAAGGTCAAGAAATATTTTCCAATCATCCTAGAGGTGATCAGAGATCTGATGACAGAGGAAAAGGACTCGTGGGATCAGGAAATAGATAGCCCCAAGCCCATGAGAATAGAATTGTGCCTGATCCTTTGACTACGTAGTTTTACATGGGAAGAAGCCAATGAAATTGAGTGGTGTGATAGATGTTTCTTGCCACATGCCCCATGTGATGAAGACAAATAATTTGAGGAAGTTGATGATGACATTGATGATGATGTGTGCATGGTGGGGTTCTCTACAAGTTCACAGCAAGAAGTAACTTCAAATGAATTAATCAGTGCCAGCTTAACTGCTTCAGAGATTTCTCGGGATTGCATCCACCAGGTATTACCCCTTCCTCCCTCTCATACTTTTGAAATGGATATGGTAGAAGCTTTTGAATTTCCTAGTAATGATTTTGAATACTTAAGAGCATTAATGATTAAAAAGTATGATGGAGGAATCCCTTCTGAGGAGGATACGTAATTGTTAATGAATGTTGTAGTTAGCCATGAAAAGGTATATAAATCTAGGAGTAAATTTGTCAAAGGGCCAGGGCCTCAGGCCAAATAAAAAACTCCATTTCTCACCAATATCTCAAAAGAAACTCCTAAGAAAGATACATCTAGAAAAATCCTCAGTGTCCCCAAGCGTAGAACTAGTATCCCTTCCTTGCGCTGTACTCACCATGAAAAATCCTTTTGCTTTCGATGAGTTTGTCAATCTTCCTCCAAATGCCGCTTTGCCCAAATACATTCCTTATGACATTACCCAAGTCTTGAGTCATATCATGATTTTTGTTCCAATTGTTGAGCTACTTAGGATTCTTGAGAACAAGAAAAGGGCGTTGAGTATTTGGGATTAAAGGAAGAAAATATTACCAAAGACAGAAATGTAAACAATGTCGAGACTCCTCCTACCATTTCGAGTTGAAAACCTCAAGTGTTGGAAGAACTAGATGAGCCACCTGAATTATATTTGGGAACATCCTTGGTTGAATCCCAATTGAAAGTTGATCCATTTTTCACTACTCGATTATTAAAGACATGTTGTTACACAACTATATGTTTGATTCTAGAGCATCATGCAATGTTATGCCTCTTAAGTTCATGAATGAATTAGATATCAAAGTGACAAAACTTATGGGAAAAGCACCGCCATGGATTCAAGGGAAGTTCTAGTGGTAGGATGTGTCAAGGGTCCGATAGTGCAACTCGCAACTTACCTGAAAGAACTTAAAATTAGATGTTGTTATTGTTGATTTCCCTACCAAATGGGGAATGTTGTTATCAAGAAAGTGGGCTGCTAGTGTGGGCGGTGTGTGTGAATGGATATGTCTTTTGCCACTATACCTATTAAGGGCAGCCTTGTAAAGTTGTATGGTGAAAAGAAGATGCTACATCTAATCGAGGATCCCAATTAAGCTTCCTATGAAGTGTTATACACTGAAACTGATGTAGATAACGCTTTTGGATTTTCTGATTGTAAAGAGTAGAAAATTTATCAATGCAAGTCTCTTAATCAAGTAGGTTATCCTCGGACTTTGTTGTTTGATGGGGCTTGCAAATTTGGAAATGGTGCTTGTATTGTTATGATATCTCCGTGCCGGAAGAGTTTGTTTTCTCTTTTAAACTTAACTTTGAGTGCACTAACAATATTATTGAATATGAAGCACCATTATTGGGTATAAGAATTTCTTGGAAATATGGTATTAGAGACATTATTGTTAAAGGAGATTCGAGAGCTAATTTTCAAGCAGTTAGAAAATTGTATGCAACAAAAATTAGAGAATGAAGCATAAGATAAGCGATGCAGGATTTCATTGAGATGTTTGACTTGCTTCAACATAATACATCATGATAGGAAGTACAATACCTAAAGTGAAAAATTGGCCGTATTGGGGTCTAGATTTGAAAATTATACTCGTATCCCACTATTATGAGTATAATATTGAGGTATTAACTAGGTCATATGTTCCTAACAATTTTAAACACTGGCAAGTGTTCAAAGATGACGAATAGGTGTAAAGGTTTTTGAACCAAGGAGAATTTGCTGATCAACGTATAGATTGGGAGCCAATGGTTTGTGTGGCTGATGGAAAGGAGACACTATTTGGCAAACACATCATTCAGTTGAAGACTAATACTATTCCCAGAGGTTTAGTAGCACTTGAATCAAAATTTGATAATGTTGATTGCATTGTCAACAGACACATGTCATCCTTGAGGGATGTTGAAGAGCATAACCTAGGCACAAAGGATAAACCACAAAAGATTTGGCTAGGTAGCAATTTGAGCAAGGAAGAAAAGCAATATGTCCAATTGTTGAAGAAATACCAAGACTACTTAGCATGGTCTTATTCTGAACTGAAAGCATATAGAGAGGATCTTTTCCAGCATGAAATTCCCTTGAAGCTTCTGCCAAGCCGTTTAGGTAAAAACAAAGGCCAATCAATCCACTCCTTTCCTTGAAGATGCAAGAAGAATTGAAAAAATTGAGGGATGGAGGAATCATACAACCCACAAGGTACTCATCATGGGTTGCAAACTTGGTACCTATCAGAAATAAGAATGGAGATATAAGGTTGTGTGTGGACTTTAGAAACTTGAATAGAGCATCAATGAAGGATAAATACCCTCTACCAAATATGGACAATATGTTATAATTGGTTACTGGTTCGGAATTGTTATCCACCTTGGACGGTTTTTCTGGATATAACCAGGTAGTTGTGAAGGAATCAGAGAAAATCAAGACTACCTTTACCACTCCTTGGGGAACATATGTATATGTCAAAATGCCTTTTGGTCTAATGAATGTTGGAGCCACTTTCCAAAGAGCAATGGATGTAGCTTTCTCTGGCTATATTAATGATTTCATTGTTGTATATCAAGATGATGTGACTATTTTCTCCAGAAAAAGGAGTGACCACTAGAAACACTTAGAAAAAATGTTGTTAAGATGTAGGGAGTATGGTATTTCACTAAATCCCAAGAAGTGCCATTTGGAGTTCAAATGAAAAGCTTCTTGGGCACATTGTGTCAAAGGAAGGGGTCATGATTGATCCTGAAAGGGTAGAAGCCATCAACAAATTCCCTATTCCAAGAACCAAGAAGGGAATTCAATCCTTTTTTGGGTAGATTAATTTTATTAGGATATTTATCTCTCGAATTTTCCGAACTAACTATCCCAATCACTAACATGCTGAAGAAAGACCAAAGTATCAAATGGGAAGAGGTAGTTATTCAAGCTTTTGCTGGGATTAAAGAAGCATTAAAGAATGGCCCTGTTTTAGCAGCTCCAGATTATAAGAAGGCTTTCTAAATGTTTTCTTTTTCTTCAAAAAAGAACTATTTCATCTGTGTTGTTGCGTAAGGATGATGAGGAGCTGAAATACCAATTTCCTTTTCAAGAAGGGAATTACAACGAGTCGGATAAAGTATACTATCATGGAGAAGCAAGAATTTGCTCTGTAAAAGCAACAAAGGTCTTCAAGCCATATATTCTGAGTTCCAAAATCATTTCTTATGTTCCCCACACCATGGTGAAAGATATCCTATCAGAAATGGAGGTTTCAAGCAAAATATGTTAATGGGTAAACAAATTGCAAGAGTATGATATAGATATCCAAACAACAAAATTGGTCAGAGGTTTGGGCCTGGAAAAAATTATGGTAGAGAGAAATCTGCAGACAATTGAGGTAAATGAATTTGAAGAAGAAAGGTTAAATGTCCTTGAAAAAATAATAAATTCTTAATGGTACAAGGACATCATTTTTATCTCAAACATATACAATGCCCTAAACATTTGAGCAAGAATCAGAAAAGAGCACTTAAGTTAGCTTCCAAAAAATATGTCATTATTGATTTTGGGTTAGCTTGAAGAACCCTAAGGGAGTTCTCTTAAGATGCATTGCTACAATCAAACTACACAAGTCCTCCCTAAATCTAAACTTCTTCAACACACCTTGCAGAATTTCCACCTTACATAGGCCTAGCATTTACTTGATATCCCATTTTATGATCATAACATTTGATTTAGATTTTGATAGAGAATGCAACATCTCGTGAAAAGGGATAACATCATCTAGGATTTATGACCCTTCAACGAAGCCTCCTTGTTCTTCTAAAATCAATCTTGGTAGTAATGATTTCACATTGTTTACTATGTAGTGATGATTTTATAGATTGTGTTACAAAGAGAAATTTGTGAGAAATATGAGAAAGTAATAAATTCCTCCTATTTTAGAATTAAATTTATAAATGTGTAATTAAGGTCCTTCAATATTTTCTTTGAATTTATCGATTTGTTTACAATCACTATGACTTTGTATGAAGAATATGTCAAAATTATGATAGAATACCATTGGGAAGCCATTTAGGCCGGGGGCTTGGTTTCATCCATCTCAAATAGCACACTTCAGAATTCCTCCTCAAAAGGGGCCATCAATTGGTCATTTTAGTCCTATGAAATTATCTTGAGAATATTCTAGAGAAATTCCTATATTTTGTTAATTTGTTCGGAGACTGGTTGAGTCAAGAGGATTTGAAAGAATTTTGATGCCTCATCCTTAATTCCTAACATGAATTAGATATCTCCCCATTCTCAAGGAAATTTTTTTGATCTTATTTACTTACCCCTAACAATTGTTGATGAGTAGAAGGTGTCTGTTTTATCTCCTTCCGTAGCCATGTCTCTCTAGATATAAGATGAGTAACAACTTTTAACCTTGGAGTAGCATGTAAATGCCCTACTCCACACTACAAATAAACCAAAGAATCCATGATAAAAGTCATGCGAACAATGTGAGAGAGCTTCAACTTAAATTGAAGTGAGCCAAAAGTGCAATCTCCATGGCCCCACGAGTAAAATATCATATTTTAGAGTGTTTTTGACTAATAATATTTTTTCCTACCCAATTCCTAGGTAATCATGGACCAATTTTAATGAATGAAAAGATTTTGTTTCTCATTTATAACTTTTACTTTAATATTATGTTTATCCATTCCAAGATTTTCTATTTTATTTTTTTTGAGTCACGTTTTGAATTGATAATCATTCATTTATGAAGATTATCCAATTTCTCTCAATCCAGAAGTTTTTTTATTATTGGTAAATAGTTTTGAAGGGACTATACCCTGTTTACATAGAGGGCCTAAAAGCCAGATAAAACATGAAGAGGTTCCACAAAAAAGGATCAACATCTAGAATAGGTGTTAAATCCAATAGTAACCGAAAGAGAGTTACTAAAGAAAAGCAAAATAGAGCATGCGCTACAACAAAGCAACAAAAAGTACGATGAAAAGCGGCATCTGCAACGAAGACCTCCTTTACTTCTTGGCAGCTCTGTTAATTTTGGACTTAATAGTTTGCAGTGAGGTGAAAAGAGCCACTGTCATGTGTGTGGGGTCCTTAGCATCCAAATTTTCTATGGTTTGACTGCTTTCCTTGTTCGTTCCCCAAAGAGTGTCTAGGATCTCACTAAGCATAGAAATGCTATGAACATGTTGTTCAAGGAAATCACTGATTGCATTAAAAATTGCCATGTTGTGATCATGGTGATCCTTTTCTCTCCTAGATGATTTTCCAAGGAGTTTAGATTTTTGTAGATGTCCTCAACTTGCTTATTGCCAAGGTCAGTATCCTCATCCATCTTCCTTTTTCCTTTTTGATTGGCCGAATGCTACACTTCTTCTTTCAGTTGCATCATTTCATTTTCCAAAGCTTCCAGCCTTTGGGAAGTACTTTTTCCCTCTTTTTGTAAGGTCTCTTCTTGGCTTGCATTGCTGATGTGTAATAAGTTTTGGAAATCTTCCAAAACTCGATTGCTTACTGTAAGAACTCGCCAAAATAGGGGTGTCCAATTTGGGCTTCTTATGGTTTTTTGTTTTAGGCTTGGTTGTGGTGGAAGGGATGGGGGTGGGGGTGGTGGTGGTAGGAAAGAGTGGAAAGGTGCTGAGGGATGATGGGAGACTAGGGTATTTGAAAATATAGAGCTTGTGTAGTAAAAGGATAAGGCCTTGATGCAGGGGAATAGCATGGGAATGCTTCTGAAATCCAATATGGAGCATTCGAGGGAGTTGAAAAGATAATGTGGGAAGTAGACAGTGATTTTCCTACATAAATGGTTTAGGAACATCAGGTGTTTAATAGGAACTATAACATATCTCCCTTCCAAAGAGATATACCAGACCATCATTTGGGTGATTTCATCAAAGGGAGAGGGGATAGAACTTACCCTCAATCCCATAGTAACAAAAACCAGCTCCTTGTTATCAACAGAAAACTTCTTCTCCTTAGCATTTTTTCAATCCTCTTATTGAAGAAACGGAAGCCATCCATCTCTAGGCCTGTAGCTTCAGCTATTAGCTCTTCATTAATAGTGATTTTATGTCCTCCATACTCCACTTTTCGATCTTTCCAATCCATAGTGAACTAGACCGAAATGCTCTGATCATGTCCCTAAATTCGATCAATGAAGTTTGTGATTCCACCCTTCTTGAGGAGGTTCCACAGCTCCTTGTTTCTCTTCCATTCTAGGTCACTACTGGGTTCTAACTGGCACGGGCTCCTCCCATTTTTTCCTCTCTGAAATTACTACAAATCTTGTCCTCAAAACCCTTGTTTGAACTATTGTTTGAAATGCAGTTATCTTTCTGCCTGTCCTAGATTTTAAGAGTTCCACACACTTGTTGGGAGTAATGAAAGTTAATGTGGCCGTAGCTTACATGATATTTCCCGCATGTGCGATCTTTTATCCCCTCTAAAGCCCACTCCAATTTATCATTATCCTTACTCCATACTTGAGTGCCCATAAATATCCACTTTAATGTTGCTTTGTACCTTCTCAGGGATGTGATTAACATTATCCCAAATAATTAGATTATTATTTATGCCATGATTAGCCAATGCATCAACAACCTTATTTCCTCCCTATGTATGCTTGATTTAGATATTTTTAAGGTTTGACAAATGCTTATAGATTCCATGATGAAATCCTTGATATTCCAACTAGGAGGTGAAGAATGATTTAGATGATTAATGATGTTTAGTGAGTCTACTTCCGCAATAATATTCAATGTTGTGTGTCCGAGAAATTCTAAGCCCCCATAGAGAAACCAAGGCTTCAACACAATGGTTAGTTTGTATCCCCATTTTCCCAAATAGGCAATAATCAACCTACCTCTATGGTCTCGAATCACTCCTCCCCCTGCAACAATCCTAGGATTACCCTTAGAAGCCCCATCAAAGTTCAGCTTGTGCCAGTTGAGATCATGAGGGTTCCAATGTATCAACAACCTGTCAATGCTAGAAATGATGCTATTCTAAATATTATCAACTCCAATCTTCTAGTTGGACAAAATATGCTCTTCATTTTCAGGATAATTCTTGTTCTTGGGATGTTTGAATCTTTTGATGTTCTCTTTGACAACATTAGTAATCTTAACAAAGCTGAGCTTGCAATGTTGTTTAATATTTCTAAAAATGATGTCATTTCTATCTTTCCATATCCTCCAAATAATATGGGGCATTACCAGTTTCCAGAGTCTTCTCACAACACAATGTTTAAAAGGAGGGTTCCATTGGGTCCAAAACTAGATGAAATCCTTTGGCACAACCTAGTAAACTTTGAATTTAGAAAAGGAAAAACTCCAGATTTTAGTGGCATACTCACAATGGACTAACAGTGTCTGATATCCTTAGATTCTTTTTTACAAAGGTGACATCTATTTGGCATTATGAAACCTTTTCTTATCAGGTTTTCATTGGTGAGAATTCTGCCTCTGAGAGCAAGCCAAAAGAAAAATTGATTTTAGGTGTAAGCTCACCATCCAAATCCTGCTCCAGCTTAAACTCACTCAACAGCAGCTTCAAAGAAAGAATTATATCTAGATTTAACAAACAGACTCTCCATCAATAGAGTTTTTCCAGCACTAATTCATCCTTAACATCCAGTTGACTTAAGGGGATCAGGTCCAAATGATCTTGCAAAGAGGACACCATGTGGTTCAGATCATCTCTTGCCCCAGAGAGTTTTTTCCATTTCTTCTTGTTGTCATCCCCTGCCTATGTAATCCATGATTCTAGTACCATACTTTTGTTCAAGGCTATCTTTTACTACTCCAAATATGTCAATAAGACTACATTAGACCAGTTATCCCCCAAAATTTATATCTCTACCATTCCCCACTTTCCATTTACTTCCTTGTTTGATGAAATTCCCGATTTGAACTAAATTATTCCGTAAAATGGATCCATAAGGAAGATGATCTTCCCCGAAGAAAAGAAATGGCTTCTTGTTGATTAAGGTATTTGGCCTTAATTAGCTTCAATCCAGGTTGTTTCTTTGAGAGCATTCTCCACCCATTTTTGCAATTAGAGCCCCATTCATTTTTTTGATGTCTTTTATACCTAGGCCCCCAATTTTTTTGGGAGTGCATACTTGGTTCCAAGCTACCAAGTGATATTTGAATTTATCCTCCATTCCCTACCATAAAAGTGCTTCTAATCCTCTCAATTTTTCTATAAAGAAAAAGGGATATTATAGAGAGACATGATATATATAGGCAGATTCTAAAGAGTGCTTTTTATGAGTAGACACTTACCAAAGACTTAATGTAATGGCTCCTTTCCAACCAACCATTTTCTTTTGGAATATTTTCAACAGTGTCATTCCAGATTTTGTTGATACTTTTTATTACCAAGGGAAGCCCCAAATAATTAGTGGAGAGTGAATTGATTTTACATCCCAAAATTCTAGCAATTCTAAGTTGTCTTTCCCCATGTGTGTTAAAAAAGAAAATTGAGATTTTATCAAAATTAATCTCTTACCCGTATGCATTCATATAATTTCAAAATGGAATTTGTTGCCTTAGCTTCAAGGATTGAATCCTTTAAATGAAGGATTGTATCATCCGTGAATTGCTGATGAGAAGTTGCTTGGTTAGTGGAAGTGGGCTTAGATCCTTTAAGAAGACCATCTGTGACTGCTTTATCAATTGTTCTACTGAGACTGTCAGCCATAATAATGAAGAGAAAAGGGGATATGGGATCTCCTTGCCTTAGCCCTCTACTGCTAGTAAAAAATCCCACCGGCTCTCCATTTACTACCACTAAGAATCGACCGTAGTGATGCATGCCTTGATAATTTTTCTTCAATTTAGTTACAAAACCAAATTTTGTCGTAACCTTGTCAAGAAAGGCCCAGGAGACTTTATCGAAGGATTTATTCATATCAAGTTTAAGGACCATGTTATCTTTTTTATTATTATCCATAGAGTGAATGGTCTCATGAACCATGATCACTCCATCCTGAATAATCCTGCCTTTAATGAAACCACTCACTGTTTTGATATTAAATCATTCGTAATGAATCAAGTCCGTAGCAATGATCTTGGTAAAAATTCTATAAATAACATTCACCAGATCCGATGGGTCTCAAAGTCTTTGAAATCCTTAGCATCCATTTTTTTGGAGCAAGCACAATGTGGGTGTTGTTCAACTCTCTCAATCCACAAGTTTCACATGACTAAGGTAGGGATTGTTTCCATAAAGGAGTGAGGATATATTTCTCTAGGTAAAACGATTTTGTGATTAGATCAATGACAATTCTAGGGAGTGAAAATATGAAAGAAAATTTATGATCATTCCCATTCCAAACTTGAGTTGCATCTAGGCATGGTAACATGATCTAGTCTATTGTTTCTTCAAAATATTCACATAGGGGACATCTACCCAGTTAATGAAATCCTCTTTTGATGAGATTGTCATATGTTAAATTTTTTTAGAGAGGTTATCCAAAAAATGATTCTACTTTAGGTAGGTTCTATTTATCCCAGATCTAGTTATGTGGCAAATGATATGGAATTATCGTAATTTCCAAAGAGGATATTAGATTATAGCCATAAAAGATGATGTATTATCCTCTTGTAGATCCAATCCATCTTAAACAACCATCCCTCCTCAAATGTGGGAGTCTTCAATCATGAAATACTTTATTTATTTCTATGAATTGATCTCCTGGAGCTCCCAAATGAGACTAATCCTTCCATTCAAGATTTAGAATCCCATGAGTAGATGAGGATTCAATATATTCCGCTAATTTACAACCCCATGTGCAAAGGATAATTGTTTGATCTGCTTCAAATTTTTTATTCTAGCAAGTGGTGGTTGCCACATCCATGAGTCTTCCCAGAAATAAATTTTCAATCCTGTTCTAGCTTCCTAAGTAATTTTTTACTAAATGGATCCCTCACACATGATAATGAAGTTTCATATTTGGTATTCTTGAGGAATATGGTGATTTGTAACAAAATTATTCTTTCATAGATCTAATGTACTCAGCTATGAGTATTTGGCTTCATAGTAGGCCTGGATTTGAGTAAATTTTCCATCCTAGTTTATCTCCTAGAGTTGTGATCTATTTCTTAAGATTTGTGATGTCATTTGATGTACTTCCAGTTGTTTTTGAAAGGAAACCTTCTTAGATTTTGTAATATTGGTAACATTTATGGTAATCACTATATGTAAATCGAGAGTACTAATACTCCTAGCCATACTTAAGCATTTTCCTTATGAGAAGAGAGTTTGGCCTATCAAAAGGTGGAATTGAAATACATGCCATTATCAAACTACACAAGTCCTCTCTAAATCCAAACTTCTTCAACAAACCTCGAGGAATTCCTACCTTACCTTGGTACAAGATTTACCGATATCCCATTTTATGATCACAACATTTGATTTATATTTTGATAGAGAATGTGACATCACATGAACAATGATAACATAATTTAGGGTTTATGTTCCTTTAATAAATTCTACTTGTTATTCTAAAATAAAGCCCATGTAATAAGGGTTGTACATTTTTTCTACTATTATTCTATGTAGTGATGATTTTATAGATTGTGTTACAAAGAGAAATTGGTTAGAAATATGAGAAAGTACAACATTCCTATTATTTTGGAATTAAATTTATTACTATACAAGTAAGGCCCTTCAATATTTTCTTTGAATTTATGGATGCGTTTGCAACCGCTATGACTCCAGGATGAAGAATATGCCAAACTTATGGTGGAAGACACCTAGGAATCCATATAGGCAAGGGGGATTGGTTTCATCCATCTAAAATAACACACTTATAACTTCCTCCTTGTCAAAAGGGGCCATCAATTGGTCATTTTAGTCCTATGAAATTATCTTGAGAATATTCGGAGGAAGTCCTACATTTCATTCATTTGTCTGGGCACGGGTTCAGTCAAGAGGTTTTGAAATAATTTGGACACTTCATCCTTTATTTCTAACATGACTTAAATATCTTCCCATTCTCAAGGTAGATGTTTTTTATCTTATTCACTTGCTCCTTGACAATTGTTAATGAGTAGAAGACATCTATTTTTATCTCCCTCTCAGTAGCCATCTTTCTTTCAATATAAGATGAACAACATCTCTTAACCTTTGGAGTAGCGTGTAAATACCCTAATTTGCACTACGAAAAAACTAAGGAATCCATACCCACTTCAGTGACTCATGGTAAATCCAGGTAAACAACATGTGGGAGATTTTTAACTGAAATTGAAGTGGGCAAAAGTTCAATCTCCATGGGCCCATGAGTTAGACGGGTTTACAAATAGGTGTGGGATATGTAGGGAATTAATTTCCATCTTTCCATTCATGTCTACAAAAATAATAGTGTTGCAAGATTAATTGACAAATAAAATCTACCTCTCACTAATATGACCAACTTAAGGGCCTCAATTATCAATGGTTTTTCACAAACCACCTATTTTCCTAACATTTTTTGAGCTTACAATTGGAAAGGAAGGATACAAAATATTATTAAATAGATTCATTCCAGTTGGGTTTCCAAAATTCCATTAATGTTTGTTTATTTCCTATTAAATTAAACATCATCTAAATCGAAACCCTTGATGCCATGAAATAAAAAGATAGCAAATCTTGAATGCAGGATAAAATCTACATGTTAGTTTGAGGGGCTCAATTATTAATGATTTTTCATGCAACCCATATTTTCCAACAATTACTTGAGGTTAAAACCAAAAGGGTGGTTACAAATTGCTATATGAACCAAGCATATCTTTACCAAATTTTCCATCTCTCAATTTTTTAGTAAAAATAAATTGATCTTTCATATTTATTATATTAAATTTGATATTAAAAAGCGTATGGTGTTAACTAAAAAGGGGTGGATATGAAATGCTACATGAAACAAACATTGTGGTTGGTTTTGACTATGAAACCTATTCAATTTTTGGCATTTTTAATTTTTCACTTTAAACATAAATTACACTCATCTGAATAATGCGAGGGATATCAAGATGATGTAGTGGAGAACATATAGTAGATGATATCTGGGTCGGAAAAATCTGAGTCATGGAATAGGTGTGGGACACGTAGGGTTTTAGTTCTAACCTTTTATTTACAATTTCCATTCATGTATTTTCCTTATCTAACAAATTAAACATTGTCTAACATAAAATTTTGACACCATAAAAACTAAAATAATTTGTTGACACCTAAATTCCGCTTTTGCAATCTTATTGCCAACATGCACGCAAATCACTCTTATTCTTCCCAATTTCGTTATAATTAGTGTTCTTTAAAATTATTAACTAACATTTCTTGCCACTTTGGTGGGTTAACAAGCACTTCATTAATCACCAAACCTCTTTCACATTTAGGATGCCACTTTACGATGAATCGTAAGTCAAAATCTTCTTCAAAAAAGATAATTAGCGTTTAAAAGCTAATTAAGCCTATTAATCCCTTGTTTTAGTCAATATACCCTAGTATTGACTCAAACCCCTCTTCTAACCACTTAAAATCACCACATTCACCTCCAAAACATCACAAAGTAAGCTTCAAAATATTATACTAGCCTCCTAGTTAACCCTAAGCGGTTGATTAAGGTTCCATACCTCTTAATCACTTGGTAATTCACTAATTGTGATTAGTAAAGCTTAATCATGATTAACACTTCTAATCTAATTTGGGGATTTTAGTCCCACATGCACCAAAAATACAAGTTTATCCAAAAGTAAAACTATAAAAAGAGTTCACCTCATTCCTTTATATTTTACACACCATGCTTTGATTTGCATCTCATATAATACATATGATTTCTAAGCCAAGTCCAATCCTTGCTTAAAACCTTCAACAAGGTTAGTAGATGAATATGAGAAGAGACTTAACAAACCATTTGGAGAGGTCATTTCCCAATTGTTTGAGTAGAAACCATAACCATTTGATTTCCCATTAGGTCTATTTAGGCCCATGTTAGTTAATTGATCATATTAGTAGGCATGTTTAGTTAGTTTTTGTATTGTTTTCATACTAATTAGGCATTCTTTTAAGCTTATATCTTAATGTTACATTCCTAGACTTAGAGCTCTAGCTAAGTAGGTGGAAATAGTGTTAACATTCCTTTTTATCTTTTTTATTTTATTTTTATAGTTTGAGGTGCATTCGTTTGGCATGCCCGGTGGGAGAAATCCCATTTGCATTCATTTTTCAAGTTTTTAAACTTAGTTTCAAAGTTTTTCATTTCAATTTTTCCAGATTAGTTTCAAGTTTTATAGTCTAAATTAAATATTTTTAGATCACTTTCTATATTTCTAGATTACTTTCAATCTTTCTAGATTTCTTTCAAGCTTTTGTAGATTAGTTTCTCAAGCTTTTTAGAGTAATTTCAAAATTTTAGAGTAATTTTCAAAGTTTTATAGATGAATTTCCATTTTAAAAATTTGTTTCAACTGGATTAATGGTAGAAGCTGTGTTTTCCTAATTTTTTAAGGATATATGAAGGTGAAGCCCTATCAAAATTCTCTCAAAATACAAAAGATTGAACCTTTTTCAAGAAATCTTCTCAAAACAACATTCATTAAAGCATTTAGATATGTTAGAAAAGGACTAGTTTTATAAAAATGAATACCCTAAATTATTGGTAAATTTTTTCTCCAAATTTATGTTGGCATTGTTTATTTCACTTCAATACCTTTCCAATGCAAAAAAAATGGATTCATTTCGAGGTCGGGAGGAAGCATTATGGCCTCCGAAAGATAGGTTTAACATCTACAGGAAAATACGCCTATGCATTACTGTGAGTGCCCATGCATCATTGATTGTGTGAAAAATGATAGAGGGGAACTTTTTCATGAGTGTGAGTACCTATGCATTACTGTGAGGGCATGTGCATGACTGTGAGCGCATGTGCACTAAGAGGGGCGCCCATGCATCACGGTAAAATTTTCTCAATTTCTAGAATTTCAATTTTATGATTCCTTTCAGTTTTTAAGAGTTTTTAGATGCTTCTTTCATCAAATTATTGATTTTTAGAGCAATATTACTAACAAAATTGTCATAGGGTTTGATAAAGGATTTTTGAGTAAATTGGGTTAGGTTTTGAGGAGTGATTGTGTTTTCATACTTTGATTGAGTTTGGAATAGAGTTATGTATGCTCTTCTCTTGCACCTAGTGTGATCTTTAGAACCAAAAGCACCTCTTAATCATTATTTTTTATTCTTGGGAGTAATTAGAAATAATCATCCTTCATTTTTTCTTAAGGGAACAAACTTGCATGTTTTGACATATACTTGATCATTTAGTTTAAGAGCTTTTTCATTTGATAAAGAACCAAGGCTAAAATTTGTGTATGCTCTTCCCTTACACCTAGTGTGATATTTAGAATCAAAACAAATTTTAGTCTTTCATTAATAAGCACTTGGATTAATTGGGAATAAACCTTGTTTTTGTAAAATTTATAGTAGTTAATTGATTTGCAAGAATTTTTCATTCTATATTTCTATGATATTATGAATCTTTTTTTAACTACTAACCATTTGTGTAAACGACCTAAAACACTTGTCAAAGAAATAAGGGCTCTCTTCAAACCAAAATTCTAACATTCACGTGTATTATAGGTTTCCATTGGTGGTCTAAACCAAATTACTTAATCCAAAAGATAAAAATACACCAACACACCATTCAAAACACCGTATTGCAGGTTTCGGTTAAGAGCTACGGTTCATCCGCTTAACTAGAACATAACCCCTTTGGCATAATACTTAAGCTAAAACAATTGGGGTGGTCCTAGGAACCCTAAAGTAGTTCACGCAAGAGCGAACCTTGTGAATGAAATAGAAAGTGCTCAACACTACCGACTTGATTAGTACACCTTGGTGAGATTAGAGTCAAATATATATGTATCATGCGACCCCAAAGAAAGTATAATTGAAAGTAATTTGGTGATCATTATACTCAAGGGGGTAAATTATAACCAAGATACTCCTAAATTAGTCAATGCAACTTTTAGAAAACCACCTAGGAAGATTTCCAGCTTAGAGCCATTATTTTTGTCTTAGTTGTTATACTTGAGAGATATCACAAAGTGACAACTCTGTTAGATTCAAAATATTGTTTTTTGAACAAGGGAAAGAATCTATTAAAGTTTAAATCATGTGACATTTCATCACAAAATCTACTTAGTGTGATTTTATCCTAGTTTTTCACTTGTCCGAAGACAAGGCGAAACTCTTCCAAAATAACCCCAAGTTTATTTCAACACCATTTGGTCTACACCTTTGTTTTCTTGTTGCTATTTTTAGATGAAATGAACCAACATATACCAAATGTCGCTAGATATCAAATGTCCACCACTTTTGTATTCTACTTGTGTGACTAGGTTGCAATGCTAGAGTGTAAGTGTTGAAAGTGTGTATGGTACATACTCACGATCTAGTAGGCCCTCTTGTCTCAAAGACCCATATTTGAGACTTATTATCATCGTATTTAGGTAATTTAATTATTTTATTCTTTTGAGTTGTTACGTTTCCCACATTTAGCCATACAATTGAGATATTTACTTCTTGTTTCCATTGTGAAACTAGGCCTAAATCTTTATATTGTAGAGTTACGTTGTCTGCATGTTTAGAAAAATTATTGTTATACTTAGACATAGTTTTTGCATCTAAATTTTTCTTGAGTTTTTGAGTGTTGAGGATAAATTCTTAGCATCGTAATAACATCATTTTGACACTAAAAATATTACTTTTCTGAAATCTTGGTTCACATGTCCAAATAGTGGCATTACGTTGTTCACATTGCTATCATCTATTATACAAGACTTAGACTTTGTTAGTATTTAGAAATTGGTTTTTAGTATACCTTGTTAGAAGACCGCATTAACATTATCTTATCATTTAGGTCTTGTTTGTTGTGAACTTGACCTAACTGGTGATATCGTGTTGTCACACCTATCTAGATAAATTTTAGGGAATAAACTATTTGTTGTGACCAAATTTTTGAGCATTGTACATCATTGTATTATTCAAGATAAGCTTGTGTCATATATTACCTTGCTAGGTTGAATTATTGTTTATTCTTTGGTTCTTAGATCACATTGACCTAGTGGGTTTATGGTTATTCTTTAGTCACCATTCTTTGAGACAATAGTAGTGTTGTTGTGCTGTATCAAAATTTGACTAAGGTCCTTTTTTAGTAAACCTTAGTGGAAGTCTATCACATTGTACCTCCTATTTCAAGTAATTCCTACTACGAGAATGGGGTCATGAAAGTTAGGGTCCAATCCCTTTTTTTGGTCTAAGTTCATTGTAGTACTTATACACATTTGTCAAACCTTAGAAAAACATCCCTTATCAATAAACTCTTACATCGAATCAAACATAAGAAAAGAGTTTTCCCTTGTGTCATTTTTGTTTCCCAATTTTGATCAAAAATCTTGACATTTACATCTACAACTTGTTGTCTAAACCTTGTTGATTTGTCAAAATAGTGTCATTGTGACACCTATTTTCCTTATATTCTCTTTGGAAAAATTGTGCTATCTCAGTCTAGACATTTGTATCCTCTGAATGCCAACAATTACCAACTAGTGCGAGGTTCCTTATACATATGATAATAGGGAACCTAGGTTTCTACATTCCCATCAAAGGATGCCTATCATGACTAAGCCTCGTTTGGTTCTTCACACTAGAGAACCCATTCGGGTACCCTATTCCCCACCTTCATCTCATAGTCGATGGTATGGTTTGGACACTTTTGATCCAAATTATTATTTGGGTTCCTCCCACTCTTCTTCTGAATCCGATCCAAACTATTATTATGATTCTCTGGATCCACCTCGATCTACTAAAAATCATATTAGAGCTATTAACTTCATTCGAATCTTAAGTCACAGTCCTCCCTTTCTTCACAGGACTCCCCTTATCAGTCACCTAAATGAAATCTTCCTCCTTTGAAGATCCATGTGGCCCCAAGTCTCACTACTCAAACATCTAATTTGGTTCTTGAGCCGCAGTCCTCCCTTACTTCACAGGAGCTCCCTTATTCACCACATCACAACCTCTTCCTCCATTGAAGATCTGGATGAATCCAAATTCATCTAGGTCAACACTCATGTTGCAATCTCCTAAATTGACACTTATATCATAATAATCTAATATGACACCCATGTCGCAATCATCTAAGTTGGTGCATACGTAGAAAACACCTCAGAGGACTCCTATGTCATAGGCATATGCTTATTTTCAAAGTGATCCTCGTTGTTTCCTGGAAATATGTTGTCTTCTAGAAATCCAATACAATCAGATATCTCAAATCCATGTCTTCTTCTACTTGTGATACATCTAGATCCAAATCTACTTCATCTCTTGAGTCATCATCTTCTCAATATTCCACACTAGTTGGACCCATTTCTTCTAGTCAACCTCCTATGATCAAAGAACAAATACCCCTACTAATAGATTCATCTCAAGATGAAGAGATGATCAAAAAAATTCCTGGGATCACACGATGACATTCCCTTAGAGGATTACAATCAAGGATTTAATCTTGAATTTTATACACTTGTGTATTGGGAAGAATAAATTGATTCCCTTTGTCGAATATTAAAGAATGTCCTAGGACCATGGAGGAAGATCTTATCTTTTCTTCACATCCTTCTTTGTATATCATGATTCCTAAATTGCAATCTCACCTTGGGTCACCACCTAATAGCCCATCATATTCTTCTATATGTGGGCCACCTCCAAGTATCCCCACATCATCTATATGTGGCTCACCTCCTGGTAACCCATCTTCGTCTATACTGAGGGCATGTCCTAGAAGTACCTTATCTTTGATTCTTGGGCCAGTCCTAGTAGCCCATCTTCTTCTATTTATGGGACACCTCCGTAGTAGTCCTTCATCTTCAATCTTAGGGACACATCCTTGTATTCATTTATCTTCATTCTATGGGACACCTCCTGGTAGCCCATCCTTTTCAATTCTTGGACCGTATCCTTCATGTCCATCATTTTTTTTCTATCAATGATTGTGAAAAACCCACCGTCATTCCTCACATCAATTCTATTCGTCCACTTTCTTCTCCCACTTCTTGGGATTAGAAAATTCACGTAGTAGCTTATAAGAAACCAAAACAGTTCTTTCATAAGGCTCAGATAAAAACTCCAAGAGCTCCAAAGCTCCCAACAATCTAAATAATCTTAAATTTCAGAATCTAATGCAATTCAAAAATGCTTATCAATGCACTAATAAAGTATGGCGTAAATTGTAGAAACCTCTGGAAATGGACCTCAAGCTCCCACACACAAAATACACATTTCATAATAAAACACAGTCATCTATTGAGTATGAGCTCACCACGATCATTGAGATCGGGATAATATGACTCTTGATAAGAAAACATGCCTAGTCTTCCTTATCAAGGAAATTGCTAACATTTTATTGATCTTATCATGCCAAGTGACCTTGTCAGTCCCACCTTTCAAAAAAATTAAAAATACAAAAAAATGAGAAAACATTTCAAAATATCAAACGTAAATGAACACACATTACAATCAGGTATTGTATACACATGGATGTTCTTTCTTCCCTTCTTGCTATTCTTCTACAAATCTTCCTACCATTTTCATCCCTTCGGTGATATTTTGGTTAGCCAATTCACACATATTTTGTGACATTTATCTCTATGGTATCCATTTGACTTCCTCTTTTATCAACTCCATAAATTAAAGAACGACTTACCTTATAGATATCCTTTCAAAACCAACATCTAAAAAAATTTGTGAAGAAATTTTGGACATATTTGTTGACACTATCTAATGTCATCATCACATTCACTTATTCCTCCTTCCATCAAGCCATCCGTGTTTCTTAACCCTTGTAAAACAAGAGAGCTGAAATAAATTTTCGAAAGGGAAATAATCAATCAAATCAAAAAGCACAAAGTTGAAAGAAAAAGAGTCAATCAAATCAAAAAACACAAAGTGAAAGCAAACGCTAAAAGAAAAAGAAAAATAAAATTGATATATAACTCTCTCTTAAGGAATTTCTAATTATCTCTACCGGGATATGGATGCCTGAATGGAAGTAGAGTAATGTCACGATTAGAATCAAATGCATATTCATCGAGGCTATGGATGCCTGGATGGAAGTAGAGAAATGTACGGATCTTCTTCCGTAATCAATTCATAAAAATCAAATTTGAAAAATAAGTCATTCCTACACATTGGCTCGTGTGTCTTCACTTGTTTTCTATCAAATATTCCCTCCAAGAGGTAATTAATTTCCACATACACACACTAGATCTCAATGAACAAACAAGATTAGGATGTTACCAAGTGTCTTTTGTTTTACCTTGTTCGACTCTTACTCTAGTCTGTAGCTTGTCTCACGATTCTTGCCTTTGGCTAATCACTTCTTCATCACGAGGCTTATAAGATACATTCACAAAATTCATGTTGTTCTTCTACTTCATTCATAAGATCCATGTGTATCATATTTCATTTTTCCTTGTTTGCGGACACCTTTGTCCCCCTTCACAAAAATAATATTCCACTTTGTTCAATCATATGATTCTTGGCTAGCTTATGTTAGGGGCATCCTTGCTCCTTCCTAGCATGTCATTTGGTTACGTTCATCATCGTGTTCAAACTATCCATATTGGACTTGATCCATCTTCTACATGTGAAGAGTTTTCCTTTTAATATTCCCATATAAGGTGGGGAAATTTCACATGTTCACTTTCTTACGCATGCGAGTGGCGTTCTACCCTTGTACATCATGTCTGTTGTTGAGGCATCCACATTTCTTCGTTTCCTATACATAGCTTGCTTTAGAAAAATTCTCAAAAATAAAAAACATTCATGTATGTTTCAAAAACTCCCAAAGCATTCAAATATGTTAGTCAAAAAATTCAAAACATCTAAATAAACATAAAAACCCAAACAAATTGGTACAGAAAATTAAAATACTAAAAAAAATAGTTAAAAATTTAAAACCCCAAATTTTTCTTACCATTGTGTAGATCACTTAAATACCTTTCCAATGTAAAAAAATGGAGACATTTCAAGGTCGGGAGAAAAAGCTATGGCCTTCGAATGATAGGTAGTGGACTCATTGTTGCACGATGCCCTTGAAGCTACACACAGTGTCCAAACACCCATCTTTGGCAAGAAAATCTTAAAAAATTAAAAATTAGGCCAACACAGTACCCAGTGCGCCCATGCTACCTCACAAAATACAAAAAAATCACAAATAGGGCTAGCACACTGTCCTAGGTGCCCATGTTCCCTCACAAAATGTAAAAAAATCATAAATAGGACTAGCACAGGCATCGAGGCACTCATGTTTCCTCAAAAAACCTAAAAATACAAAATGGAGGCTAGAATAGTTGCCCAGGCTCTCCCATGCTACCACACAAGTCAAAAACTCTAAAAGGAGGCCAAAGAAATGCCTAGGTGCCCATGCTGCCTCACAAAAGTAAAAAAACTCAAAAATGAGGCCAGCACAGGTGCTCAGGTGCTCATGCTGCCTCACAAAACCAAAAAATCCAAAAGGGAGGCCAGCACAAGTTCCCAGGTGCCCATACTACCTGCGCACAGTGCTCTTCTAAGTGCATAGGTGCACCTCGCATTCCACGTGCCAAAACATTTACTCCCAACCTTGAAACGACTCCATTTTTTTGTATTGGAAAGGTATTGAAGCAAGATACACAATGGTAACATTAATTTTGGCTTTATATTTACCAAAATTTATGGTATTTCATTTTTAAAATGGATTGCATATAGTTGAAGCCTGTATCACCTGCATTATCCTCAACATCGAAATTGGTCCTAAAAACCATATTTTTGACGCTCTTAATTGTTCTTATCTCAAAATACATATGGATCATTGTGATCTACCTCTATTAACAAATTTTGTTATACTTATTATGTCGGTAATCCCTTGAAACAATGATTTTCTAGGTACTATGTCATAATGCACAATGCTTTCCACGGGACTACTTGTATCCTTTGTTTTTCCCTCACATGTCTTATTGCTTAGGGCATCATTTTTAACCCTTTTCGTTACAACACGAACATTCAGGAATTGCATCTTGATAACAAAAACATTGGTATAACTATCTTAAATAGTGTGTGTTTGAGTATATGTGATTGTTTTTGTTTCTCTGTTAGGTTAATTGGTTTACTTTCTCATATTGCATTGCATTTCATTTCATGTATGTATGTTGCATGGAGTTAAGAGTCATTTTACTTTCTCTTATTGCATTGCATAATGTATGTTGCGTGGAGTTACGTATTTTTAGTAGTAAACAATTGTTAGTAATTTATCTTTTCATGTTATCTTACACTTTTGTTTATTTTAAATAAAGGCCAATGATGTAGACCTAGGGGCAAAATGATATAAACAAGTTTCTTATTGAAAAGTTGGATGCAAAGATTAGGATTGTAATATATTTCTCTAGATTAATCATTTCTTCTCCACTATCATTACAAATTCTTCTTCCAACTCACCTGGGGTAATAAACAACCATTTTTATCCATATCCTTATACCTTCTCAATACCTAAGGGTTTCACACTTGTTTTGACCCATATTCTTCTATTAATTTCAAATCATATTTTCGATCGTCGATTGACTTCTTCTATCACCCCATCGACACTCGAGGGGGCATCCTTCATCCTGCTAATTTTCTTCAAAAATTTACTTTCTTATAATTGTCTAATATATTTGACATGAAGTCACTAACTTCACCTCAAACAGGGGCAAATGTAGACACCTAAATTCCGTATTTGCAATCTTATTGCCAAACACACACAAATCACTCTCATTCTTGCCAATTCCATTATAATTAGTGAGCTTTACTAATTAAATAATGTTTCTTGCTACTTTGGTCGATTAACAAGCACTTCATTGGTAACCAAACCCCTTTCACATTCAGGATGCCACTTTACGGCGTATCGTAAGCTAAAATCCTCTACAAAATAGACAATTAGTAATTGTAAGCTAATTAAGCATATTTTCCCCTTGTTTTGGTCAATATGCCCTAATATTGGCTCAAACCCCTCTTGTGACCACTCAAAATCACCACATTCACCTCCACAACATCTCGACGAGCTTCAAAAACTTATCTTATCCTTTTAGTTAACCCTAAGTGGACGATTAAGGCTCCATACCTCTTAATCACTTGGTAATTCACTAATTATGATTAGCAAGGCCCGATCATGATTAGAAATTCTAATCTAATTTGGGGCTTTTAGTCCCACATGCACCAAAATAAAATTTTCTCCCAAAAGGAAAACTATTAAAAGGGTACACCTCATTCCTTTATATTTTACACACCATGCTTTGATTTGCATCTCATATAATACATATGATTTATAATCCAAGTATAATCCTTGATTAAAACCTTCAACAAGGTTAATAGATGAATAATATAAAGTGACTTAGCAAGTCATTTGGAGATTTCAGTTCACCATTGTTTGTGTAGCAACCATAACCATTTGATTTCCCCTTAGGTCTATTTAGGCCCATGTTAGATAATTGATCATAGTAGTAGGCATATTTAGTTAGTTTTCGCATGGTCTTCATACTAATTAGGCATTCTTCTATACTTATATCTTAATGTTACATTCCTATATTTAGAGCCCTAGCTAATTAGGTGGAAATGGTGTTAACCTTCCTTGTTTAGCTTTGTTATTTGTTTTTAGAGTTTGTGGTGCATTCAAGAAAGCACCCTAAACTTTACAAAGTAAATTACATGACTAACTAAGGAAGGCTAACACCATTTCCACCTCTAGTCAATGTTCTAAGTCTAGGAATGTAACATTAAGAAAAAC
Source organism: Taxus wallichiana var. yunnanensis (assembly GCA_018340775.1). NCBI lineage: Eukaryota > Viridiplantae > Streptophyta > Pinopsida > Cupressales > Taxaceae > Taxus > Taxus wallichiana. The sequence continues at coordinate 554,337,078 of CM031242.1, read as the reverse complement.
TTAAAATAATGATTAAATAGCATGAAAATAATGCAAGATCTAGCTAAACATGCCTAATAATATGATCAATTACCTAACATGGGCCTAAATAGACCTAAGGGGTAATCAAATGGTTATGGTTGCTACTAAAGCAATGGTGAAATGACCTCTCCAAATGACTTGTTAAGTCACTTTAGATATTCATCTACTAACCTTGTTGAAGCTTTTAAGCAAGGATTGGACTTGGCTTAGAAATCATATGTATTATATGAGATTCAAATTAGAGCATGGTGTGTAAAATATAAAGGAATGAGGTGCACCCTTTTATAGTTTTCCTTTTGGGAGAAACTTTTATTTTGGTGCATGTGGGACTAAAAGACCCAAATTAGATTAGAATTTTAATCATGATTAGGCCTTGCTAATCATAATTAGTGAATTACCAACTGATTAAGAGGTATGGAGCCTTAATCAACCACTTAGGGTCAACTAGAAGGCTAGGATAAGATTTTGAAGCTCTCTGAGATGTTGTGGAGGTGAATGGGGTGATTTTGAGTGGTCACAAGAGGGGTTTGAGCCAATATTAGGGCATATTGACCAAAACAAGGGAAAAATAGGCTTAATTAGCTTATAATCGCTAATTGTCTCTTTTTATAGATGATTTTGGCTTACAATTCACTGCAAAGTGGCATCCTGAATGCAAAAGGGGTTTGGTGATCAATGAAGCACTTGTTAATCAACCAAAGTGGTAAGAAATGTTAGTTATTTAGTAAATTTCACTAATTATAATGGAATTGGCAAGAATGAGAGTGATTTGTGTGTTTGGCAATAAGATTGCAAATGCGGAATTAGGTGTCTACATTTGCCCCTCGTTTGAGATGAATTTAGTGACTTCTCTTCAAATATAGTAGACAAGTATAAACAGGTAAATTTTTGAAGAAAAATTAGTAGGATGAAATATGCCCCCTCGATTGTCGATGGGGTGATAGAAGAAGTCAATCGATGATCAAAAATGTGATTGAATTAGATATAAGAAAATAGGTTAGAATGGACGTGAAGCCGTTAGGTATTGGAAGGAATAAGGATAGGAATAAATTTGGTTGTTTATTGCCCCAGGTGCATTTTTAGAAGAAAAATTAGTAATGGTAATAAATGATAATGGAGAAATATAGGACAAGCCCAACCTTTGCATCCAACCTTTCAATAAGCAACCTGTTTATATCATTTTTCCCCTAGGTCTACATCATTGGCCTTTATTGAAATGAACAAAAATGTAAGATAACATGAAAAGTTAAATTACGAACATTTTTCCATTGCTATGTAACTCCATGCATCATACATAATGTAATGCAATATGAGAAAGTAAAATGATATCTAACTCAATGTAACATACATAATACAATACAATATGAGAAAGTAAAAATGATATCTAACTCGATGCAACATACATAATGCAATGCAATACGAGAATGTAAACTAGATAACCTAACAAATAAACCAACATAATCACATATACTCAAATAAAAAAATTTTAAGATAGTTTTACCAATGTTTTTGTTATCAAGTTGTAGAACCCGAATGTTTGTGTTGTACCGAAAAGGGTTAAAAATGATGCCCCAAGCAATAACACATGCGAGGGAAAATGGAGGACACAAGTAGTCCGATGGAAAGCATTTCGCATTATACACAAATCGACAACTCATTAATCCATGAGAGTACCGACATAATAAGAAGACCCAACTTTGTTAATGGAGGTAGATCACGATGATCCGTATGTCTTTTGAGACAAAAACAAGAAATAATGTCGAAAGACGGTTTTGTAGGACCAATTTTGATGTTAAGGATAATGCAGTGATACCACTGAACAGTATGTAAGACATTTAAAAATGAAAACGATATTTTTTGGTAAACATAAAGCTATAATTAATGTTAGTATTGTGTATCTTTCTTCAATACCTTTCCAATGCAAAGAAAAAGGAGTTGTTTTGAGGTCGGGACCAAAAGCTATGGCCCACACAATGTTGGGTGCGCGCTTATGCACTCAAGGGAGTACCCATGCTTGGTAGCATAGGCACTTGTGCTGGCCTCATTTTTGAGTTTTGAATTTTTGAGGAAGCATAGAAACCTCAGGTGCTTGTGTTAGCCTTGTTTTTGAGTTTTTGACTTTTGTGAGGCAAAAGATAGTGCCCAGGGCGCCCGTGTTGGCCTCCTTTTTGAGTTTTTACTTTTGTGAGGCAAAGATGGGTGCTGGGTGCCTCTGCAACACTAAATGCACTACCTATCTTCTCAGAGGCCATAACTTTTCTCCCACCTCAAAAATACTCCATTTTTGCATTGAAAGGTATCAAAGTGAAATATGCAATGGTAAGATAAATTTTGATTTTTGAATTTATATTTTATGAAATTGAAACCAATCAATATCAATCTATATGATAAGGAGATTACGTGGGAGAAAAGGAGAAATGCAATGGTGTCTGGGTGCATGTGCATGATGCAAGGGTGATTGGGTGCCTATGTTGGCAAAGTGTGTAGCTCATTTTTGAAGTTTTTGACTACATCATGGGTGCCTGGTTGCCTATGCAACATTGAATGCACTACCTATCTTCTGGAGGCCATAAATTTTGCTCCCAACCTTGAAACAACTCCATTTGTTTTACATTGGAAATGTATTGAAGTGAAATACTCAATGCCAACATAAATTTGGGGTTTTGAATTTATTTTATCAAAAAAAATTCAGATTTTTAATTTTTCTCACTAATTTGTTTGGGTTTTGAATGTGTTTGGATGTTTTGATTTTTTCGACTAACATATTTGAATGTTTTGGGAGTTCTTGAAACATATTTGAATATTTTTATTTTTGAGAATTTTTCTAAAGATATGTACAGGAAATGAAGAAACGTGGATGCCCCTAGTGATAAATGGGATGTACAAGGGTAGAATGCCACACGTATGTGCAAGAAAGTGAAGATGTGAAATTTCCCTAATGTTAGATGGGAATATTCAAAGGAAAACTCTTCATGCTCAGAAGTTGGATCAGAGCCAATATAGATAGTTTCAACATGTTGATGAACATAACCCAATGACATGCTAGGAAGGAGTAAGGATGCCCCCAACGTAAGCTAGACAAGAAGTACATGATAGAAAGAATTAGAAGATTATTTTTGTAAAAGGGGACAAAGGTTCCCAATAACATGACAAAAATGCAATATTATACACATGGATGTTCTAACTAAGTAGAAGAATGATGTGAATGTTTTGAATGTATCTTAGAAGCCTCGTGATGAAGAAATGATTAGCCAAAGGCACGAATCATGGGACAAGATATAGACTATAGTAAGATCCTGAACAAGGTCCAAAAAAATACACTTGGTAACATACTATCCTTGTTTTCTCAAAGAGATCTAGTGTATGCACATGGAAATGTATTACCTCTACTAGGTAAGATTTGATAGAAAACAAGTGAAGACACCCTAGCCAATGTGTAGGAATGATTTAATTTTCAAATTTGATTTTTTTTAATGGATTGTGGAAGGAGAGCCATGCATTGCTCCACTTGCGCCTGTGCATCCATAGCCTTGACGGAGATGCATTTGATTTTAATCGCAACATATCTTAACTTCTAGTCAGTGCATCCATATCCCTAGAGAGATTATTAGAAATACCCTAAGAGAGAGTTATATATCAATTTACTTTTACTTTTATCATTTTCTTTCAGCTTTGTGCTTTTTAATTTGATTAATTCTTTCACTTTAAAAAACTTATTTTAGCTCTCTTATTTGACAAGGGGTTAAGAACCACTTTGATGGCTTGATGGAAGGAGGTGGAAGTGATTATGATGAAGACATTGGCTACTGTAAACAAATATATCCAAATTTTCTTTACAACCACTTTTTTATATGCTGATTGTAATAAGATCTCTAAGAGGTCACTCATTCTTTACTTTAGCAATTTGATAAAATACCAAGGCAAAATAGATACCCTTAGAGATAAATCATTAAAAATGCATGTGAATAGGCTAACCAAAATATCACCGAAGCGATGAAAATGTTAGGAATACTTACGAGAATAAGAGTAAGAAAGGGAAGAAAGAAAATCCATTTGTATGCAATACCTAATTGCAATGTGTGTTCATTTAGCTTTGATTTTTCGAAAAATTTCTCATTTTTGCATTTGTGATTTATTTTTGAAAACTTGGACCAACAAGGTCACTTAATGTGATAAGATCCAACAACAATGTTATAAATTTCCTTGATAAGGAAGATTAGGCGTGTTTTCTTATCAAGATTCATATTATCCCGATCTCAATGATCGTGGTGAGATCATACTCAATAGATGACTATGTTTTATCATGAAACTTGGATTTTGTGTGCAGAACTTGAGGTCCCTTTCCGAGAGGTTTTCGCACTTTGCACCATAGTTGATGGGTGCGTTGATGTGTATTTTAAACCAAGGTTTATTTTGAACTTTAAGATTGTTTAAATTTTTATGAGAGCTTTCGAGATATTGGAATTTTTGATCTGAGCCTCATAAGGAACTATTTTGGTTTTGTATAAGCCACTACGTGACTTGTCCGATCCCGATAAGTGACAAGAAATTGGATGAATAAAATTGATGTGATAAATGATGGTGAGTTTTCCACAATCATTGATAGAAGAACAATATGATGGACGTAAAGGATATGGTCCAAGAATTGAAGAGGATGAGCTTCTAGAGGTGTCTCAATGATTGAAGATAAAGGACTAAAAGGATGTGGTTCTAAGATTGAAATTGAAGGACTTCCTTGTGGAATCCCATAGAGAGAAGATGATGGGCTATTAGGACGTGGCCCAAGAATCAAAGATGAGGGGGTTTAGGGCATGCCCTCGGTGTATGTTAGAGTAGGTGTTTACCTTAGCTCATGTTCACCTAGGTATATTATTTACCTTTATTGTATTTATCCTCACCCACTTATGTGTGTGGATATTTCTTATTATTTATTTAGATATTAGAGATATTATCTAGTTGTTAGGTATAGTTCTTTCCTTGATCTATGGTATTGATAGTTCTTTCCTAGATCTATGGTATTGACTAGATCCTTGATGTCTAGTTCTCTCATAAACCTATGTACTTGACTATGTAGTTCTTTCCATGATTTATGGCTTGATCTATGACCTTGAATGGTTCTTAGATTGTTATTCCTTGCCTATATAAGCAAGGCCCATTCTCATTGTATTTCATGGAGTTCCATAATAATATATGATATCACGTGCTCATTTGTTTTTTGCAAAGGTTTTGTGTAAAGTTGATTCTCTCGGGAGAGCATTTTATTCTATTTTAGTGGAAACTAAAATAAATAGTAGAGCATAATATTGAAAAACTTGTATCTTTTGATCGGTAACTCGGTTTTGAGTGCCGTTTTTGGACAAAATGCAAAAGTGTTTTTTTATGCTCTTTCCATTGGAAATATTTATTTTGAGAATTACACTATAATTATAAAGTGTCATATTATAAAGTGTCCATATAACACGCACTCATTATAAAGTGCCAAAATCTGGGGGCTCTTGTTGCATTGTTGGGGTCTTGTTGCATTACTTGGTCTTCCATTTCTTTTGGTGATTTTTTTAAGATGGCATCTACTTCTACATTAACTCATGTTGAGCCATTAACAACACATAATTACCACACATGGAAACCAAGAATGGAAACAATAATTAAGCAAAAAGGATTATGGGCTTTAACTTCTAAAGAACAACCAGTGTTCACTAGAGAATATGAGAAATTTCAGTACCAGTGCAAATTTGATGAGTGTATGGGTTTGATAGGAACTTATGTAAGTGATGATGTTTTTTTATTTCATTTAGAAAAGTGTGACTCTCCTTTCAAAATATGGGAGAAATTGGAGGATTTATTTGGTAAGGTGGATCATATGAGAGCTATGCAACTTGAAATTGAGATCACCTCTCTTAATCCTGAAGATTTTCCAACAATTATAGACTATCTTACCAAGTTCAAGCATTTGTTGACACAATTGAAGGGGAGTGGAAGAGATAAGAAAGATGAAGAGTGTGTTTACTTGATTCTATCCAAGTTGAGAGGACCATTCCAAATTTTTGCTTCTACCTTTTTCTCTAGCATGGATGCCTTAGGTGACACCTTCAAAATGCCTAACTTAGAAACATTTTGTGAAAGACTTACTAGGGAAGAATCCAAATTATCTCACCTTGAGTCTTCCACCTCTCAAAAGGCATTAGTTGCATCTAATCCTAAGGGCAAGGGAAAACCAAACAATAAAACCAAATCCACACCTTCTCCATCTCAAAATGCTCCTAAACCCAAAGAAAACAACTCAAAACCCAAGGAGTCTTCTAAATCCAAGAATAAGTCTAGCCATTCATGCTCTTTTTTTGGGGGTAGTAATCATGAAGAAAATAGGTGTTATAAGTGAATGCAAGCCTTAGAGGATGCAGTCAAGAAACACAAAATTTCTATCTCCACTCCACCTCCTTCTAATCAACATGGAAAAGCACTTAATGTTGTTGAAGATCTCAGTCACCACTTGCAGACAATTGGGTTATAGATTCTGTGCTTCTCATCACATGACTTCTTCCAAAGAGTCTTTTGTTTCTCTAGGTTTGAGTTCTACTTCCAAAATTGAGGTTGGAGATTCTTCCTTTCTTTCTGTTGAGGGAAAAGGTGATATACAACTTGATGGTGGAAATATCCAAGATGCACTATATGTTCCTAACATCACTACAAATTTTCTTTCTGTATATCAAATTTGTCATTCTGGTCAAGGGAAAATAGTGACTTTTACACCACATGGGGCATAAGTAAGAACTTTTTTGGAGCCTTTTTCACTTGTTGCTCAGGGTATTGTTGATCATAGTTCAAGACTATATCACTTTGAGGGTTTTGATGACACTTCTTCTATAGGGACAGGATTGGTTTCTCATTCAGATTCAGAGAGTAAGCTTTGGCATGAAAGATTTGGACATCTCAATTATAGATATTTGAAGGAGTTGAGCACTCATGGTATGGTAGATGGTCTTCCTAGAGTTTCTTGTCTTGAGGGAGTTTGTCATGGTTGTGCATTAGGGAAACAACACCAAGATCCTTTTCCTAAGAATTTGTCTAAGAGAGCTTCTTCACCACTTGAGCTTGTGCATAGTGACTTGATGGTTTTTCCTACCCCATCTTTCAATGGAGCTAAGTATGCACTTACATTTATTGATAATTTCTCGAGGCGTACTTGGGTTTATTTTCTCAAGTACAAAAGTGATGTTTTTTCACACTTTAAAGTCTTTAAGGCTTTGGTCGAGAAACAATCTTCTAGTAGCATAAAGAACCTTCACACTGATAATGGGGGGGAGTACTTCAGCAATGAGTTTTCTAAATTTTTGAAACTCAAGGCATTATTCACCAGCATTCTGTTCCTCATACTCCACAACAAAATGGATTAGTAGAAAGGAAGAATAGAACTTTGAAGGAAATGGCTAACTGTATGATGCATTCTAGAGATATACCTCCTATCTATTGGGCAGAAGCAGTTAATTGTGCTAACTATATTCAGAATCACACACCACATAGAGCACTTGAGCATTTGACTCCAGAGGAAGCTTGGTCCAACACTAAGCCAGATGTCTCATTTTTTTGAGTCTTTGGGAGCCATGTTTGGGCCTTTGTGCCAAAGAAGAAAAGGAAAGCTTTGGATAAGAAGAGTAAACCCTTGATCTTTGTAGGGTATTGTGAGGACATGAGAGCTTATCGTCTTTTAGATCCTGATACACATGATGTTCTTTTTCGAACACATGTTCAGTTTGATGAGCGTTTCACTCCTCATGATTCTTCATCTTCTTCCATTCCTTCTTCTTCTTCATCTCATCTTGAGGATCTTTTCTTTGAGGAGATTGATGAGGAGGTTATAGATGTCATTGAGGATCCTATTCCCACTGATGTTGTCACTATGCCTAAGTGGGCTCGTACTACAGTTTCTGAGGCAACACCTTTCATAGAGGATCTTCCACCCACTAGGCATCATCACACACATTCTACAGGTTCTGGACTTTTATGTCAGGTAGTTTCTGAGGATCCACAGTCTTTTTCAAAGGCTCATGGGATACAGGAGTGGGATGATGCGATGATGACAAATGAGTATTCTTCTTTGATGAAGAATCATACTTGGGATTTGGTATCTCTTCCTAAAGGAAGAAATATGGTTAGGTGTAAGTGGGTATACCAAACCAAATATGCACAGCTGATGGGTCCATTGACAAGTATAAGGCTCATCTTGTTGCAAAGGGTTTTTCACAAGTCGAAGGTATTGATTACTCTGAGACTTTTGCACCCATTGCCAAGATGGATTCTGTACACCTTGTACTTGCTATTACTACATCACAGGGGTGGCCCGTATACCAGATGGACGTGAAGAGTGCCTTCTTACATGGAGATCTAAAAGAGGAAATATATATGGAGCAACTGGTTGGATTTGTTCAGATTCTTCTCTTGTTTGTCAGGCTCCGAAGGTCTCTCTACGGTCTCAAACAAGCCCCTCGGCTTGGTATGAGAAGATGGATTATTTTCTTCTATCTACTAGTTTTGTTTGTTGCCACTCTGATCATACAGTGTATCTCCAGCATGTCGGTGAGGATATTGTGATACTTGTCTTGTATGTTGATGATCTGTTACTTACTGGCAGCTCTTCTTCCCACATTCAGAGTATTCAGAGGGCTCTTTCTACACAGTTTGACATGACAGATCTTGGGCTATTGCATTATTTCCTTGGTTTGCAGATTTCTCAAATAGATTCAGGGATTCATTTGAGTCAACAAAAGTACACCCATGATCTTCTTAGGCGCTTTGATATGGCTGATTGCAAGCCAAGTCCATCTCCTTTTCAGTCTGGAGTTACTCTTACATCCACATGTACCACACCACTTTGTGATCCTACATTGTATAGGCAGTTGGTTGGGAGTCTCATGTACTTGACCCATACTCACCCTGATATTTCATTTGTAGTAGGGCTTGTATCTCGGTTTGCACATTCTCCTCATAGTAGTCACTGGCAGGCTGCTAAAAGGATTTTGCACTATTTGCATGGCACTTCCCACTTTGGCCTACACTACACTAGGGGCTCTACTCAGTTGGTTGGGTATACAGATTCAGATTGGGCAAGTTCTATTGATGACAAGCGTTCCACTTCTGGCTATCTTTTTGTCTTGGTTCTTCTCCAGTTGCTTGGGCATGCAAAAAGCAACAGTTATTGCACTTTCATCTTCAGAGGCAGAGTACAGGGCAGCAGTTATAGCGAGTCAACAGATTCTTTGGCTTCACCAGTTATTGACAGAGTTTGATTCCCATAGGATTCACCGACTGTACTTTGGTGTGACAACCAAAGTGCAATTCACATTTCTCACAACCCAGTTGAGCACCAGCGGACCAAGCATATCGAGATACACATCCACTTCATTCGGCAACACATTCAGGATGGAGTTCTTTGCTTGGAGTACCTTCCGACTCAAAGAGAGTTGTAGACATCTTTACGAAGCCTTTTGCATCACCTCACTACCTTGAGTTGCGTGGAATGCTTGGGGTTTCGAAGTTGTTCTTGGGGTGTTCGTGAGAACATCTTCCTTCTTCTTCTTCTTTCTCTTTCCTTATAGCAGATTCTTTCCTTCTTTTGGTTTGAGATTTCTTCATGGATATATTGTACATGAGTACCTCATCAGGCCTAGTTTCTGGGACTCATACTGTGGACATGCCACTTCTATTTTGGCCCCTAGCTTCACTTGAGGGGGGGTGTTAGAGTAGGTATTTACCTTAGCTCATGTTCACCTAGGTATTTTATTTACCTTTATTGTATTTATCCTCACCCACTTATGTGTGTGGATATTTCTTTTATTTATTTAGATATTAGGAGATATTATCTAGTTGTTAGGTATAGTTCTTTCCTTGATCTATGGTATTGACTAGTTCTTTCCTAGATCTATGGTATTGACTAGATCCTTGATGTCTAGTTCTCTCATAAATCTATGGACTTAACTAGTTCTTTGATGACTAGTTCTTTCCATGATTTATGGCTTGATCTACAACCTTGACTAGTTCTTAGATTGTTATTCCTTGCCTATATAAGCAAGGCCCATTCTCATTGTATTTCATTGAGTTCCATAATAATATATGATATTGCTTACTCATTTGTTTGCAAAGGTTTTGTGTAAAGTTATTCTGGCGAATTGCTTTCATCTTATTGATTGTGGTGTTTGATTAGCATCTGTGTTCTTGGCTTGGTACGATCTGGTTATCGTTCCTTTTAGAGGGGATACCCAGAGGTGAGCCAAATATAGAATAAAATGGGATATTAGGGGGTGAGTCACACATAGATGATGAAGGCTACTTGAGGTGCCCCACATATAGAAGTAGGCGATGGGTTACCAAGTGGTGATCCAAGGTGGGATTTCGATTGAGGAATACTTATAGATAAAGAATGATGTGAAGAAAACATAAGATCATCCTCAATTGTCTTAGGATCTTCCTTAGTATTACAACAAAAGGAATCAATTTCTTCTTTTGAATACGCAAGCATATAAAATTCAATATTAAATACTTGATTGTAATCCTTGAATTCCATCATGTGACCCCAAGAATTTCATGATCGTCTCCTCATCTTGAGATGAATAGATCGGTAGGGGTATTTGTTCTTTGACCATAGGAGGTTGATTAGAAGAAATGGGTCCAACTGGTGTGGAAGATTGATAAGATGAAGACTCAAGAGATGAATTTGGATTCACCTAGATATTCAACGAAGGAAGAGTTTGTTGAGGTGGAGAATAAGGAGGGTCCTGTAAAGAAAGGGAGGACTGCATCTCAAGAACCAAATTATATGTTTTAGTAGAAAAGACTTGGGGCCACATGGATCTTCAAAGGAGGAAAAAAATTTGTTTATGTGACTAATAAGGGGAGTCCTATAAAGAAAGGGAGGAGTGTGACTTAATATTTGAATGAAGTGAATAGATTTAATGAGAATTTTCAAGATCGAGGTAAATCCAGAGAATCAAAATAATAGTTTGGATGGGAGTCAAAAGAAGAGTGGGAGGAAACTGAATAATAATTTAGATCGAGTGTCCAAACCATACCATCGACTATGAATGAAGGTGGGGAATAGGGTTCTTGAATGGCTATCTAGCAAAGAACCAAATGAGGTCTAGTTATGATAGGCATCCTTTGATGGGAATGTTGAAACCTATGTTCCTTACTGTCATAAGTATGTGGAATGTTTAAGTGATAGTAATTAGAAACGGCCTTTCGGCACATGCCTATACATAGATAGTCCAAGGGATATTATAGGGGTTATTGTGTTGACATGTTCAACAAGTGCATCTATACAAACAATGAGAGCATAAAAACTATTCTCCTCATCAAACACATAATTTTCATTCTTGTCCCGATTATGTTTAGGAAAATTCTTTGTATTGAGGGATTTGTTAAGAGTGAATGAATCCATCTCCACATTACCACTTTCAATTAAGTTCGGATGTAGTGTTGTAACCTCAAACACTTATCTATTTTTGACCTTTAACATGGTGGAATTGACAATATTAATTATCTCTAAACCTTGATGGTTTAGGTGTGTCATCCTCTTAAGGTGTAGTTTTAGGATATCTAATCATATTAAATTACCTCTAGCTATTTTAGTATTGATGACATTGAGTCGGATAAAGGGTAAAAGTAAGTCGCTTATAATCCATAGGAAGAGCTCCTTTGCAAGCTTCAAATGAGTGTTGTTTTGAACGACTTGTACTTGTTTAGAGTATACTATCTCATTACTAACAATGTTTTTGTTCCTATTAGGGAAAAAAATTGTCTTTTCATTAGTTTTGGAATCATTATGATCATGTGAAAATGGCTTTAGGGTTGCTTCTCTAGCTAATAATGATTTTTTTGATTTGAATCCTTTTTTTTAATTACCTATTCGAATGTGTTGCCATAATGCATTTTACAAGTGGAACATGATGTCGGGGTGGAGGTTGGGAAAATATAATTAGTATCTAACTTTTTTAGGTATGGAGTAAGGAAAGCATACCCTTAGCTAATCCTCTCCATCATTATAAAAACACAACAAAGTTTTTCATTGTTTCATTGTTTGACATTGTAGAGAGATCTAACATGGTAATGCCATTTTCCATATTAAAAGATAAGTGTCATACAAAAATCTCTACTAGTTATTTCCATGTTGATATGGATCCCTTAGGGATGTGTACAAACCATTCTAGCGTCATTTGTCCCAAACTTCATGGAAAGAGGCACATCGTATAATCATGTTCTTTAATGCAACCTTCTGACAAGCCATATAAAAATATTTAATATGGTAATAAGGGTCACTTATTACACACTCCAAAATTACATGTGCTACATTGTCATAAAATGGTTACAAAAGTCCCCAATGATGATTCAGGTCCTTTCAAGAAGGTGTTCGAGCTCCAATTTCCCTTCACAAGATATATTTTAGTCACCTAGACATATTTACTTAGCCTTCCATCACTTTTTCTAGCTTCCTGCCTCTTTCTGCACATGTTTTGGCCTTCAGTTGCAAGGCCCACCACCCTATCTAGGTGGTCTTTCTAAAACCACCACCAAAATAGGGAAGTGGTCCCAAAATCATTGCTTTGCCTGCACAAGGCGGTCCCCACCCACTTTTTCCATATTCTTCACGCATGTTTTAACATGCAACGGTTCATTAATTTCACTTTTTGCATACATCTATGTGCCGAATTGTCTAAAATTATCTTTGATTACTTGATTCTCCTTCCTCTCTCTATTTTTAAATAGATTTAATTGGTTGGAACTACTCCTTCTTTCCTTGGGCATGAAGGTACCTCCCATCCTTAATTCCTATATATTCCATGATTGTATTCAAGCAAAAGGGCCTAAGAATTTTGTGTATCTTGCATTGTATTGCTACTACGATCTTGCTAGGAATTGCATATCCAAGCTTTGATCTATTGTGTTATCTCTCTTCTACCTGCATTACATCTAGACTTCCATCAATATTCCATTACTCAAACTCCATCCTCCTACTACTGTTCTTGCATTCCCAATCCCTTGGACTCACATGAACACTCGGAGAAAGAAAGAGACAAAATGAGGGGAAAAATTACTACATAGCTGGATTTACCTCTGCTCATGAATTCCTGGCTTGGATTTGTTGTTTGATTTCCTTCATTCTTACAATTTATTGTTGTTACATCATATCAAATAGAGTAGAAATCAATTTCCTTTCATTTACAAGTAATTAGTTAATTTCCAAGAGGGTTTGAATCTTTCATAGTAACCCCCATGACGGATCCACCTCTTCCCATCCCCGTGTGGATCTCCTAAGGAGAGAATATATGTAGGAGGTTGTCTACATATCATAGATCATTTGGAAAATTTATTCTTCTAAGTTGGTTTAGTTTCAATACACTAAGCACATGTGAATAACCACACCGGGTTATTTTGATTGTTTAGTTTTAGTATAGAAGTAGATTTGATTATTTAGAATAAAAGTGAATTGTTGTTTGTGATTGTAATATTATAGTTTTGTGACTTGTTTAGAATAGTTTTCTTTCAGTAGTAGCATAGATTGTTAATTTCATCTTAATTAATTTGGACACTTCAAACTAAATCAACACTTAGATCCAAGTTAGGCAAGCAAACCATAGGGAATTTACGCTACCCATTCATAGCCTCTAAATTTTCTCTTTGCCAACTCAGCTACCAAGAGATCACACTACAAGATATTAGTCACCGATCCTCCTATAATTAGCCACACACATTCAACATCGGGTGACCCGCATGACCTCGGGGTCAAGTATGGTTGAAGGTTGCATGTCAATTTTCATCCATACAAATTGGTGAACCCGACATGGATTAATTCCTTCTTGTTTTCTTTCTTTCATTAATATTACCTCATCTTTTAATTTCTTCCCCTATTTTGGTAAGTATTTTATACCTTTTAAAATATGTCTAGAAATAGTTTGGTGGACCATTTGGCTCATAGATATTACACCAATGTGCAACCACAAAATCCCTTCTTCTCTTTCACGGTGGGGTGAAAATTACACAAGCAACATCCAAACCTCCCTAGTTACACTTCAAACCCCATTAAGAATGTAAGGATGGAGGAGGTTGATCAACCATTAGACATGTGATACGATTAACCCAATGCACATTATTATCACAAATGGAACAAGTTCTTACAAAAGGGTCTTGTCAGACCTCATATTTCCATGCAATCAAAAGAGGATGATATATTTGCATGAATAACTAATCCTCTTCATCATATAGATGAGTATTTGGATAGAATGAAGGCTTCAGCCTTTGAGATTTCAAATACCTATCCTAAGATTCTTACTTTTGAGGAAGACAAGAATTATAAAACTGAACAATTCATGACAGGGTATCACGAGCCTACTCAATCAAACCCTACGCCACATGTACCCCAACAAGTGACTCAATCCTCTCCCGACGATCTCATTTATACTTTAGTGGGGAGGATTAGAGAACTAGAAAGTTCCCAGACTTCACAACCAACACATGCAGTAGGACATACCATGTGGTATCCAGTTGACAAAAAGGATACATCCCTTCTAATGAACAACCAACACAATATCCTATACAACAAGGTTATCGGGTTCATTCAAATCCAAGTGATCTTCTCATAGGGTTAAACATAGTAGGGATGGGTCCTCATCCTTCTCAAGATTATCCTATATAAGGGTTATCCGAAAGTGTGTTCTTGAATGCCACCATAATAGAAAATGCAATGTTCCTTGGTTTTACGCCCACTAGTCCATATCCTGGTACTCTCCCACCTTACATTCATATGTATTCAAAAACTCCCCAGATGCACCCATATACCATTCTTGCTCCCTACATGCCATATCAAGGGACCCCATACATTCCCATCAACGCTTATAATGTAGCTTATCCAACCCCTTCTCCTCCACCTCCTCATCAAGGATCTTCAATGGTGGAATCTTATGCAATGGGTACATACGTTGAGTACTTAAAGGATCCTCTTGAATTCACCATACGTGGTGTCATGGTTCCATGCCCATTGTCGGATCTTCAAAAATTTAAGGGAGAAGGAGACCCGAACACTCATATCAAGGTCTACACTACAACTATAAGGGAATTGATTCCTTGGGATGATGTAGTGGCTAATATATTTCCAAATTGTCTCGAAGGAATTGCATTGGATTTGTATTACCGTATTCTTAAAGCTTCTATACATTCCTTTAAACAACTTTTTCTGAGTTCATCAAAGAATTTGAAATGAACAAGTTTTTGCATACAAGGATTAGGGAGTTCCTGCATATTATACAAGAGCAAAATGAATCTTTCACTAATTTCATCCAAGATGGTGCCAAGTTCTCTATTCCTCCTCTGCAAGTGCACCCAACATGGACCGGATGGAAATTTTGATCTTTTCCTTCACTCTCTCAATCGAGAGACTAAGAAAGAGGTCCAAAAGTTTCCTTTCTATAGAAATGAGGAAGTTTTGGAAGGTGTGCTTTGGATTGAACAAGCCTCTATATATAGTGGGCGTAAGATCTACGGTCCCAATGGGAAATTGGTACCCCAAATCGAGTAATAAAAATTATCAAAACAATGGTGCCAACAAACCAAGTACCTAAAGGTGTTAATCATAATCATGGTACTACCATGAATAGTGTTATTGATCAAGCCAAGAATGCTGATCTTCTAAACAACAGAAATAATAATAATAGTAACAACTTGAGCAATCAAAGAGGCCCTAACACTGTGTCTTATGTCAACATGGTCGATTTAAATCATCCACCACAAAAAAATCAAACCCAAGGCCTAAACTAGTATCAAAACTCTGGCCAAGGGGCAAAAAATCATGGTTATAATAACCAATTTCAAAACTACAACCGAGTTTATAATCAACAACAATAATACGTTTATCAAAGAACAAGAGATTATGACCCTAACCTATATTGTGGTTTCCATAAGGTTCGAGGTCATGATGATAGAAATTACCATGATTGTAACAAGTTTCTCAAAGACTTCCCTAAAATCAAAGGCAAATCTTTGTAGACATGTTCCTAGAAAATCATGAAACAAACTTGCAATCTAACTATACATGACCTGTAGCTCCTCATAATGTTAATGTGAGCATATTTTGAGATCCACTTGTTAGAGTAGGTATTTACCTTAGCTCATGTTCACCTAGGTATTTTATTTACCTTTATTGTATTTATCCTCACCCACTTATGTGTGTGGATATTTCCTTTTATTTATTTAGATATTAGGGGATATTATCTAGTTGTTAGGTATAGTTCTTTCCTTGATCTATGGTATTGACTAGATCCTTGATGTCTAGTTCTCTCATAAATCTATGGACTTAACTAGTTATTTGATGACTAGTTCTTTCCGTGATTTATAGCTTGATCTACGACCTTGACTTGTTATTAGATTGTTATTCTTTGCCTATATAAGCAAGGCCCATTCTCATTGTATTTCATTGAGTTCCATAATAATATATGATATTGCTTTGCTCATTTGTTTAAAAGGTTTTATGTAAAGTTATTTTAGTGAATTGCTTTCATCTTATAAATCATGGTGTTTGATTAGCATCTCGTGTTCTTGGCTTGCTACGATCTAGTTGTTATTCCTTTTATGGTATCGAGCAAGTAGATTGATGTTGACATCTATCTATAAGTTTCATTTTGCAAGCATTTTTAATATATTCATATATTTGGTATTTGTCCGGATTTTGTTGTTGGGTGCATTTTTATGCAAAAAAAGGTTACCATTGGATCCGAAGGCATGAAAATCCTAAGATTGGTGTCAAACTCGGCCATTTATGGAGGTAGTTGTTTTTTTGGTTTTTTGCGGTTCTGAGAAAACACACTGGTTTACCTCGGGATTCATGCCAGGTAGGAAAGAAACCAAGGAAATCAATTTATGGGTTTTTTGGATTTTCTGAGATCTACACTAGGTTTTTTTCTGGTGTGGTGCAACGTTTTTGGGTTATGTGCAAAAGGATTTTGGATCTTTCCTCTTTTAGCAGGGTACTAGGACGGCCATGCACGGATTTTGCCATTTCAGGTAATTCTGTATCCTGCTATTTTTGGTGATGCAGGTCACTATCCACACAATCCAGAAATAGTAATTTTTACTAGAAGAAGCAGTTGGATGTGACTTTCTTGAAAACAAGCGGCACACCCCATAATAGTAAGTTGCACACACCCATTGAAATCCTTAGCCCCTGGTCATTTGATATGGTCATATGAGTAAGTGCTTAACTCAAACCCCCTTTCATTTTATTTGTGTGGTGAAGGCAAGAGCATTTTATTGTATTTTAGTGGCAACTAAAATAAATAGTAGAGCATAATATTGAGAAGCTTGTAACTTTTGATTGGTAACTCGGTTTTGAGTTTCGTTTTTTACAAAAGTACTTTTTTTTCCGTGCCCTTTCTATTGGAAATATTTATTTTGAGAATCACAAAATAATTATAAAGTTCCATATTGTAACATGCACTCATTATAAAGTGCCAAAATTTGGGGGGTTCTTGTTGCATTGCTTGGGGGTCTTGTTGTATTGCTTGCTTCTTGTATTTCTTTTGGTGATTTTTCGAGGATGGCATCTATTTCTGCATTAGATCATGTTGATCCATTAACAACACATAATTACCACACATGGAAACCAAGAATGGAAATAATAATCAAGTGGAAAGGATTATGGGCTTTAACTTCTTCAAAACAACCAGTGTTCACTAGGGAATATGAGAAATTTCAGTACCAATGCAAATTTGATGAGTGTATGGGTTTGATAGGAACTTATGTAAGTGATAGTCTTTTGTTTCATTTGGAAAAATGTGACTCTCCTTTCAAAATTTGGGAGAAATTGGAGGATTTATTTGGTAAGGTGGATCATATGAGAGCCAAGCAACTTGACATTGAGATCACTCTCTTAATCTTAAGATTTTCCAACAATTATAGACTATTTTACCAAGTTCAAGCATTTGTTGACACAATTGAAGGGGAGTGGAAGATATAAGAAAGATGAAAAGTGTGTTTACTTAATTCTATCCAAGTTGAGAGGACCATTACAAAATTTTTCTTCTACCTTTTTCTCTAGCATGGATGCCTTAGGTGACACATTCAAAATGCCTAACTTAGAAACATTTTGTGAAATACTTACTAGGAAAAATCCACCTCTCAAAAGGCATTAGTTGCATCTAATCCTAATGGAAAGGAAAACCTAAAAAGTAAAACTAAATCCACACCTTCTCCATCTCAAAATGCTCCTAAACCCAAAGAAAACAACTCAAAACCCAAGGAGTCTTATAAATCCAAGAATAAGTCTAGTCATTCATGCTCTTTTTGTGGGGGTAGTAATCATGAAGAACATAAGTGTTATAAGTGAATGCAAGCCTTAGAGGATGCAATAAAGAAACAAAAAATTCTATCTCCATGCCACCTCCTTCTAATCAGCATGGTAAAGCACTTAATGTTGTTGGGAGATCTCAGTCACCACTTGCAGATAATTGGGTTATAGATTCTGGTGCTTCTCATCACATGACTTCTTCCAAGGAGTCTTTTGTTTCTCTAGGTTTGAGTTCTACTTCCAAAATTGAGGTTGGAAATTCTTCCTTTCTTTCTATTAAAGGAAAAGGTGATATACAACTTGATAGTGGTAGTATCCAAGATGCACTATATGTTTCTAACATCACTACAAATTTGCTTTCTATGTATCAAGTTTTTCATTCTAGTCAAGGAAAACTAGTGACTTTTACACCACATGGAGAAGAAGTACAAACTTTGTTGAGCCTCATTCACTTGGTTACTTAGGGTATTGTTGATCATAGTTCTAGATGTTAGGAAATAAGAGATAAAATATGTGGAATAATCCCTCAGAATTATAATAGAGAAACTAATATGCGAGAAAATATTACAGATCTCAAATAAAAGTGCGTAATAAAATAACACAACACAAAGAGACAATATTTAACATGGTTCACCAATTTGGGCTACATCCACCAAGAATCACTTGCTCAAATTTTATTACAAGCCACCGCTTCTCTTAATACAATACCCAAATCTATTTGAGCTATGCTCAACAAACTCTATAAATTCACACCGAATTCAAGCACATCTACAATGTTTTCATTATATCTACCATATGTACAAAACCATATAAATAGACAACTGCTTAAGTAGTTTTACAAAATTGTGGGTATCAAAACCATGGGCCAAAACCATCCCATAAACCTATGGGTCAAAAACCCGCCCATATGAGAAAATCACGTTTCCCGATATATCGGGCACATTTTAAGGCCCAAAAAAATTGGGGGTTTGCGCCCCAAACCCCAACTCCGACACAACCGTGGAAAGTTTATAGTCTTCAACACTTTCTCACATGAAAACATACTCCACAACCTAACGATTTCCCACTTGGAGACTAGTTTTCCTCTGAGCAAGCTTCTTAACCCTTCACTAGTTTCTGAAGACCAACCAAAGCTAAACACAACTTCATTTTTTCCCTTGTGACCACCTTGGTCATCATGTCTATAGGATTTTGACTGGTATGAATCTTCTCCAGCTTCAACTTCTCTTCCTCCAAAGTTGTCCTGATGAAATGGTACCTTAACTGTATATGCTTCGTCCTAGAGTGGAAAGTAGAGTTCTTAGCTAGGTGTATAACACTCTGACTATCACTATGTAACTTTCCTTCCTCCTACTTATGCCCTAACTCCTCAAGTAATTACTATAACCAAATCATTTCCTTTCTTTCCTCTGTGGCAACAACATACTCACCTTCATGGTTGACAAAGCCACCAACTTCTGTAGTTGTGAAATCTAGCTTATTGTTGTCCCACCATCAGTGTAAACATAATCTATTGTGCTCCTCCTATTGTCTACATCTCCATCCATATCTAAATCTACATAACCATATAAAGTGGTGTTTGATCCACTATAGCACAAAATTGTCCCCATGGTCCCTCTCAAATACCGAAGGATCCACTTTACTACTTGTCAGTGATCTCTACCTAGATCACTCATAAATCTACTCACCACTCCCACTGCATGGGCAATACTAGGCCTCAGCACACCATGGCATACATAAACTACCAACCACCGATGAGTAAGGTACCTTAGACATCTGGTTTCTCTCTCTCTATCTTGGGACACTGCCTCCTTGATAACTTGAAATGGCATGCCAAAGGAGTCTTAACCGGTTTAGCATCCTACATATTAAACCTCTCCAAAACATTCTTAATGTACTCTTCCCGAGATAAAGTCAGCTTTCCATTTCCTTTCCTATCCCAAGATATCCTCATACCAAGGATTTGTTTGGCTGCCCTCAAATCCTTCATAAAGAAAGGATTCACTTAAAATTATTCTTGAGTACTTTTATTTCCCGCATGTTTTTACCTACAACCAATATGTCAACCACATACATATAAAGGATAATATAACTGCCATCCTCAAATTTCTTTGTATACACGTAATGGTTAGAATGACATCTAATATAACCTTGCTACATCATGAAACAATCAAATTTCTTATACCATTGACGTGGGAGCTTGTTTCAAGCCATACAAGCTCTTCTTCAGCCAGCACACCATCTCCTCTTTACCTTTGACCTCATAGCCCTCTAGTTGTTGCATATATAGTTCCTCCTCTAAATAACCATGGAGAAATGTAGAATTTACATCAATTTTCTCTAAGTGCAAGTCTTCTACTACGACTATTCAAAGAATAGTTCTAATGGAATTCATTTTACTACAAGAGAAAAAATATCATCAAAATCTATAACTTTTTTCTATGAAAACCCCTTGACCACCAACCAGGCCTTGTATCTTTTCTTTCCTCCTTCCTCTTTGACTTTGAACACCCACTTGTTCTATAATGCTCTTTTTCCTTCGGTAGGTTCACCAAATCCCATGTCTGGTTGTCCATGAGAGCCTGATGCTCCTCATCCATGGCTTGCTCCCACTTTTTCCTGACATCTACCTGCATTACTTCGTCAAAGATCTCTTGCTCTCCACTATCAGTGCGTAATAAATAATAAAGAGAAGGAGAAAAATGTTCAGTTCTCTTCTTACCCTAGAATACCTCCTCAATATAGGAGTTTGGGGTTCTTGTTGAGGAGGTTCCTGAACTAATTCATGTGTCACTTTCCCATCCGGAAGATCCTCTACTTAATACATATTCTTTCTCGATTCTTCCTTATTTTTCTACAACTCCGCTTTATACATGACTTTCTCATTAAAGACCATATCCCTAGATCAAATGATTTTCTTGTCCTTAATACTCCAACATTTATATCCAAAGTCATCACCACCATAACCAATGAAAGTACATTTTTCTGATTTAGCCTTTAGTTTGGTCCTATCATGTCCATATATGGACAAAACCTCACATCTAAAGACTCTAAGAAATGAATAATCAACTTTCTTACCATACCAAGCCTCCTCGGGTATGCCTCCATCCAAGGCACTTGAGGGACCTCTATTTATCAAGTACGCAGCTTGTGCTCACCGCTTCTACCCGAAAGAAAGAGGCAGTCTTGCATGTAACCTCATGCTCCTAAAGACGTTCTATTAATGTTCTGTTCATCCTTTCTAACACCCCATTCTCGTTGGGGAGTTCCCGAACCATCTTTTTCACTTACTGGATTCCATTCTTAGAATAATAATCATCAAATTCATTTTTGCAATACTTCCTCCATTATCTAACCTGAGACATTTTAGCTTAAGACCTATTTCATTCTCTACCAAGGCTTTCCATTTAACAAATGTGTCAAATACATCAGATTTGTTTCTAATACAATAAACCAAAACTTTCCTTGTTGTATCATCAATAAAAGTAACATAATAACTTGAACCCCCAAGAGATGATACTTGAGCTAGCCCCCATACATCATAATGCACCAGCTCTAACTTACTCTCTTTCTTTGGTAGGTCAACCTTGAGAAACCTTACTCACTTTTGTTTCCCATATATGCAGTCCTCACGTAACTCCAAAATTATTTCTCGTATATCCAGAAAATCCTTCTTTATGATCTCCATGCCCTTATGGCTCATATGATCGAGCCTATAGTGCCACAATGTATTATCTACTTCTAAAGCCACAAGATTACAAACATTAGTTCTATAAGTGGTTAAATACAAGGTTCCAACCTTCTTACCTATTGCCACCACAAGAGAACCCTTGGTAACCTTCCAAGAGTTTGCTATAAATATCACAATACAACCATCACTTCCCAACTGCCCTCCGATATCAAATTTCATCTTAATTTAGGCACATGTCTGACATCATTCAATAGCCAAGTATTCCCATTTTGCATCTTAACCTGAATAGAACCTTTTCCAACTATGCTGCAAGGATCATCATCACCAAGAAAAACATGCCCAAAATCTCCTTGAACATAATCAACAAAATAATGCCTATGTGGAGTAGCATGGAAAGAAGCCCCCGAATCTAAAACCTAAGATTCAATAATATTGTGCAAAGAAATAATCAAAGCATCCTGACATACATTACCCATTGCCACATTTACCTCTTTGTTTTCTTCCTATTGTTTCTTCTTGTCCCAAAGCTCCCAACAGTCCTTCTTGCATGCCCATACTTTCCACAATGCCATAGCATACTATCTTGCTTTTGGATTTTGACCTTGCCTAATCCTTTGATTTTCCACGGCTTCCTCTATTCTTCTATCTCCCTCTAGTTTCCACCACAAAGCAATTCCCAAGTAGAAGATTCACTAGAGATTTTTCTTCACATTTCCTCGCTTAGAATCACCCCTACAACATCCTCAAACTTTAACTTTGAGTTAGCTAGAACCGAGTTGCTTACCTCCATTACTAGGCTATTCCAACTCTCAAGTAAAGAGCATAGAAATAATAAAGCCCTAACTTCTTCATCAAATTCTATCAGAATCGCAACTAGCATATTTACAACTGTATTAAAATTATTTAGATGATCTACTACTGAACCATTCTTGGACATCTTCATATTAAACAACTTTTTCATTACAAATATCTTATTAGAGCCAGAGGGTTTTTCATACAACTTCCCTAATGCATCCATTAGTTATTTTGTATTCTTTTCCTTTGAAACATTAAATAATACTAAAGATGCAAGACACAACCGGATTGTCCCAAGTGCCTTCCTATCCAAAAATCCCATTCTACATCTATCATGCTCGAGGGTTTGTTCACCTTCTCAGAAAATGGAATATAAAGATCCTTCTGATAAAGGTAATCTTCCATCTACATCTTTCAAATACTAAAATTCTTCCCATTGAATTTATCAACCCTAGATCTTCCATCATCTGCCATAGCTCCCACTTTAGATAAAAAGTTCCCGTGATTCAACACTTCAGCAGAACAAACCAGCTCGATACCAATTGTTAGGAAATAAGAGATAAAATATGTGGAATAATCCCTCACAGAATCGTAACAGTAGAAACTAATATGAAAAAAATATTATAGATCTCAAATAAAAGTGTAGAATAAAATAACACAACACAAAGAGACAATATTTAATGTGGTTCACCCAATTTGGGCTACGTCCACCAAGAATCACTTGCTCATGATTTTATTACAAGCCACCACTCTCTCAATATAATACCTAGATCTGTTTGGAGCTATGCTCAACAAACTCTACAGAATTCACACCCAAATTCAAAGCACATCTACAATGTTTTCATTATATCTACCATATGCACAAAACCATATAAATAGACAATTGCTTAAGTAGTTTTACAAAACCGTGGGTATCAAAACCATGGGCCAAAACCATCCCATAAACCTATGGGTCAAAAAACCCGCCCATATGAGAAAATCATGTTTCCCGAACCCCGAGACAACTGTGGAAAGTTTACAATACTCTTAGTGTACAGTCTTCAACACTTTCTCACATGAAAACATGTTCCACAACCTAACACTAGACTATATCACTTTGAGGGTTTTGATGACACTTCTTCTAGTGGTTTCTCATGTAGATTCAGAGAGTAAGCTTTGGCATGAAATATTTGAACATCTCAATTATAGATATTTGAAGGATTTGAGCACTCATGGTATGGTAGATGTCCTTTCTAGAGTTTATTTTCTTGAGGGAGTTTGTCATGGTTGTGCATTAGGGAAACAACACCAAGATCCTTTTCCTAAGAATTTGTCTAAGAGATCTTCTTCACCACTTGAGCTTGTGCATAGTGACTTGATGGTTTTTCCTACCCCATCTTTCAATGGAGCTAAGTATGCACTTACGTTTATTGAGAATTTCTCGAGGTGTACTTGGGTTTATTTTCTCAAGTACAAAAGTGATGCCTTTTCACACTTCAAAGTCTTCAAGGATTTGGTCAAGAAATAATCTTATATTAGCATAAAGAACCTTCATGCGATAATCGAGGGAGTAATTCAACAATGAGTTTTCTAAATTTTTGGTAACTCAAGGCATTGTTCACCAAAGCATTCTATTCCTCGTACTCCACAAAATGTAATGGATTAGCAGAAAGGAAGAATATAACTTTGAAGGAAATGGCTATCTCGTATGATGTATTCTAGAGATATACCTCCTATATATTGGGCAAAAGCAAGCTTAATTGTGCTAACTACATTGAATTACATACCACATAGAGCACTTAAGAATTTAACTCCGAGGAAGCTTGATGCAACACTAAGCAAGATGTCTCATTTTTTCAATTCTTTGGGATCCATGCTTGGCATTTTGTGCCAAAGAAGAAAAGGAAGGCTTTGGATAATAAGAGTAAACCCTTGATCTTTACATGGGGGTATTTTGAGGACATGAGAGCTTATCATCTTTTAGATCCCGATACACATGATGTTCTTTTTTTCGAACACATGTTCAAATGAGCACTTCACTCCTTATGATTCTTCATCTTCTTCCATGCCTCCTTCTTCATATCATCTTGAGGATCCTTTCTTTGA
The DNA here is from genome assembly GCA_018340775.1 of Taxus wallichiana var. yunnanensis. Lineage (NCBI taxonomy): Eukaryota > Viridiplantae > Streptophyta > Pinopsida > Cupressales > Taxaceae > Taxus > Taxus wallichiana. The sequence goes on along the minus strand of CM031242.1, from coordinate 554,312,161 downwards.
GGAGATTGATGAGGAGGTTAAAGATGTTGTTGAGGATCCTATTCCCACCTGATGTTGTCACTATGCCTAAGTGGTCCCGTGCTACGATTTATGAGGAATCACCTTTCCTAGAGGATCTTCCACCCACTAGGCATCATCGGACACATTCTATAGATGAAGGAATTTTGTGTCGTGTAGTTTCGAGGATCCACAATCTTTTTAAAGGCTCATGAGATATAGGAGTGGTATAATGTGATGGCAAAATTTGAGTATTCTTCTTTGATGAAGAATCATACTTGGGATTTGGTATCTCTTCCTAAAGGAAGAAACATGGTTAGGTGTAAGTGGGTATACCAAACCAAATATGCAAGTGATGGGTCCATTGACAAGTATAAGGCTCTTTATGTACACTAAAATTTTCCTCCGTAATTTCTATTTCATTAATGTATGTATTAGAATAGGATGTTGTTAAGCATAATTAGTAGTAGCGTCCGATAGAAGATAACGGTGCTTTGCTAAGTATTGACGCGCCGCCAATAATGTAGAGTACGGTAGCAATCAAAGTACAATTGGAATGTTGTAAAAAGTAAATATTTGTCGTAAGGGGTCCAATAATGTTAAAATGTCAAAGTTGGGGTAAGTAGAGAAGTAGGGTCTACATGATTAGGAATTAGAAACATTATATTGGTAATAAGGACAAGGAGTGAGGTCATAAATATTTTGTGTATTTTATTTGTAAAAAGTCTAAAAATGTGGAACCCATGTGAAATGATAAGGTTTATCTTATCTTAAGAGATAAGCTTACATGTACAAGATAAGAGTTAAGGTATAAAATATGATTCGTCAGTGGATTTCTTATCCTATCTTAGAGATAAGATGGATAAGCCTCAGGAAGTTCTATAAATAAAGAGGCCACCCCCTCATTTAGCATAGAAGGAAGTAGTGAGAAATATTGTATGAAGTGTGAAAGGAAGTCATCGGTTTAAAGGTGTGTTGAAGAAGCCATTAAGAGGTGTAATTGTAAAGTTTCTCCCATAGTATCGGTGGAAGGCAAGTGAAGTCAATAACACTTGAAGTACCTCATGGGTGAGATTGTAACAATTTCATGTTAATATTATAAGTTACTTTGATATTTCAGATTTGTCATCATTCCGTCTTATCATAGTCGATGGTATTCTTGTGTTATGTTTGTTGTTTTGTTTCCAGATTACATCCACCAAACTAAAGGCTGTGCATTAGTAAATAATCATAGCACAAGGAGTTCCCGATGAAGAATTATCATACTTCTTGGATTGGTGATGACATTTTGGTTCCGTTGCGGGACCATTCCTCGGTGGATTTTCCGAGAGATATTCCCACTTAGTCAAAATCAATTGGAGGGTAACCTTATTTTTACTGCGTGTATAGTAGTAGTTACCATGGTAAAGTCATTTTTGCCATGAATAGCGCTTACCATGGTAAAGTCATTTTTGCCGTGAATAGTATTTATCACAAGAAAGTCACTTTTACCGTGAATAATATTTATCACAGTAAAGTCACTTTTTACCGTGAATAGTATTTACCGCAGTAACTTCACTTTTTACTGTGAATAGTGTTTACCACAGTAAATTCAGTTTTTACCGCAGTAAGTCAAGTTTTACCATAGTTACCGTGGTCATTTCTATTTTACTGTAGAAAGGTGTAAAGTCACTTTCTATTACAGTGATTCCAATTATTTGTGCACATAAGTCTTGTTGATTTTACTTGTGGGTTGGTATTTTACTGTGGTTACTTTTGAAAATGGGGAAGATTCCTGTTTTTTCAGCCCAATCTAATGAAGATGCTTCCTCTTTCATTCAAGAGTTTAAACGATCTTGTATTTGTAATGGCCTCATAAGAAGGGAACAATGGACTGAATTTTTTCCTACCTTTTTGGATGGTTCAGCCCTTAGGTGGTTTGAAACACTAGGTGATAATGTGAAAAACTCATGGGATTTATTAACTGAAAGTTTTCTTGAAGAATTTGGTGAACAGAGATATGCAGATCTCATGATCAATATCACAAAGCTATCCCAAGGAGAGAAGGAGAAGATAAGGGATTATCATGCTCATGTTCTAGAGCTAAGGAGGAAGCTCAATGCCCAGATCCGGAAGGAAGGATTAGCGGATGGGTTGATGAATGGCGTGGATAATCTCCTATGTAAGCACTTCATTCTTGGGATGAAGCCAGAGATTAGACAATGAGTGAAGTATGATCGCCCAACTACCATTGAACAAGCAAAGGAGATTGCAAGAAGGCAAGAAGAAAGCATGGAAGAGGAGCCCAAAGAAATTGTTGCTAAAGTAGAGCCTACACCAACACCTTTGGTCTAGAATCCATAACCACTCTCGGTGAGCACAAATATTTCTCCTAGTACATCTACTGAGTATGAAGATTTTCTCAAAAAGATGGGTCAGTTAACTATTAATCTTCTTCAAGGAAAGGAATTTAGTTCTCAGGGAGGAGATAGAGGTCCAAAAAGAAATATTTCTGAAGTTGTATGTTATGGTTGTTATAAAAGGGTCATTATAAGTATAATTGTCCGAGATAGAGCTTCTACATCTCGGTAAAGGAGATAATGATAAAGGAAAATCACCTGTGAATTCTTTTGATGTAGTAGATAAGAGCAGAAATAATGAAGTAAATGTGTTTGTAACAAAAAGAAAGAAAGAAAAGATAATCAAGATGGAAATGACCTTAAGAAGATGAAAGGAGAAACTAGTAAGAAACATAGGAGAAGAAAGTTGGGTGTGTAGGATTTTCTGATTTCACAGGGGCAAGGACCATACTCCATCTTGGAAGATCTGTCCAAAAGGCCTACAAATATTACATATGGTCAACTCTTGGCTATGTCTTCTGAGAAGAAGGCGGGAGTTGCAAGTGGACTCAATGTTTGACGAAGGAAGGAAGTTGAGGTCCCCTGTTTTGGAGGTAGAGGCGGATCCCTATGCTCCACAAGTGAGGTATTATGTAATGGTATTTCAATTCATGATGTCTTAGTTGATGGAGGTGCTGCATGATTAATGTAATGACCGAGTCTCAGTAATGAATATGTTGGGTTTAAAATTGATCACCCTTCAAAACTTATGTTAAGGTCATTAAATAAAGGAAAAACTAAACTAGAAGGTGTAGTTTCAAATGTGGCAATATCATTATGGGTGTTGTATGTGTGGTAGACTTTCAGGTGATGAAAAATGGTGCTTTAAGTGCACTCCAATGTTGCTTCAGGGAAGACCATGGCTAAGGAGAGTTCATGCAAGAAACTACCGGAATGAAGGTTTCATGACACTTGGACGTGGTAGAGAGAGGTGAAGATAAACGTGATCCTCGACATCATAAGAGCGAGAACCTATGGATTCAAGTGATGAAACCGATGATTAGACATCCTCTCGATTACTCTAGTACCAGTGAAGTGGACACTGAAGATGAAGAAAGTGAGGTTGATGTTTCAGTCATGGATATCCTTCCAGTCACACCAACTCATGACCCCATAAAATTATCTGAAGAAGAAGTTGATGATCGTCTCCAACAAATAAAGATTGGTGATGCTTTGTGATGGAGAGTGAGAAGGAATCCTACCTCCAGCTCTTTCGAAGGAAGCTCAATAAGGCAACAAAGAAGGATCATTACCCTCTTCCATTTTCAGATCAGATCTTGGACCAAAAGAAATAAAGAAGTAGCTTTGTGCAGAGTGTTATAGTTTTGCTTTGATGGATATAGCGAATACAACCAAGTCCGTATAGCGAGAAAGATCAGTTTGAAGACCACGTTCACCACTCCTTGGGAACGCTTGCTTATAGAGTTATGTCTTTTGGGTTGTGTAATGCTCCAAGCAACATTCCAGCGTTTGATGAATAGGGTGTTCAAACCCTACATTTGGGACCTTCATCGAGTATTTCGGATGATTTTTGCATCTATGGGAGCAAGTTGGACCACTGCACTGAGATGGAGACAGACATTTCAAAGGTTAGATGAAGCACAAGCCTCACTAAACCCTCGCAAAGTGTGTCTTTGGATGTTCTAAAGGCGTTTTGTTAGGGCATGTTGTATCCAGAGATGGTATTGGTACTGATCTGATAAAGTTTCAAAATCAAAGATTTACCATTTCCTATGAATAAAAGTAAGTTGAGATCATTTTTAGGCCATGTGGGTTACTATAGAAGGTTCATCAAGAATTTCTCAAAGATTGCCTGACCCACTAACCCGATTCTTGAAGAAGGATGTTACTTATGAACCAAGAAATAAGGCACATGAAGCTTTTGGACAAGCTGAAGGAAGCCCAGGTATCTTCACCTATTTTAAAGAATCCAGATTGAGCAAACCATTCATTGTGTACACTGACTGATGCCTCGAATACAAGACACTAGGAAGTACTTTGAGCAAAAAGGATAAAAATGGGAATGAACATCCAATTTACTTTGGGAGCAGACAAATGAGCAAAGGTCTTTGAGGTAAATTATCATCAGAATGAAAAAGAGGCTCTTTATCATTTTTGCTATAAATAAGTTTAGGAATTACTTGCTAGGGAAAAAATTTCTAGTTGTAACAGATCATCAGGCTCTAAAATATATTGTAAATAAGCCTAACCCATTAGGGAGGATAGCAAGATGGATAATTTTGCTACAAGAATTTGAATTTGATATTATAGATAGGCCAGAAAGAAGCATGTCAATGCAGATGCACTCTCTCGAGCCTATGATGGTTTAGGATCATCTTGTGATGATGATGATTTCCCCGATGCAACATTGTTATCCCTTGACACAATCCCTAGTGAATACATAGATATTTGGAATTATCTGAATGAATTCAAGTTTCTGATGATGCCAATGCAAAGGCTAAGAGAAAATTACTCAAGCCGGTCATCCATATTCTATTCTGTGGAGTATTATTTTGAATAGGACCTGATGGATGACTGAGAGGGCGGTTGGACGTGATCAAGGGAAGGAACTCTAGAAGAATTCCACAATGGTACATGTGGAGGGCACTTCTCTGACAACTTACAAAAAGAAGGATCTTGGATGCGGGTTATCACTGGAAAACTCTTTTTAAAGATTGTTATAATTATTGTAAGACATGTGATATTTGTCAAACACATGGTAACCGTAAGACTTCATTAGCTCCATTATGCCCTATTCTTCCACTTGGTCCCTTTGAAAAGTGGGGAATAGACATTGTAGAGTCCACTTCCAACTACCTCACGCCAAAATAAGTATATTGTAGTTGCCACAGATTATTTAACCAAGTGGGTTGAAGCTAGGCCATTGAAAATAGCTTCCATGGATGAAGTGGCAAGGTTCATATATGAATGCATTGTCACCAGATTTGGTTGTCCATTAGAAATTGTAATAGATCAAGGAAGCCACTTCATTAATGAGGTGGTAGAAGCCCTAGTCAATAAGTTTTCTATTAAGCACAGGAAGGAAACAACATACAAGCCAAGCACAAATGGACAGGTGGAACAACAAATTTTGTGTTGTGTCAAATTCTAGCAAAAGATGCAGCCTTACAGTACATACGTGGGATAAGAGGATTCATGAAACATTGTGGGCATATAGGGCAACATCAAAGTCAACAGGATACTCCCATTTCAGTTGGCTTATGGCATTGATCCAGTTCTTCTATTGAGTTTGATATTCCACGGTCGGAGTAATGGAAAATGAAAGAATGGATGAAAGTGATTCAAAGTAAAGAAAGGTTGGTACATCTTCATTTATAGAGGAAATGATGGAAATAGCTAAGGATACAAGCTATAAGAAGAAAATGAAGCAAAAGGAATACTTTGATCAAAAGATCCGGTGGTCTCCATTTCATGTGAATGAGTTGGTTCTAGTATATGATTCCGGATACAAAAAGAAGACGTAGAAAATTTCTTCCAAAATGGATGGGGCCCTACAAAATAGCAGTGTATGTTCATGAAAATGGTACGTAATGCAATTAGAGGAATTAGATGGCACTCCCATTATGAAATGGGTCAACCACGACAAGTTGAAGATTTTCCAAACACTGAAGAATCTACTCCGAGGTTGGAGTAGAAGCTAGGAAGGGGGAAGATGTCGACACTAAAATTTTCCTCCATAATTTCTATTTCATTAATGTATGTATTAGGAATAGGATGTTGTTAAGTATAATTAGTAGTAGCATCGATAGAAGATAACGGTGCTTTAGTATCACGCCGCCAATAATGTAGAGTACGGTAACAATCAAAGTACAATTGGAATGTTGTAAAAAGTAAATATTTGTCGTAAAGGGTCCATAATGTTAAAATGTCAAAGTTGGGGTAAGTAGAAGTAGGGTCTACATGATTAGGAATTAGAAATATTATATTGGTAATAAGGACAATGAGTTAGGTCATAAATATTTTGTGTATTTTATTTGTAAAAAGTCTAAAAATGTGGAACCCATGTGAAATGATAAGGTTTATCTTATCTTAAGAGATAAAATTACATGTATGGATAAGAGTTAAGGTATGAAATATGATTCGTCGAGTGAATTTCTTATCCTATCTTAGAGATAAGATGGATAAGCCTGGAAGTTCTATAAATAAAGAGGCCACCCCCTCATTTAGCATAGAAGGAAGTAGTGAGAAATATTGTATGAAGTGTGAAAGGAAGCCATCGGTTTAAAGGTGTGTTGAAGAAGCCATTAAGAGGCGTAATTGAAGTCAATAACACTTGAAGTACCTCATGCATGAGATTGTAAAATTTTCATGTTATTATTATAATTTACTTTGATATTTCAGATTTATCATCATTTAGTATTATCATAGTCGATGGTATTCTTGTGTTATGTTTGTTGTTTTGTTTCAGTTACATCCACCAAACTAAAGGTCAGGCATTATTAAATAATCATAGCATGAGGAGTTCCCGGTGAAGAATTATCATAGTGCTTAGGATTGGTGATGACAGGCTCGTCTTGTTGCAAAGGGTTATTTACAAGTTGAAGGTAGTGATTAGTCTAAGACTTTTGCACTCATTTCCAAGATGGATTTTGTGCCTTGTACTTTCTCTTGTTACATCACGGGGTGGCCCATATACTAGATGGAGGTGAAGAGTGCCTTCTTACAAGGAGATATACAAGAGGAAATATACATCGAGCACCTGGTTAGATTTTTGAGATTCTTCTCTTGTTTGTAGGCTCACGAAGGTCACTCTACTGGAGTCTCAAACAAGCCCCTCGGGCTTGGTATGAGAAGATGGATTCTTTTCTTCTATCTGCTAGTTTTGTTCATTGTCACTCCACTCATATAGTGTATCTCCAACATGTTGGTGAGAATATTGTGATACTTGTCTTGTATGTTGACAATATGTTACTTACTAGTAGCTCTTCTTCCCACATTCGAGTATTGAGAGGTCTCTTTCTACATGGTTTGTCATGACAGATCTTGGGCTATTGCATTATTTCCTTGGTTTGTAGATTTCTCGAGATAGATTCGTGGATCTATTTGAGTAATAAAAACTACACCCATGATCTTATTAGGGGCTTTGATATGGTTGCTTGCAAGCCTAGTCCATCTCCTTTTCGAGTCTAGAGTTAGTTTTACTTCCACATATATCACACCACTTTGTGATCCTATGTTGTATAGGCATGTGGTTGGGTGTCTCATGTACTTGACCCATACTCGCCCTAATATTTCATTTAGAGTAGGGCTTGTATCTCGGTTTGCACATTCTCCTCATAGTAGTCACTGGCAGGTTGCTAAAAGGATTTTGCACTATTTGCATGGCACTTCCCACTTTGGCCTACACTACACTAGGGGTTTTACTCAGTTGGTTGGGTATAAAAATTTAGATTGGGTAGGTTCTATTGATGACATACATTCCACTTCTAGCTATATTTTCTATCTTGGTTCTTCTCCAGTTGCTTGGGCATGCAAAAAGCAACAGGCTATTGCACTTTCATCTTCAGAGGCAGAGTACAAGGCAACAGTTATAGCGAGTCAACAGATTATTTACCTTCACCATTTATTAATGATTTTGGATTCCCACACAATTCACCAATCATTATTTGGTGTGACAACCAAAGTGTAATTCACATTTCTGTAACTTGATTGAGCACCAATGACCAAGCATATTGAGATACACATCCACTTCATTCGGCAACAAATTCAGGATGGAGATATTTTCTTGGATTACCTTCGACTCGGCGTTAGTCGCAAACATCTTTACAAATCCTTTTACATCACCTTGCTACCTTGAGTTTTGTGGAATGCTTGGGGTTTTAGAATTTATTCTTTGGGGGTTTCGTGAGAACATCTTCCTTCTTCTTCTTTCTCTTTCCTCTAGCCGGATTTTTCCTTCTTTTGGTTCGATATTTCTTCATGGATATATTGTACATGAGTACCTCATCAAGACTAGTTAATGGTGCTCATCACCGTGGACATGTCACTTTTATTTTTCCCCTATCTTAGCTTGAAGGGGGTGTTAGAGTAGGTATTTACCTTAGCTCATGTTCACCTAGGTACTTTGTATTTACCTTTATTGTATTTATCCTCACCCACTTATGTGTGTGAGTATTTCCTTTATTTATTTAGATATTAGGGGATATTATCTAGTTGTTAGGTATAGTTCTTTCCTTGATCTATGGTATTGACTATATATTTGATGTCTAGTTCTCTCATAAATCTATGGACTTAACTAGTTCTTTGATGACTAGTTCTTTCCATGATTTATGGCTTGATCTACGACCTTAATTGGTTCTTAGATTGTTATTCCTTGCCTATATAAGCAAGGACCATTCTCATTATATTTCATTGAGCTCCATAATAATATATGATATTGCTTGCTCATTTGTTTACAAAGGTTTTATGTAAAGTTATTCTGTGAATTAATTTCATCTTATAGATCATCGTGTTTGATTAGCATCTCGTGTTCTTGGCTTGGTACGATCGGTTATCGTTCCTTTTATCCACTCCCTTCACATCTTGAAAATTTCAAGGTGAATTCACAAAACAAAAACAAAGGCATTCCTATAGGAAAAAATGACCATGAAGCCTCTACTTCTAATAACTCTCGGGTCGCTCCTAACCTTGGTTCAAATGATAACACAAAAATCTTGGGATTAGTTAAGCTAGAGGTTGAGCATGAAATTAATACAACAACTCGGACCAAGGGGTACGTTTAAAAACCCCTACCATCTCTTTCCTTCCCATAGGATGATGTTCCTACATTTGTAAAACTAGTAGGAGCTTATGATTTAATAGTAGATTTGAACAAGACCTTTTCTCACATCTTGTTTTTAGATTTACTGAAGAATTCACCTATGCATCATTTTGTGTCGCTCAATGCACTATTTCCTGGTCATATAATCCATGTTACAGCACCTACTAGCACTCAAATAAATCATATTGACTTTGACATACATCCTCCGGGATAGAATGGTAGGGATACTGGGTTTGTTTTCAATATAGACAAGATGCCATCTGACACTGAAATTTCCTAAAGAGGTGATCCTGCCTTATAATTACAAGTCTGGGTTTATAACAATTGCATTAAGAGAGCCATGATTGATGATGGGGCTGTTGTAAATGTGGTTCCCTTCTCTTTCTTGCAGAAGTTGGGATAAGGGGAGACAAATTGTTCCTCTACAAGAAACACATTACGGGGGTACGATAGTCTTAAAATGACCTCGATTGGAACCATAGTTCTTCCAATCATGTTTGGTCCAAAAACCATCTTGACAGAGTCTTACATTATCGACAGGAAACAAGTTATAACATGATCCTCGGGAGACCCTAGATTCATCGAATGAAGGCTATCCCTTCTACCTTGTTCCAGGAGATTAGATTACTCCATTTGGGGAAGGTCTTTATCACTCAAGGGGATCTTAAGTCCTTTGATATACACTTAGAAAACCTCAAGAAGAATAAAGGAGGCCATATGGAGCATGAACTTCCTGTGAATCAATTGAACAAACCACCTCCAACAAAGGAGTTAGTCCCAGTCACCTCGGATGTTCCAAAGGTTGAAGTCATTGACCCAAAAACATTTGAGGTGGAGAAAATAGATAAGGGTAAATCAATATCTGTGGAAATGGTGTCCACTAAGACCACATCGAAAATTATGAAACTCTTAGAGAGTGACAATCTGATCTTCCTTCCGTTTGAACCACAGGGGATGGGTAGTCTTCTTGGTTTAGCATCTCTTCCCCTCGATGACTTAGGTCTAGATGTAAACATGATAGAATTAACAAACGAAGAAGGAAAATTTGAGATTGAAACAATGCCCATCAAAACCATCTCTGAGGGTTTTTCTATTCTAAACCCGCTTTCAACCCCTATGCATTTGAAACTAAGCTTTCCAAATCCATGGGGCAAGACCTCATCATTCAACAAGTGTCACAAATAAACATAACACTCCACATAGAAAACAAGGTCGAGTAACATAGTCATGCTCACCCGAACACTATGTCTCAAGAACATGACAAAGAGGTGCACGAACACCTATTTCAGACAAATGATTTTAATGATTGAACATATACACTTATAGGAAAGGGTTGTAAGTTTAGAATCAGAATGCTAGGCCCTTGTCAAAAGAACAAAAATTTTGAGGATCACGGTTCTCCACTGTGTACTTTTCACGTGAATAATTTAATATTCATCAACTTTCTTCACCTTGGGAATCATGACATGTAGTTTCACCCGCATTGTATTTTCATCTTCCATTCATTTTGTAAATTTGTGATCAAGGGTCTTATTCTTATAGCAAGTCATAAAATCTTCAGAAAATATTTACAAAACATTCAAATCATGTCTCTTCAAATCTTCACGGTATCATCAATTGTTTTCGAATCATTTCCTCAATCTAAACAAGATAAGACAAAGCTTTGAAAGTAACTATACGAAGGCCTTCATACTTGGCTCTACTTATAGTCTTTTTCTAGGTTAGGTGTTTTGCCTATAGTTTGTTCTAGAAGCTTCATGGTGTCACATCTATCCCATAAACATATCTTTGGAAATACGAACATTCTAGACATTTTTCCTAGATAAATAAGTCAAATGCAAATCCACAGAAAATTTCTATTTTACACATTTTTTTGCCATACCAACCTTCGGTGTTGAGCCTACATCTCTTTCTCATTATGCAGGGTTGGGAAAGGAGAGAAATACCCTTACTCACCTATGTGTTTCCCATGGTGATGAGCCCATGCTTCCTACTGATAACATGGGGCAAGTCGTAGGGGTCTCTTTAACAAAATTGAAAGTTAGAAGTAGTTCATTCAAATGTTGTGAAATCATAAATCAAATTAAAGTGAGTTAGATGTCCAAAATTCTAAAATAGCTTAAAACCTCAAAACCAGATTTTTTCAACCAAGTGGCCATCTATGGATCTAAGTCTAGATAAACTAGAAAGCAATTCACATTCTAAACTATGAAGCAAACTTGAGTAGAGTAAGGTTGTAGTGTCTCAATTTGGTTTTTCCAAATCCTTGTCTTTCTCTCATCATTACCGTTCAAAAAATTTCATAACTTGTGCCCTTTCTGGATCTTGGTGTTGAGCCCTCACATCCTACTGGTTGCGTGGAGTTAGGAGTGGGGCAAGTTCATTCACTTATCATATCACTCTTTCACCATGTTTTGCCAAAGAAATACGAAGTACCAAAATTTTCTTAGAGAAACTAAATTTCAACATCACAATGTGATTGCATTATCATATATCAACATTACAAAAAAAAGAAATCATTTTGTTAGCATTCATGTCCACTGCATGCATTTTGAAAAGCATTGAAAATCGGAAATTCTAAACATCTAAGAGTACACACGTGAATCAAATCATCAATGTAAGCCAAATCTATGCAAGGAATAACCGAGCCAAAAAGAAATATATGTACATATCATGGTGTGTCGTAGTTTTGTACAATTCCATTACACACTAGGTGTGGTTAAAACACTCGCAATGAGCACAAAATACCTAAACATCATATATATCTCACAAAATGGATACTAAGCAATAAATGCACTCTGCCTATCTCCTCTTTGAGTCCCCTTAAGACCACTCTAGTTACAAATTCTTAGGAGTTCTTCTCAAAAGCACTCAAACAATAAAGGGGAAAGCCTAACGTAAAATACCATTCCTAACTCCATTCCAATTTAACCATGCTTAAAAGCAAAAATAATCAACATAGGCCCAGAGCTCAAAAATCACCAAATCGAATAAAGACAAATGAATTTGAAAATAAGTTGTTTTGATATATATAGATATATATATATATATATATATATATATATATAAAATTTTAACCTTGTTTTGAGTGTATCTGTTCACAAGGCTAGAGTGTTGGTGTAGGTATATTTCTACATACCAACAAAGAGGGTAAGTCCTCTTGTCATTTTTATTTAGTGTTTATTTTTCGATATTTTATCTATCTGCACTTGAGTCTTCTTTTTCTCTTGCATGAAGCAAGAGTTTGGGCGATAAATTTCAACACACAAGTATGTCGGATATAGCTTCTAACTCCCCATTTTGGGAATTCCATACCATACTCTATGTTTTACACCTTTTCATGGCTAAGACACCTTTGTGTAGGGGTAATATGTACACACCCAAAATTACATGTGCTACATTGTCAGAAAATGGTTACAAAAGTCCCCAATGATGATTCATGTCCTTTCAAGAAGGTGTTCGAGCTCCAATTTCCCTTCGTAGTATATATTTGTCACCTAGACATCTTTACTTAGCCTTTCCATGCTTTTTCTAGTTTCCTACCTCTTTCTGTGCATGTTTTACCCTTTAGTTCCAGGGACCGTTGCCACTCGCTTGGCGGCAGATTAAAACCACCACCCAAAACAGGACGGGGTCTTGAAACCGCTACCTTGTAGAGGCGGATGTCCTACCCAATTTTCCAGATTCTTCAAACTTGTTTTAACATGTGACGGTTCACTTAATTTTACTTTTTGCATGCATCCGTGAGCCGAACTATCTAAAATTATCTTTTATTTTTTGGGTCTCCTTCCTCCTATTTTTAAATATATTTAATTGGTTGGAACTCCCCTTGCCTTAGGCATGAAGGTACCTCCCATCCTTAATTTCTATATATTCCATGCTTGTATTTAAGCAAAAGGGCTCCGAGAATTTTGTGTATCTTACATTGTATTTCTGCTACGATCTTGCTAGAAATTGCATATCCAAGCTTTGATCTCTTTTATTATCTCTCTTATGCCTCGTATTACATCTCAGTATCGCCATCAATATTCCATTTCTCAAGCACCATCCTCCTACTACTATTCTTGCATTCCCAATCTCTTGGACTCACATGAACACTCGGAGAAAGAAAGAGACAAACTAAGGGGACAAATTACTACACATCTAGATTTACCTCTATTCTGTGAATTCCGGGTTGGATTTTTTGTTTGATTTCCTTCATTCTTATAGTTTATTGTTGTTACATCATATCAAATAGAGTAGAAATCAATTTCCTTTCATTTACAAGTAATTAGTTAATTTTCAAGAGGGTTTGAATCTTTTATAGTAAGCCCCGTATGACAGATCCACTTCTTCCCATACCTATGAATCTGAAGGAGAGAATATATATAGGTGGTTTTCTTCATATCATAGATCATTTGGAAAATTTATTGTTCTAAGTTAGTTTAGTTTCAATACACTCAAAGACAGTGATTAACCACACCGGTTATTTTGCTTGTATAGTTTTAGTATAGAAGTAGATCTGATTATTTAGAATAAAAGTGAATTGTTGTTTGTGATTGTAATATTTTAGTTTTGTGACTTGTTTAGATTAGTTTCCTTTCAATAGTAGCATAGATTGTTAATTTCATCTTAATTAATTTGGAAACTTAAAACTATATCAACACTTAGATCCAAGTTATGAAAGAAAACCATAGGGAATTTACGCTACTTGTTCATAGCCTATAAATCTCCCTTTGCCAACTTAGCTTTACTAGGATATCACACTAACATATCTTAGTCACTGATCCTCCTATAATTAGCCACACACATTCAACATTGGCTGCTCTGGAACAACCTCGGGGAGTCGAGTACGGTTGAAGGTTGCATGTCAATTTTCATTTGTACAAATTGGTGAATCCAACGTGAAGGATTAATTCCTTTTTGTTTACTTTCTTTCATTGCTATTACCTCATCTTTTAATTTCTTCCCCTATTTTGGTAAGTATTTTATACCTTTTTAAATATGTCCTGAACAGAGTTTGGTGGGATATTTGGCTCGATAGATATTACACCAATGTGCAACCACAACAATCCCTTTCTCTTTCAAGGTGGGGTGACAATTACACAAGAAACGTCCAAACCTCCCCTAGTTACACTTCAAACCCCATTAGCTATGTAAGGATGGAGGAGGTTGATCAACTATTAGACATGCAATACAGTCAACCCAAAGCAAATCACAAATGGAACAGTTCTTACCATAGGTTCTTGTCGAGACCTCACATTTCCATGCAATCAAAATAGGATGAACTATTTCCATGAATAGTTAATCCTCTTCGTCAAATAGATGAGTATTTGGATAGAATGAAGGCTTCAGCCTCTGAGATTTCAAATACCTATCCTAATATTCTTACTTCTGAGGAAGACAAGAATTATAACACTAAACAATTTATGACAGGGTATTATGAGCCTTCTCAATCAAACCCTACACCACAGGAACCCCAACAAGGGACTCAATCCTCTCCCAACGATCTCATTTCTAATTTAGTGGGGAAGATTAGAGAACTAGAAAGTGCCTGACTTCATAACCAACACATGCAATAGGGCATAACATGTGGTATCCAATGACAAAAAGGATACATCCCTTCTAATGAAAAAACAATTTAATATCATGTACAACAAGGTTATCAGATTCATTCAAATCCAAGTGATCTTCTCACGGGTTAAACATAGTAGCGATGAGTCCTCACACTAGGGAAAGAAATAATAAATATTTTAGTATCAAAATGGAATTATAGAGATGGTAACAAGGTAACCTCAACACTTACAAAACCCAAGACAAAGCTAGCATGTAAAAATATGTCTATGTATAACAAGAATTTGTTAAGCGTGTGAACATCGTAACTCTACAATATAGATATTTAGGCCTAAATTCACAATGGAAACAAGACGTAAATATATCAATTATATGGCTGCAATGTGGGAAACGTAACAACTAAAAAGAATACAAGGATGAAATTACCTAACTATGATGATAATAAGTCTCAAATATGGGTCTTTGAGACAATGGGGCCTACTAGATTGTGAGTACGTACCATACAAACTTTCAACACTTGCGCTCCAACATTGTAACCTAGTCACACAAGTAGAATAAAAAAGTGGTGGAAATGTGATATCTAGTGGTATCCATTATATGTTGTTTCCTTTTTTCAAAAATGGAAAACAAACAAACAAAGGTGTAGAAATAAACTTGGGGTTATTTTGGGTGAGTTTCACCTTGTCTTAAGACAAGTGAACAACTAGGACAAAATGAAACTAAGTATATTTTTGATGAAATGTCACGCGGTTTCAAATTTAAGAGATTATTTCCCTTGTTCGAAAAATAAGAGTTTGAATCTAAAAAAGTTATCACTTTGTGAGAGCTCTTAAGTATAACAACTAAGATAAAAAAATGGCTCCAAGCCGGGAAGATTCCTAGGTGGTTCTCTCTCTCTGGCTATCACAAGATATCTATAGAGAACTTGATTTACCCAAAAATTCATACTGAATAATTTGGGAGTATCTCAAGTTTACTTTACCCCCTTTAGTATAATGAGCACCGAAGTGTGTTCAGTTATACTTTCATTTGGGTCTCAATAAGGATATCTTTGACTCCAATCTCACCAAGGCATACTAATCAATTTGGTAGTGTGGAGCACTTTCATATTTCATTCATAAATTTGCCTCTTACGTGAACTACTTTAGGGCTCCTAGGACCACCCCCATTGTTGTAGCTTAAGGCTTAAGCCAAAGCGGTTATGTCCTAGTTAAGCATACGAGCCATAGCTCTTAACCGAAACCTGCAATATAGTGTTTTGAAAGGTGTGTTGGTGTATTTTTGTCTTTTGGATTAAGTAATTTGGTTTAGACCACCAATAAAAACCTACAATACACGTGAATTTTAGAATTTTGGTTTGAATATATTCCTTCTTTCTTTGAAAAGCATTTTATGTCCTTCACACAAATGGTTAGTAGTTCAAAAGATTCACAATATCATAGAAATATAGCAAGGAAAAATGTTTGTAAATGAACTAACTACTATCATTTTTTCAAAAACAAGGTTTATTCCCAATTAATCCAAGCGCTTCTTAATGAAAGACTAAAATTTCTTTTGATTTCCAAGATCACACTAGGTGCAAGGGAAGAGCATACACAAGTTTTAGCCTTGGTTATTTATCAAATGAAAAAAATCTTAAAGTAAATGATAAAGTATATGTCAAAACATGCAAGTTTGTTCCCTTAAGCAAAAATGAAGGATGATTGTTCCTACTTACTCCCAAGAAGGAAAAATAATGATTTAGAGGTGCTTTTGGTTCTCAAGATCACACTAGGTGCAAGAGAATAACATAAACAACCCTATTCCAAACTCAAAACAAAGTATGAAAACATATGATCTATCAAACCCTAAGCTAATTTTGTTAGGAATATTTCTCTAAAATCAATAAATTGACAAAAACAACATCTAAAAACCCCCAAAAACATCATCCAAATTAAAATCCTTGATGTTATGAAATAAAAAAGATAAAGAAATCTTGAGTGGAGGATAACATCTACATGTCACTTTGAAGGGCTCAATTATTAATGATTTTTCATGCACCCCATATTTTCCAATAATTACTTGAGACTAAAATCAAAAGGGAGGTTACAAATTGCTGTAGGAACCAAACATATCTTTACCAAAAAATTTATCTCTCAATTTTTTAGTAAAAATAAATTGATCTTTCATATTTATTATATTAAATTTGATATTAAAAAGCGTATGGTGTTAACTAAAAAATGGTGGATATGAATGTTAGGGTAAACATATTAATTATGCATTATAATTAGGTATTTTATTATTATTTTGGATGGTTATGATTATATAACCATTATATTGTTTTATTTCATTCATGAAGGTTTATTGTTGCATTATTGTTGCAATATCATACTTATTTATACCTACTTCCCGAATGTATTTAGGAAGCTTATGGAATTAAGTTGCACCTTTGCAACTTATTATTTGTTTGTACATTGTCTGTCTAATATCTATAAGTATTGCATCTTGTTCCATTGTATTGTTGATTTTTTTGCATATCAATAAATTAATTAGGCTTCCATCCCTCTTCTAAAATTACATTTGGTACTAGAGCTAGTTGATCTGGATCTGTAAGTAGAGAAGGTTGGAGAGAGGTTTCAGAAGGAAGAAAAAGTTTTAAAGAATAATATGCATTTCGGAAGAGCCAGTGCTACCTCCAAAGACTTCCCTGAATGCCTGCGTCATCCCCACAACCTCCTACCATTCTCTAGGTAAAAGCAAAGAATTTTTGTTTTTACCTTGGTGCCCCCTGCACCAAGAAAATTTTCTTCTTGGAAGCTAATCAAATTCAAAAATTTTAAAAAATAAATAAATATTTTTAATTCCCCAATAAGGGTTTGCTAATTTGAAGGACTCTCTGCATATACACTGGCCAACCCTACCCGAGTTGCATTTGTAAAAGTCTTGGTTCAAGCTACATTGGTTTCTTGTATTGGTGATATCCTCTACCATAAATCTCTATCACCGAGATATTTATAGAGAAAAGGATCTTGTATCTAGACCTAGCTATCTCCCACATCCAAGGAGCTGCACTTTTTGGCATTGTAATTTTGCTTGTTGAGCCAATATTGCATTGGCAAGTTTAATTCAGATTTAGCACTACCTCCCATTCAAATTTTATTTGGGTGAGTGGAGTCATCTTTTCCCCGGATCGATTGTAGATATATTTTTCTATTGTTTTCCTTTCAAAGTTGTGGGTTTTTCCATCTCCATTCGAGCCACCACAGAGGCATCCAAATTGACCTCAAACCTACACAAAAGCAAAAGTCACATATTGTCTAAAAAGGACGAGTTATTAGACATATTGACCATTTTTAAATAATATTTGGATCCTATGTTGGGTGTATTGGAGAATCAGGTTGTTCCTTACCTCCCATCATGCCCTCCTTCACCCACTCGAGTTCGCATCCCCAAAACAAAAGATGAGCCTTAGACGCGTTGATCAAACATGATTAGTCGTGATTCAACATTGCCACGCTAACATATATATTTCAAAGGGCCATTAACACCTCCCACCGGTTGATCAAATCCTCTAGTAAAATAAAACTTCAAACATTACAAAATCCCATAGCCACAACCTATGTGCAAAACCAAAAGTGACAAAAATAGAAGGAAGAAAACAACAAAGAAGGCGACATCAAACCAATAATAGTGAAAGTAATACAAAACAATGAAGACATAAGAATACAATCCAAAGAATTCAAATGGAGTTTCAGATGCTACAAAAGAGGAAAACCTAAACCACTAAAAATCCACGTGGACTACTACGTAGACTTCCAGCGCTTTAATAGGTTAGTCAATTTTTGTTGCTTTAAATACAAATAACTCGTTTTCATTATATAAGTGTATTGGGTGCTCCATTGGTTATTGGAAAATATTTAGAGGGGAGTGGTGTAGGGTTCAAACCCCACCCCAAACATAAAATTTTATAAGATTTGAATTTACCTCGGAGATTTGGCAAAATCACCAACATTAGAGGCCCACTAATCCACTATCCACAAAAAAATCCGCTACTAAATTTAGTGAGAAAAATTATAAAAATGGTAAAAAAATTCTCCCACTTAGCATATTTTTCTATTCTGAGCACTTTTTGCTAAAGGAGGGGTGATCCAAAACTGCATTTTAAGCCATTTTTTTGCGTTTTTTAATCAGAGAGTCATATTGAGCTCTAGTGGCCTCTAGGGCCCCAAAAAACAAAAAAAATTGCTTACCATTCATTTTTTTCATAATTTTGGATGTAATTATATATTTTAGTGTATTGTACTAATTTATAGGTTGCCATAATCAACCGCAAACCATTGTGATTGATTTAAAACTAGTAGAGATTTGTACTCAAAAATATTAAAATTTGGTTATGTATCACTCATGAGATCTTCAGATCTCATTCGCAGCGTTTGGTACAAACAGTGCCTCTAAGAAGCGCTTACGAGGTAAATTTGTCGAGACTACTACTGCACTTAACACCTAATATAGCTGCAACAACGTCGTCCCGAGCATTAACCCTTTAAATCATCGAGGAGTAATAAGGACACATTGCACACACCTTGAGCCCTTTTATCCATCTATGAACGATTTCTTGAATTGAATTTGGACTAATAAATTATTCAAGTGAAAGCGTACATATGAGGAAATTTCTTTGATCCAATGTCAAAATCACACACTCCCTTTCAAGACTATCTTGATACCTTATATTGGATTATTTCATGTACATTAATGCCTCTTTCATGTATTGCTGAGTATATATAAAGGGAAATATTCTTCCATGTACTGGACGAGTATATCGGAAGGGTGCGTATATATAGAAAGGTTCGGTATATCAAACTGATGGTATATAGCTTGGGAGACCGTATACCTAGAGTGATAAGAGCCTTACCCTTTGTCAGTTGATTCTACAAAATGGGCACCTATACCCCCAAGTTATTTCCTCCAAATTCACAACTTCTTAGAGGAAATAACTATGCAACATGGAAGACAAAAATCAAGACAAAACTTGAGTTTGAATAGATTTGGACTGTTGTGAATGGTATCTGTAACTAGATCAGCAATCGATACAACACAACATAAATAATTTGATAGATCCGATTAGAAGGCCAAGATAATAATATTATTTGTAGTGTCTGACAATGTGCAACCCCACATTCAAGATGCCAAAACATCGAAAGAAGCGTGGGATAAGTTGAGCACAGTGTATGAGGCCAAAAAGAATAATTTCATATTGAATTTGTAGAGTCAGTTACACACACTAAAGTTTAAAAAAAATGAGAAAATAGAAGCTTTCTTGATAATATTTACAGATCTGAGGGCTTCACTTATAGCCCCAGGAGAATTGGTCACCGATGAAGCTCTCATTCCCATTGTTCTAAGACCCTCCTCCTTTATACCACATTTTTGTGACAACACTCAACTTGTCGATCGACATAAGTTTTTAACAAGTGGTAAATCTACTACAACAAGAGGAAGCCATGCACACTAAAGAAGATGAAGAGGAGGAGGCACTTTCTTCTCATCGAAATGGAAAGGAAAAGGAAAATGAAAATCTCATCAAAAACCCCAAAATCGGAATCAACATCAACAAGGGGACAAGAAAAATAAGAAATGTCATATTTGCAAAAGATAACATGATTTGAAAGATTGTTGGTATAATACATACAAGAAAGGTTCATCAAGTAATTCTAAACCTCAACACCAGCAATCCCAGAAGGGAATTTCTAACTATAATTAAGGGTAGATAAAGGGGAAATGGAAAGAAAGACCCCATCGAAGGAAATATTGTTAAGCAAGAAGAACAATCGATAATGAAGACTTATTTTACACTACTTGATCAAGTGAACCCTCCATGACATCTAGTGATGTCTAGTTTTATGAATCAGAGCCACTCCACAAATGACAGGCCACAGAGACTGGTTTATCACAATAAGGGACATGCTTTCGAAAAATAATGTTTCATTGGGTGATGATTCTTCGTACACAATACAAGGGATTGGGAAAATTTCTTTTCCTCTTGGTTCATGCAAGTTTAGATTATCGTATATATGTCCCTAGGTTGACAAAGAATCTACTATCAGTCAGTCAACTCCTTGATCACAATTTAAAAATTGATTTTGATACTCATTTTGGCAAGAAAATGTGTTTAATTCAAGACAAATCATGAGGCTCGAAAATAGTTGCAAAAGCATCTAATGTGGGACATATGTTCTAACTTGATTTTTTCCACAAAGATGACCAGACACTTGTGGCTAAGTTCTCTACCTCTGCACAATTGTGGCATCAGAGAATTAGTCACATTAGTTTCAAGTATCTCAAAACACTTCACCGGTACAACATGATAAATGGTTTACCATCCCTCTAGAAGGATATAGATAAATGTCCTCACTGCCTATCAGGAAAACAACATAGAGCTTCATTCTAGAAGAGTAATTATCAATCTCATGGGAAGATTGATCTAGTTCATGTTGATCTTTGTGGAGGAATGCAACCAAGTCATTTTGGATTTCAATACTTCATGTTTTGTGTTGATGATTACTCATGAAAAATGTGGATTTTTTGTCTTTGCAAGAAAAGTGAAGATTTTGAAAACTTCAAGAAGTTCAAAGTGGTTGTTGAGAATGAAACTGGTCATCACATCAGAACTCTCTGCTCGCCGAGTTGAGGGGGAATTCACCGGTGATGAGTTCAAGGCCTACCTACAAGCTCACGGGATTCGTTGAGAGATTCCTCCTCAACACACACCACAATGAGAATGGTTTTGTTGAGATAAGAAATCATACTATTATGGAAATGGTGCTTTGATGAGTAAATTTATTGAATCTGATGAGCCCTCTACATTCTAGGAATCCCTACATTTAAATGCTTGGAAAAATGCCATGAATGTTGAGTATAACTCAGTAATGAAAAACAATACTTGGCAGCTTGTCGATCTTCCATGAGGGAAGAAACCCATTAGATGCAGATGGATATTCAAAACAAATTACAAAGAAAAGTACAAAGAAATACTAGTAGTAAAGGGGTACGCACAAAAGAAGGCATTGAATATGAGGAGACATTTTCTCCCATAGCTAAGATCAAAATGATTATGATGATCTTTTCTCTAGCTACTCAATTTGGATGGAAATTCCATCAAATGAATGTAAAAAGTGTCTTTCTTAATGAAAATTTACAAGAAGAAGTCTACATGACTCAACCTGAGGTATATGTAGTACCTGGTCAAGAAGTGTATGTGTGAAGGCTTAGGAAATATTTGTATGGCCTTAAACAGGAACCCCGAGCTTGGTACATCAAAATTGATGAGCATCTTGTACAACATGGATTTATTAGAAATCCATATGATCCCAATATCTACCTCAAAATTAAGGGGGAGATTGTAATTTTTGTTGTCTATGTTGATGATCTAGTCATCACTAGAAATTCAGTGAAGATGATTGATGCAACAAAGAAAGATCTTAAACGATCATTCGACATGACAAATCTCGAGATGATGCATTACTACCTTGAATTGGAAGTATGGAAAAAGTATAATCAAATATTTTTTCTCAGTTAAAGTATACCAAGAAAATGCTTGAGAAATTAAGGATGGTGGATTACACACCTATTACTACACCTATGGTGATGAGACTGCAATTATGACATTCAGAGCCATCTTTTGCGGTAAATTCCACTCTCTATCCACAGTTGATTGGAAGTCTAATTTACCTCACATATACTAGACCATATATCAGCTTTGTAATGAGATATCTTTCTAGGTTCATGAAGGAACCTTGAGTTTTTCATTGGAAGGAATCAAGGCGAATCTTGAGATATCTCAAGGGAACAATGGATCTTGGTCTAGAATACAAGAAGAATGAAAAATTCTTCTTGACAAGATATTCAGATTTAGATCATGTGGGAAACATTGATTTCATAAATCCACTTCAGGTTATGTGTTATTTTTGGGATCTGGACCGATATCATGGGGAAGCAAGAAACAACACTTTTTGTATCGCTCTTCTATAGAATTTGAGTATCATTCTACAGGAGAAGCTTTCTGCGAATCGATATGGCTATGTTGCATAATTGAAGGACTTGGAATACCAAAGGACAAACCGAACACCTTGTATGTTGACAATGAATGTGTTCTCAAACTTGTTCGCAATCCATGTTTTCATGAAAGAACAAAGAACATTGAGGTACAAGTACATTTCATATGTGAGCATGCATTGAAACATAATATACAACTTCAGTTTTGTCCAACAACTAAACAATGAGAAAATATCTTCACAAAGTCACTTGCACGTGACAAATTTGAGTTGTTTAAAGAGTTCCTCTCCTCATCCCTTGAGACAATGCAAAATTAAGGGGATGAATGTTAGGGTAAACATATTAATTATGCATTGTAATTAGGTAGTTCATTATTATTTTGTATGGTTATGATTATATAACCATTATATTGTTTTATTTCAGTTGTGAAGGTTAATTGTTGCATTATTGTTGCGAATAGCATACTTGTTTGTACCTGCTTCCGAATGTATTTTGGAAGCTTATAGAATTAAGTTGCACTTGTGAAACCTATTATTTGTCTGTACATTGGTTGTCCAATATCTATAAGTATTGCATCTTGTTCCATTCTATTGTTTATTTTTTTGCATATCAATAAATTAATGAGGCTTTCATCCCTCTTCTGAAATTACAATGAAATGTTACATGAAACAAACATTGTGGTTGATTTTGACCATGGAACCTATTAAATTTTTGGCACTTTTATTTTTTCACTTTAAATGTAAATTACACTCATCTGAATAATGCAAGTGATATCGAGATGATGCAGTGGAGAAAATATAGTAGATGATATCTGGGTGGGAAAAATATGAGTCATGGAATAGGTGTGGGACACGTAGGGTTTTAGTTCCCACCTTTTATTTACAATTTCCATTCATGTATTTACCTTATCTAAAAAATTAAACATCGTGTAATATAAAATATTGACACCATAAAAAAAATTAAAATAATTTGTAGACACATAAATTCCGCTTTTGCAATCTTATTGACAAAATGCACATAAATCACTCTTATTCTTCCCAATTCCGTTATAATTAGTGTTCTTTACTAATTAACTAACATTTCTTTCCACTTTGGTCAGTTAACAAGCACTTTTTTAATAACCAAATCTATTTCACATACATGATGCCACTTTATGACGAATCATAAGTCAAAATCCTCTTCAAAACAGAAAATTAGTGTTTATAAGCTAATTAAGCCTATTTTGCCCTTGTTTTGGTCAATATACCCTAGTATTGACTCAAACCCCTCTTCCAACCACTCAAAATCACCCCATTCACCTCCACAATGTCTCAACAAGCTTCAAAAGCTTATCCTAGCCTCCTAGTTGACTCTAAGTGGTTGATTAAGGCTTCATAACTCTTAATCACTTGGTAATTCACTAATTTTGATTAGCAAAGCTTAATCATGATTTGAAATTATAATCTTCCCACATGCACCAAAATACAAGTTTCTCCCAAAAGGAAAACTATAAAAAGAGTGCACCTCATTCCTTTATATTTTACACACCATGCTTTGATTTGCATCTCATATAATACATATGATTTCTAAGCCAAGTCCAATCCTTGCTTAAAACCTTCAACAAGGTTAGTAGATGAATATCTAAAGTGACTTAACAAGTCATTTAGAGACGTCATTTTACCATTGTTTGAGTAGCAACCATAACCATTTGATTTCCCCTTAGGTCTATTTAGGCCCGTGTTACTTAATTGATCATATTAGTAGGCATGTTTAGTTAGTTTTTGCATTGTTTTCATACTAATTAGGCATTCTTTTATGCTTCTATCTTAATGTTACATTCCTAGAATTAGAGCCCTAGCTAATTAGGTGGCAATAGTGTCAGCCTTCATTTTTTAGTTATGCAATTTGCTTTGTAAAGTTTAGGGTGCTTTCATTTGGCACGCCAGGTGGGACAAACCCCATTTGCATTCATTTTTCAAGCTTTTAAACTTAGTTTCAAAGTTTTTCATTTTAAGTTTTCTAGATTAGTTTCAAGTGTTATAGTTTAAATTACAACATTTTTAGATTACTTTCAAGCTTTCTAGATTACTTTCAAGCTTTTGTAGATTAGTTTCTCAAGATTTTTAGAGTAATTTTCAAAGTTTTATAGATCAATTTCCATTTTTGAAATTTGTTTCAACTAGATTAGTTGTAGAAGCTGTGTTTTCATGATTTTTATAGGATATAAGGAAGAGAAGCCCTATCAAAATTCCTTGAAAATACCAAATATTGGACCTTTTTCAAGAAATCTTCTCAAAACACTTTTCATCAAAACATTTAGATATGTTAGGAAAGGAATAGTTTTCTAAAAATTAATACCCTAAATGCTTGGTAACTTTTTTCTCCAAAATTATAATGGCATTGCGTATTTCACTTTAATACCTTTCCAACGCAAAACAAATAGAGTCATTTCAAGGTCGGGAGCAAAAGTTATGGCCTCCGGAAGATAGTTTGAGAACCTACAAGAAAAAAGTGCATGTGCATGACTATGAGCACCTGTGCCTCAGTGGAAGCACCCATGCATCATTGACTATGTGAAAAATGATAGAGGGGTGCTTGTGCATGACTATGAGTGCCTGTGCATGACTGTGAGCACTTGTGCATGACTGTGAGCACTGTGCACTAAGAGGGTGCCCATCCATCAAAGAATTTTTTTCTCAAATTCTAGAATTTCAATTTTATGATTCTTTTCAGTTTTTTAGGGTGTTTAGATGTTGTTTTGTCAATTTATTGATTTTAGATCGATATTCCTAACAAAATTGTCCTAGGGTTTGATAAGGGATTTTTGAGTAAATTGGGTTAGGGTTTGATGAATGATTATGTTTTCATGCTTTAATTAAGTTTGGAATAGAGTTGTGTATGCTCTTCTCTTGAACCTAGTGTGATCTTGAGAATCAAAAGCACCTCTAAACCATTTTTTTCTTCTTGGGAGTAAGTAGGAATAATCATCATTCATTTTGTGCTTAAGAGAATAAACCTTCATTTTTGCATGTGCTTGATCTTTTAGTTTAAAATATTTTTCTCTTGATAAATAATCAAGGCTAAAACTTGTGTATGCTCTTCCCTTGCACCTAGTGTGATCCTGGGAATTAAAAAAATAGTCTTTCATTAAGAAGTACTTTGATTAATTGGGAATAAACCTTGTTTTTGTAAAATTTGATGGTAGTTAGTTGATTTGCAAACATTTTTCATTGTTATTTTCCTATGATATTGTGAATCTTTTTGGAACTATTAACCATTTTTGTGAAGGACCTAACGCTAGTCAAAGAAAGGAGGACCTAAAAATTTCTAACTACACGTGTGCTTGTAGGTTACCAAAGGTGGACAAAACCACATTACTTAATCCAAAAGATTAAAAAATACACCACTATACAAAACACTTGATTTGTAGGTTAGTTAAGAGATAATGCTCGTCCATTCAATTAGAACATAACCTCTTTGGCATAAGCCTTAATCTCACAAGATGGGTGGTTCTAGGAACCCTAAAGTAGTTCACACAAGAGGGAACCTTGTGAATGAAACAAGAAAGTGCTCCAAATACCCAATTGACTAGTATTCCTTGAAAGTTTAAAGTCAAAGATATCTATATCGTGACCCCAGTGAAAGTATAACTGAACGAACTTTGGTGCTCATTATACTAAAGGGGGTAAAGTAAAGCTTAGATAACCCCAAACTAGTCAATGTAAATTTTTGGGTAAATCGAGCTCGCTCTAGATATCTTGTGACAACCTAGGTGAGAGAACCATTAGGAAGTTTTCCGGCTTGGAGCCAATTTTTTCTTAGACATTATACTTAAGATATCTCAAAAAGTTTCTACTTTATTAGATTCTAACTCTTGTTATTCGAAACAGAGAAAGAATCTTTTAAATTTGGGGCCACATGACATTTCATCACGAAACTTGCGATGTGTTACTTTGCTCTAGTTTTTCATTTGCCTTAAGGCAAGGTGAAACTTTGGATAAGTATACTTAGTTTGTTTCAACCTCATTTGATCTACCCCTTTGTTATCTTATTGCCCATTTTGGGATAAAAGAGTAAACGACTTATACCAGATACCACTAGATATCACGTGTCCACCACTTTTGTATTCTACTTGTGTGACTAGGTTGCAATGCCAGAGTGCAACTGTTAAAAGTGTGCATGGTACATACTCACGATCTTGTAGGCCCCCTTGTCTCAAAAACCCATATTTGAGACTTATTATCATCATAGTTAGGTGATTTCATCGTTGTCCTCTTTTGAATTGCTATGTTTCCCACATTATAGCCATACAATTAAGATATTTATGTCTTATTTCCATTGTGAAATTAGGCCTAAATCTTTATATTGTAGAGCTATGATGTTTACACGCATAACAATTTCTTGTTACACTTAGACATAGTTTTTACATCCTAGCTTTTCCTTGAGTTTTGTAAATGTTGAGGTTACTTTGTTAGCATCGTTATAACACCATTTTGATACTAAAATATTGCTTTCTTGCAAATCTTGATTACGTGTCCAAATAGTGTTGTTACGCTACTCACATTTGTATCATCCATTTTAAAAACTTAGAATTTTCTAGTGTTTAGAAACTTGTTTTTGGTATATCTTGTTAGAAGGTTGCATTAACATTATCTTATCATTTAAACCTCATTTGTTTCAAACTTGACCTAACTGGTGATATTGTGTTGTCACTATTTGGTTTCAAACCTATCTAGATAAATGTTAGGGAATAGACTATTTGTTGTGACTAAATTTTGAGTATTATACATCATCATAGTGTTCTAGAAAAACTTGTGTCATACATTACCTTGTTAGGGTAGCTTATTCTTTAGTTCTTAGGTTCACATTGACCTATTGAATTTGTGGCTATTTTATAGTCACCATTATTTTTGATGACTTAAATTCGTTACGCTACACAAATTTGACTAGGGTCCCTTGTTAGTAAACCTTATTGGAAATATTTCGTGGTGTACCTCTTATTCTAGGTAATTCCTACTATGAGAATGGGGTCTCGAAAGTTAGAAGCCAATATATTTGGAGGTGAAAACCCTCTTTTAGAGGATAATATCATGGTTGACCATAGTTGTGGAGAGGAGGATTCTCCTCATGCGGATGCATAGATTCATTCCACCCATTTTGACGATTACATTTTTTACAACAAAAATGAAGTTCTTATGTGTGTTGTGGAACCAGGGGCCAAGTTACCTTCTACAGTAGACCCTTCTCTTATCACCAACATGGTTTAGGGAGAAGAAGAAATAGACCACCCTCGTCACACTCTTAACAAGATTTTGAACCCAGGTCATGCTTCTACTTCTGGATGATAGAATAATGAGGAGGTTCCTTTTGAAAACAACGGGGACTATCACATACCTACAGTTAGGATTCATTGTGAAGATCATGAAGACCATGTTCATCATGTGTAACCTTCTCCTAATGAAGATCATCACAAAATACCTATTAAAGAGGTGACGTTAGAACAACATGTCCAAGCCCTCACTCGCCAATTGACAAGTTTGGCATCGCATGTACATAAAGAAAAACCAAAAGTTTTAAAACAAACTATACCAAAATCTTCATTTTATGAGTTCCCAATGAACACTCCTCGACGGGAGGCATAAAGAGGTCCTTATGAAGATATTATCGCTACAAACAGGGGTGAGAATGCACCTAGATTTAATCCTACATCTAATACTACACCACCCACGTAAGATCTAATTTTCAATCAAGAGTGGTCAACGATGAAGCATGCCCTTCAAGCATTACAAGAGGGCCAAGCCGGTAACAATAATAAAAAGTGTGTATTCGATGAGTTATGCCCTTACCCATTCGACAAAGCCATGCTACAAGTACCTTTCCCAAGACACTTTGATTTTCCAAAATTTGACAAGTATGAGGGAAAAGGTGACCCTCGTGACCATATAAAATACTTTTAATATGGCATTCCAAGATGTCGCATATAGCGACAATTACCTTATGCACTTCTTTCCATGAAGTTTAGGAGCAACAACACTAGAATGGTTTGTACACATCCCTAAGGGATACATATCAACATGGCCAAAACTAGCATAACATTTTGTACAACACTTCTCTTTTAATATAGAAAATGATGTCATCATGTTGGATCTCTGCAATGCAAAACAATGAAACAACGAGAACTTTGTTGCTTTCCTACAATGGTGGAGAGGGTTAGCTATCTGTTCCCCTTGATCCATACCTAAAAAATAACTAATAAATATATTTGTTTCCAACCTCCATCCAGACATTATATTCCACTTGCAAATGCATTGTGGTAACACACTCGAAGAGGTAATAAAAAAGGGAGTCAAATAGAAAATGCATTGTTAGCTAGCGGGACTCTAAAACCTTTCTCCCACAATCAAAATGATTCCAAATCTAATGAAAAACCAAATTTTGTTCATAAAAAGGACAAAAAATTTGGGTGATGGGATAGTAGACTCTAAGCAAGTACAAGCCATTCAAAACAACACTCCTTTGAATCTTGTAAAGGGAGCTCCACCTATGGAGTATAAGCGTCATACTTTCACTCCTCTATCTAACTCAATGTAATCAATACTAAAATAGCTAGAGGCGGTTAATATGGTTAGATATCCTGAAACTACGCCTTATGTGGATAACATGCCTAAACCATCATGGTTTAGAGATAATGAATATTGCCAATTCCACTGCATTAAAGGTCACAAAACATATAAGTGTTTGAAGTTGCAGCACTACATCCAAGACTTAATCGAAAGTGGTGAGGTGGAGATGGATTCATCCACTCCTAAAAAATCCCCCACTATGAAGACTCTTCCTAAACATAATCAGGAAAAGAATGCTAATTGTGTGTCTAATGAAGACAATCATTTTGATGCTCTCATTGGTTGTGTAGATACACCTGTTGAACATTTCAACATAATAATCCCTATGATATCCCCTGGACTATCTATGTCTAGGCATGTGCTGAAAAAGACTAATTATCACATAGTTTTGCATACTTATGATAGTAAGGAACCTAGGTTTTAACATTCCCATTAAAGGATATCTATCACAACTAGACCTTGTTTGATTCTTCGGGCTAAAGAACTCATTCACTTACCTCTTCCCCCATCTTCAACTCATGGTAAGTGGTATGATTTTGATTCTTCTAATTCTTCCGAAGATTCCAATCCTAATGATTCTAAGTATTCTAACTCTTCTGAAGATTCCAATCTAAATTATTCCTCTTATACGACTCCTAAGTCACGGTCCTCCTTGCCTTCATAGGACCCCATTTCTCAGTTACCTCAATGACCCCTTCTTTCATCAAAGAGCTCTCCGACTCAAAGTACTTCTAATCAATCATCCACTTCGACTCTCATATTGCATTCATCCAATCAACATATTGTTGTAGAACAACTACCCACACCGATTGATTCATTTCAAAATAAATAAGACATTAGAGAATTTATGAGGGTACATGAATACATTCCTCTAGAAGTTTGTGAGTAAGAAACCTCTTTAGACTTCATACGTTTGCATATTAGGAGGAAGAGATTGATGCCTTTTTCAAAAAATAGAGGAAGACCCTAAGATCATGTTCACAAATTAGGAGGAAGAAATTGATGCCTTTTGTCAGAAAACAAGGAATACCCTAATATCATAAAACATGATCCTCCTCTTATTCTTCCATCTTCACATTCTTCATTAGGCGATGAAATGCCTAGGTCTAGCATTGATCCATGGCCTATCTTCTCATTAGCTAATCATTTTTTATCTATCAGGATTCCTTCATCGCAATCTTACCTTGGGTCACCACCTGGTATCCCATTGCCTTCTTCTATATGTGGGCTATTAGAGTAGGTATTTACCTTAGCTTATGTTCACCTAAGTACTTTATTTACCTTTATTGTATTTATCCTCACCCACTTATGTGTGTAGATATTTCTTTTATCTTATTTAGATATTAGGAGATATTATCTAGTTGTTAGGTATAGTTCTTTCCTTGATCTATGGTATTGACTAGATCCTTGATGTCTAGTTCTCTCCTAAATCTATGGTCTTGACTAGTTCTTTTATGACTAGTTATTTCCTGATTTATGGCTTGATCTACGACCTTGACTCGTTCTTTAGATTGTTATTCCTTGCCTATTTAAGCAAGGCCCATTCTCATTGTATTGCATTCGAGTTCCATGATAATATATGATATTATTTTCATTTGTTTACAAAGGTTTTATGTAAATTTATCTTGGTGAATTGCTTTCATCTTATTGATCGTGGTGTTTGATTAGCCTATGTTCTTGGCTTGGTACCCTGCGCAAAAGGAAAGATCCAAAATTATTTTACACGCAACCCGAAAAGATCTACCTCACCGTAAAAAAACTAGTTTAGATCTCGAGAAATCCAACAAACCCAAAAAATATTTCCACGTTTTATTTCTAGACTAGCGCGAATCCCGAGGCAAACCTATGCATTTCACTACAACCACAAAAATGACTGCCTCCAAAATGGCCAAGTTTACAGTCAATCTTAGGGTTTTCTTGCCTTTTAGATCCAATGGAAGCCTCTATTTTGCATAAAACCGCACACAACAAAAAAATATGACCAAATCCCAAATATATGAATATATAAAGAATTTATTTGCAAAATAAAACTTACAACGGATGTCAACATCAATCTTCAACTTTGATACCATAAAAGGAATGATAACTAGATCGTACCAAGCCAAGAACATAGATGCTAATCAAACACCACGATAAATAAGATGAAATAAATTCACCAGAATAACTTTACATAAAACCTTTGCAAACAAATGAGCAACAATATCATATATTATTATGGAACTCAATGCAATACAATGAGAATGGGCCTTGCTTAAATAGGCAAGGAATAACAATCTAAGAACTAGTCAAGGTCGTAGATCAAGCCATAAATCAAGGAAATAACTAGTCATCAAAGAAAAGTCAAGACCATAGATTTAGGAGAGAAATAGACATAAAATCTAGTCAATACCATAGATCAAGGAAAGAACTATACCTAACAACTAGATAATATCTCCTAATAACTAAATAAGATAAAAGAAATATCCACACACATAAGTGGGTGAGGATAAATACAATAAAGGTAAATAAAGTACCTAGGTGAACATGAGCTAAGGTAAATACCTACTCTAACATGGGCCACCTCCAAGTAGCCCCACATCATCAATATGTGGCTCACCTCCTAGCAACCAATCTTTGTCTATACTGGGAGCACATCCTACAAGCCCCTCATCTTTGATTCTTGGGCCACCTCCTAGTAGCCCATCTTCTTCTATATATGGGACACCTCTAGGTAGTCCTTCATCTTCTATCTATGGGATGTCACTAGGAAGTCCTTTATCTTTAATCTTAGGGCCACATCTTTGTAGTCCTTTAGCTTCAATCTATGGGACACCTCCTGGTAGCCCATCCTCTTCAATTCTTAGACCGTATCATCCATGTCCATCATATTATTCTTCTATTAATGATTTTGGCAGACCTACCATCATTTCTCACATCAATTCTATTAGTCCACTTGCTTCTCCTATTTCTCGGGATCAAACAAGTCATGTAATAGATTATAGGAAACAAAAATGGTTCCTTCATTACGCTCAGATCAATAATTCCAAGATCTCCAAATCTCACAACAATTTAAACAATCTTATAGTTCAGAATCAAACGTGCTTCAAAAATACACATCAACGGATCCATCAAGTATGGTGTAAAGTACATAAACCTATGGATAGGGACCTCAAACTCCTAGACACAAAATCCACATTGCATGATAAAACACAGTCATCTATTGAGTATGATCTCACCACAATCATTGAGATCGGGGATAATATGATTCTTGATAAGCAAAAATGACTAGTATTCCTTATCAAGGAAATTTCTAACATTGTTTGTTGGATCTTATCATGCCAAGTGAACTTTTTAGTCCCACCTTTCAAAAAAAATTCACAAATGCAAAAAAATGAGAAAACATTTCAAAAAATTATATGAAAGGTACAAAGATCAAACAATGTAATCAGGTATTACATACACATGGATGTTCTTTCTTCCCTTCCTTACTATTCTTTTGCAAGTCTTCCTATCATTTTTATCCCTTTGGTGATATTTTGGTTATCCAATTCGCACACATTTTTACCATTTATCTTTATGGTACCTGTTTGGCCTTGGTCTTTTATCACCTTAGTAAATTAAAGAACGACTAACCTCGTAGGGATCTTATCATAATTTACATCTAATAAACTTGTTGCAAAGAACTTTTGGATATATTTATTGACACTATTCAATGTTGTCATCGCAATCACTTCTAGCTCCTTCCATAAAGCCATCAATGGTTCTTAACTCCTTGTAAAATAAGAGAGCTGAAATAAGTTTCCTAAAAGCAAAAGAATCAATCAAATCAAAAAGCACAAAGCTGAAAGCAAATGCTAAAAGTAAACAAAAATTGATATATAACTCTCTCTTGGGGTATTTCCAATAATCTCTATTGGGGATATGGATGCTTGACTGGAAGTAGAGAAATTTTGCGATTATAATCAAATGCATCTCTGTCGAGGCTATGGATGCCTGGATGGTAGCGGAGCAATGTACAACTCTCCTTCCATAATCCATTAAAAAAATAAACTTTGAAAAATAAATCATTCCTACATATTGGCTAGGGTGTCTTCACTTGTTATCTATCAAATATCCCCTCCAAGAGGTAATAAATTTCCACGTGCACACATTGGATATCTATGAGCAAACAGGATTAGTATATTACCAAGTGTCTTTTTTTGGACCTTGTTTAGACTCTTACTCTAGTCCGTATCTTGTCTCACGATTTGCACCTTTGGCTAATCGATTCTTCATCGTGAGGATTCTAAGATACATTCACATCATTATTTTACATAGTTCAGAACATCTACATGTATAATATTGTTGTTTCTTCATGTTGTTGGGAATCTTTGTCCCCTTTCACAAAAAAAAAAAATCTTCTACTTCTTTCTATCATGTGCTTCTTGACCAGCGTACACTGGGGGCATCCTTTCTCCTTCCTAGCACGTCATTGGGTTACGTTCATCAGCATGTTGAACCTATCTATATTGGCCCTGATCCAAATTTTTCATGTGAAGAGTTTTCCTTTGAATATTCCCATCTAATGTTGGGGGCAATTTCGCTTCTTCACTTTCTTGCACATACATGTGGCATTCTGTCCTTGTACATCCCATCTATCACTGGGGGAATCCACTTTTCTTCATTTCCTATACATAACTTCAAAAAATTCTCAAAAATCACTAACATTTAAATATGTTTCAAAAATAAAAACATTCAAATATGTTAGTCGGAAAAGACAAAACATCCAAATAAACATCAAAACCCCAAATAAATTGGTAAAGAAAAATAAAAATCCCAACCAAATTAGTAAGAAAAATTAAAAACCCAAATTTATCTTACCATTGTGTATTTCACTTCAATACCTTTCCAACGCAAAACAAACAGAAGTCATTTTGAGGTCGGGAGCAAAAGTTATGGCCTCCGGAAGATAGGTAGTGCACTCAATGTTGCACAGTGCCCTTGCAGTTGCACACAGGCACCTAGATGCCCTTGCATCATGCATATAGGTGCCTAGGATCCCTTGTATCATGCACACAGGTTCCTACTAACCCTTACATCATGCACAGGTGCCCAGGTGCCATTGTGTTTCTCCTTTTCTCCCGTGTAAGTGTCTTTTCTCCCACAGATCTCCTTATCACACATATTGATATTAATTGGTCCTAATTTAACAAAATATAAATTCAAAAATCCAAATTTATCTTAACATTTCATATTTCACTTCGATACCTTTCCAACGCAAAAATAGAGTCATTTCAAGTTTGAGAGCAAAAGTAATGGCCTCCAGAAGATAGGTAGTGCACTCAGTGTTGCACATGCGCCATTGCATGCTATCATGATGCCCAAGTTCCCATGCTACCTCAAAAATTCAAAAAAATCAAGAAGGATGCGAGCACGAGCTCCCAAGTGCCCATGATGCCTCACAAAATGTAAAAACAACACAAACTAGGCCAGCACATGTGCCCAAGCGCCCATGTTGCCTCACAAAATTCAAAAAAACCAAAAAGAAGGCCAACACATGTGCCCAGGCACCCATGCTTCCTCAAAAAACCCAAAAATCCAAAAAGGAGGCTAGCATAGGTGCCCAAGCACCCATGTTGCCCAGACAAGCACTCCCTAGGTGCTTAGGCGCACCCAACGATTTATAGGCCATAACGTTTGCTCCCGACCTCAAAACGACTCTATTGTTTTTGCGTTGGAAAGGTATTAAAGCAAGATACAAAATGGTAAAATTAATTTTGGATTTAGATTTACCAAAATTTATGGTTTTTCATGTTTTAAATGGCTTGCATATAACTGAAGCCTATATCACTTGCATTATCCTCAACATCGAAATTAGTCCTACATAACCATCTTTCTAAGGTTATTGTGTGTTCTTGTCTCAAATGGCATGTGGATCATCGTGATCTACCTCCATTAACAAAATTGGGTCTACTTATTATGTCAGTACTCCCATGTAACAATGAGTTGTTAGGTATTGTGTCATAATGCACGAATGCTTTCCATGGGACTACTTGTATCCTCTATTTTCCTCTCACATGTGTTATTGCTAGGGGCATCATTTTTAACCCTTGCCATTACAACATGAACATTCAGGAACTGCAACTTGATAACAAAAATATTTGTGCAACTATCTTGAACGTTATTTGTTTGAGTATTGTTATTAGCTAATTTTGACTTTGCAAAATTAGTAAACATGAAAATTTTTATAAAAAAATTCAAAAGTGTTATCTTGCAAGATTTTTCTCCTCCATTGCAATCATCTTATTCTCATGGTCATTCTAGTTTTCATTTCATTCATTTTGAATAAGCCCTTCTCCCGATACACCACAAACCATATTTTGATTATTTTAATTAATATTTACCTGTTATTTAATAAAATTAATATTTATTAAATTTTAGGGTTTTTAATTAATAAATATTAATTTTAATATTGGATGGAAGTTGTTCGACAAACTTGGGAGAACTTTTCTTCTTTTTATTAATTGTCGTAACTATCGTGAGCAAGTGCCGGGGGGAATTTTTCTTCCGCTTCCATTCCCATAGACAATTTTAATTTTTCTTCTATCATCCGGAGATTGATGAGGAGACGGTTACAAGAGGTTGCTGAAGTAGAGGAGATTGGGAAGAAGGAGAAACAAGGAAATATTGCAGATATCCAGAGCCTGGAGGAGGAAAAGCTTGTTCTACAGACACTATCTGCTTTCACACGGAAACCTGGCACGGCATTAGCTAGAGCCAGGCAACCTTGAAAGTTTCAGCAGTGCCTCCCAGGGAAGAGGAAGAACAGTCCACGTGCTGATATTGAGAAAGATTTTTCACGCACACATGCATTTGTCAAAGTGGAGCTTTCTATTGTTCAACGTAGATTGAAGTAAAGCAAATAGTTTTCCATTTTTTCAACGTCTAAGGAGGAATGAAGAAATAATTATGAGATCCCATGCATGCACTCAGGCAGAAGCAAACACAGGAGGAAGTCCACGCAGGGGAAGTCTGGAGATCTACAATGCCTAAGAAGGAAAAGGATTTTTATTTTTTGTTTGTTGTTTTGCTTTGTTTTGATGCAGCATTTTCAACGCCTAGACAAGAAAGAAACATCAGCAAATGAGGAGGTTCAACGCATTGTTTTATGTTTCTGAAGGAAGTTAATGCTAAAAGCCACGTGTTGTTTTTGGAAGAAGATCCACCCCAGGGAAAGAGATAAATCAGTCCAAAGGAGGAATTCCACGCATTCACCCAAGGAGAACAGTCAAAAAAAAATGAAATTTTGTTTGTCTTGCTAAATCAAATCCCCACGTAGGAACAACTTTGAGTTTTCACGCAACCAGAGGAGAAAGGGACTATTTTTGTTTATTATTGTTTTGATTTGTTTTGGTGCAAATGCAAGTCCATGCCTAAGGAGGAAAGGAACAACAACCAAAGGAGGTCACACATAAAGCCAGGTTTAAACAAAGGGAAATTCAACCAAATCAGAGCAAAGAAAATTAGTTTATATATATATATATATATATATATATATATATATATATATATATATATATATATTTATGATCTTTTTCCAACGCATGCAATTGTTTCTTGCCCTCACAAATCCACACAACTGCACAAAGGACAAAACGAATACTTAGAAATTGGTGCATGCTGAGTGGAAGGAATAGTAGATTTGTTTTTAGCACACAGTCAAAACTTGAAGTCATATTCCACGCAGCCAAGGAAGAGGAACCAGGTTAAAATACAATTCAAAATAGAGTACTTGCGCATGCTCATTGTGGTGAAGTTCAACGTAAGTTTACTTGTGTTTTCTTTTATTATTTATTATTTTTATATTCATGGTGCTACATGCTGAGAAGACAATGGCTTTCCAGTACTCACGCACACAGTGCATATTTTTTAAAAATATATAATGATAAATAAATAATAGAAAGAGTCATATTATTCTTGCAACAACGTGGTGGTCCGAGACTTAGACCCGACACCTTCTCAGTGTCTTGATTTTCTTTTCCTTCTCTGTATTATTTTTAGAAAAAAAAATCATAATGGGTGAACGTTCTAATAAGTCGGCACTGAAATACACATACCAGGGATTAGTTCCAGCATCGCCTTTAAATTCAACATATGACAACATTTTGGATACTAATTTGGGTCACGTAGACATGGTTCATTTCTGTGACAGGGTGAGATGGGAAGGAGGAACTATTTTCTCAAAAAGGATTTATCATTGCAGTTTACCTCAAGCTACAACATTTCCCATTTCCATACAATGCCCTGAATTTGTCTTGGCTTGTGCTGAACATTATGATCCTGAGCGTCGGGGAATTTTTAATGACAGAAATGAACCTTTTTTGCTCAATTCTCCAGATCATATGGAATATTTGTTAAGAGTGCCACTCCATGAAGAAAATGCTGACATCACACAAGAATCGACACAACAATTTTGGGATGAGAATCCTCTGAGATGGTCAAGATGGTTAGTAAAATTGGTTGGTCAAACCAAAGACTCACACTTCAAGAATTCCCAAAGAGTTGTATCGGGTAGAATTTCATGAAGAAATAGGAGATATGATTACTCTCCTCAATAGGGTTTTTGGTCTTCCTTCTGCCAAAAATTCACCCTTGGATGTACAAGTTCATTTGTATTATCCTTGATGCAAAGATGTTCATTGATTGGGCAAGTATTGTTAGCAATACTTTACATAAGCAATTGATTGAGGTAAGGATGACAGGTCATTTTTACATGACTTCATATTTGATTTATGCTGTAGCGAGAAGGAGGATATTTTCAGGATTAACAACTAGAGGTGCAATGGGTCCTGACAAGAATAGTGTGTTTCATTTTTACCCACAACTGGAGTTCAAGAATGGTTTTCATCATTTCCGGAGGGTAAATGATGCTTTCTTATTTTATATAATCCAGTCATTGAGAAGAAACCCGGAGGAAAGATTTTCAGAAGATGCCAAAGCGGTGATAAAACAATGGGGAACTTGGTTTATCCAGTTTCCCTCTTACTCCTATATACGAGTTGATGGATTTGTGGGAGCTCCTTACAGGCTTCCTAAATATGTCAGCGAAAAATAGCATTGATGGAACTCTCACGACAAATTTTCAAAATCCATTGCCTATTGGTGGACAAATGCAAAGAAGGCATTCATTTCCCAATTCAGATTGGGGAATACAAATGTCCAAATTCTCATAGTGCAGACTTATGGAAAAAGAATTTTCCCGCATAACTATACATCCTTTCACAAGCAGGGCTCAATTTGATATTAAAGGATCTATGGAAAAATCTCTAGGGGCAAGATATAAGCACAAGGAAAACATAGAAGACTATTGGGCGGAATGTGTGGATGATAGGGAGGTAAGACAACGACAATTTTCTCACCTCACATTGGCTCAAATAGAGAATTACGGATTGAGAGATCCTCCCTTAACCCTTGTCGATAGTGGAATTGATCTTATGGATCCTACCTATGATCAGATAGTTTTCACCCCACTCCCTGGTATTGATTAGAGTAGAGGAGATGAAACTTCCCTAGATGTTATAAATCAACCTGTGTTAAAAAGGACTATGAGTTGGTATGAGGATCAGATAGCCAAACCTCTCCCATTTCAGGCACATATGTTAGAAATACAGAGGTTTCCAAAAAAGGAGGAGTGACACAGAAAAAGGGGGTGCAAAATTCTTCGCACCAGTCACCACCAACATCATCACATGCATCTCAGAGGAAAAGCCGGTGGTTACCCAAATCTATCCCTAATAAAGAAGTAGTGTCTCAAGGATCGGTAAAGAGTGTGCATCTTCGGGAAGGAAAAGAATGTGTTTCTAGTATTTCTACCCCAAATTCATCTATTCACATCACTGAGAGTTCCAATAGACCTACCAAAGATCCAAATCACCAATGTCATACACCAGAATCCAAGCAAATCCCAGTAGTATAGATATCTAATTCTTTTGAACATCCAGGTGTTAAGGATATTACACAAGAACATGAGGATAATCAAGAATGTGTTGTAGATGCTACTTCACCAGGGATTGAAACCAAAAACCACTACCTACTGGTTTTAGTCATGAAAAAGGCAAGGAGGATTTTTCTTCCAGTTCTCGACATTTTTGTGTCGAATTAATGAATGAAACACCGACCTGGGTTGACTCTGAAATAAAAAAGAGGAAGAGATTGGTCAAAGTGGCCAACATTGATTTGGAATCACTTTCTTCCCTCTCCAATAAAATGGTTCCCAAAAAGCCTAAGGTTTTCTCCAGAGTAGTGATTGATGATAATGGAGATAAGTTTGCAAAAATTGCAGTTCCTACTACTGAGAAGGATCGTGGAGACATAACAATCACCAATTATGAAGTATCCAAGATAGCCCTTGGTAAGACCACTTTTGAAAGTGATGTTGCTATGGAAAAAGATTCAATGAATAGTGTGCTTAAAAGGTTGGAGAGATACAAATCTCAAATTTCCCAACTCAAGGAAGAAAAGAATCAGTTGATTTCATATGTTCAACATTTGATCAACCCAATTGAGTCTTCTTTTCCTGTTCCAGAAATGATGGCTATCCCGGATCAAGAAATTCTCAATCAATCAAAAGATGTGATCACTCTAGGACACACTCTAAGGTCATGGGTTTCGAATAGAAAGTGGTGGTTCGAAAACAATTGTTGAAGTGATAAAAATATCTGAGAATATTTATGCTTACCTCGATCCAGTGTTCCCATTCAAGGAGTGCCTCATTATAGAATTAATCACACTAGATCAGATTTTTCCAACTCTTCAGGATCTCACCCGCATGGAATCTACTTTCTTGGCTTCGAAGGGAATACTTGAGTTTGATCATCGCATGACGCAGATTTTATGGTTAAATCATGCTAAGTCCAGGAAAATGATCCTAGAAGATTTGGTAATTCAGTTTGATGGTTTGTACAATGAAGCCTATACCGCGCTCTCTTCCATTCAGGTCTTCATCGAAGAGATTCCATGCACCTTCATCAATGAACACAACCAAAGGAATTCAGTACAACACCTGGTGGAGTAGTTTACAAAATTGATACATGAAATGTATACTCTTGTTGATGTTTTTTCCACTTCTTCTATGGATCAATGTTTCAGAATTAAACATCTTTGTGAAGAAATCCAATCTAAAGTTACAGACCTACATACCATACTAGGTAAGATTCTTGAAATGCAGGTACTTTGTGAAGCTGGTCTTCTCCCAAGTTGTTTTCCAGAAGAAGAGAAGATGCATCAGACACTGCAAAAGCTCAAGTCTTATGAAATGGAAAAGAATCAAGATCCTTGTTTTTCCAACAACATAGTAGGATGATTTTCTATATTTCCTCAGGAGTGGGAGAGTCCATTTCTCAAACGATTGAGATAGGCGGACCCCACGCCCAATGGATAAGGCACTGGTTATTATTGTATATTTTAAAAGGTGTTGTTATTTGCTTTCGGAAAACTATGGATATTTTAAGTAATTTCTATTTTTGGTTGTCTTTAATAAAGTTGGTATAAAAATCAAAGGTCACTTAAGTGCCTTATTTAATGATCATGTAAAACCCTAACTACTTTGTAACCAACTTTTGGGTTATAAAAGGAAGTGAGGGGCTCATTTGTAAGGGTGAATTTGAGAGAGGAGAAGAAATACTTTTGTGTGCAAGCTTTATTTCAGGAAGAAACTTTGTGTTCTTTTGTGAAAACATTTTGGAGTTAATGAAATACAAACTTTGTGTCTCATTCATTGTCTCTTGTAACATTTGATGTTCTTATGTTCATTAGATGTTAGGTGTTTGAATCTTGCATGTGAATATTATCTTTGATCTTATTGTTCAACGTTATTAATTAGTTGTTCTAGTTCACAGTGATCAAGCTCTAATTATCTACTTGCTCATGTGTGTTCCCTTTTACACATTCTTGTTTGGCTAACTCAAACTCCATTTTATTTGTGTTGGTTATTCATCTTTCCTCTTCATGCAATATTAGGCTTTGTTTTTACCTAACTCTTGCATGTTCTTTCAGTTCATTCCTTTCCACTCCTTTCCTTCATTCCATTCCATCTTCCTCATTCACTTTTTCTTTCCATTGATGTTCCAAAACACCCCCCACATACAATTTTGAATGTACAGATGTAAATACAATTTTGGTTTTCAATAAAGGCAGCCTCACCTTCATTGAGGAGGGACTTCATTCCCACACTTGTTGCATGTCATTTTCATGCATGCAAATCCATATGCTAACAAGTATATGTGATTGTGCTTGTTTCTTTGTTAGATTAGCTGGTTTACTTTCTCGTATTGCATTTCATTTTGTATGTTGCATGGAGTTAAGTGTCATTTTACTTTCTCATATTGCATTACATTATATATGTTGCATGGAGCTAAATATCATTTTACTTTCTCATATTGCATTGCATTATGTATGTTGCATTTGAGTTAGATATCATTTTACTTTATCGTATTGCATTACATTATGTATGTTGCATGGAGTTACATAGAATGGACAAATGTCAAGTAATTTAACTTTTCATGTTATCTTACACTTTTATTCATTTCAATAAATGTCATGATGTAGACCTAGGGGAAAATGATATTATTAGGTTGCTTTATGGAAAGGATGGATGCAAAGGTTGAGCTTGTCTTAAATTTCTCCATTAATAATTTCTTCTCCATTATCATTTATCACCATTACTAATTTTTCTTCCAAATCAATTGGGGCAATAAAAACCATGTTTATCGTTGTCCTTATTCCTTCTCAATACCTAAGGGTTTCGCACGCGTTCTAACCTATTTTCTTCTATCCATTTCAATCATATTTTTGATCATCGATTGACTTCT
Organism: Taxus wallichiana var. yunnanensis; assembly: GCA_018340775.1. Classification (NCBI taxonomy): domain Eukaryota; kingdom Viridiplantae; phylum Streptophyta; class Pinopsida; order Cupressales; family Taxaceae; genus Taxus; species Taxus wallichiana. The sequence goes on along the minus strand of CM031242.1, from coordinate 554,269,992 downwards.
TCTATCACTCCATCGACACTCGAGGGGGCATCCTTCATTCTATGATAATTTTTCTTCAAAATTTACCTATTTTACACTTGTATACTATGTTTGAAGCGAATTCACTAACTTCACCTCAAATAGGGAAAATGTAGACACCTAAATTCTATTTTTACAATCTTATTTCCAAAACACACACAAATCACTCTTATTCTTCCCAATTTTTTATAGATAGTGCTTTTTAATAATTAACTAATGTTTCTTTCCACTTTGGTTATTAACAAGCACTTCGCTTATCACCAAACCTCTTTCGCATTCAGGATGCCACTTTACGATGAATCGTAATTCAAAATCCTCTTCAAAACAAACAATTAGCATTTATAAGCTAATTAAGCCTATTTTGCCCTTGTTTTAGTGAATTTACCCTAGTATTGACTCAAACCCCTCTTCCAACCACTCAAAATCACCACATTCATCTCCATAACATCTCAATAAGCTTCAAAAGCTTATCCTAGCCTCCTAGTTGACCCTAAGTGGTTGATTAAGGCTCCATACCTCTTTATCACTTGGTAATTCACTAATTGTGATTAGAAAAGATTAATCATGATTAGAAATTCTAATCTAATTTGGGGCTTTTAGTCCCACATGCACCAAAATACAAGTTTCTCCCAAAAGGAAAACTATAAAAAGAGTGCACCTCATTCCTTTATATTTTACATATGATTTCTAAGCCAAGCCCAATCCTTGCTTAAAACCTTCAACAAGGTTAGTAGATGAATATCTAAAGCAACTTAACAAGTCATTTGGAGAGGTCATTTCACCATTGTTTGAGTAGTAACCATAACCATTTGATTGCCCCTTAGGTAATTGATCATATTAGTAGGCATGTTTAGTTAGTTTTTGCATTGTTTTCATACTAATTAGGAATTCGTTTAAGCTTCTATCTTAATGTAACATTCCTAGACTTAGAGCCCTAGCTAATTAGGTGGAAATAGTGTTAGCATTCCTTGTTTATTCATGTAATTTTCTTTGTAAAGTTTAGGGTGCTTTCATAATTAAATACCAAAGATCAATTGGTGGATAAAATTTTCCTTTCACTCATATGTCCATCCTTTGGAGGGGATTAATGATCACTAGTTTTTCTTACATCACATGCTTTTCTGTAATTACTTGAACTTCATACAATCCTCATCTAATATTACTGCATTCAATAGATTGCATTCAAAATTGAGAAAATGAATTATAATATTCATACATATCAACCAAATTATATTCTTCAAGCTAAAACACTCCATATTTATAACCTTCAATGAACTAGAGGATCGAACAAGGACCCAAACAACAACCAAAAACTAGAGTTTAAGTGGTGACAAGTGAAAATTTTGTAGATAAATTTGATGATTGTGCGGAAAATGGTTTTCTTTTCTGACAATCAAATTATAAACAATTCCCATAGATGAAGGACATGGGAACAATTTCTTCCCTTCCTACAACCAAGGAACAAGGTATGTTGTATTTGAAAGGAACGATAACCAGATCGTAGCAAGCCAAGAACACATATGCTAATCAAACACCATGATCAATAAGATGAAAGCAATTCACCGAACAAATTTACATAAAACCTTTACAAACAAATGAGAAACAATATCATATATTATTATGGAACTCAATGCAATACATTGATAATGGGCCTTGCTTAAATAGGCAAGGAATAACAATCTAAGAACCATTCAAGGTCGTATATCAAGCCATAAATCAAGGAAATAACTAGTCATCAAATAACTAGTCAAGACCATAGATTTAGGAGAGAACTAGACATCAAGGATCTAGTCAATACCATAGATCAAAGAAAGAACTATACCTAACAACTAGATAATATCTCCTAATATCTAAATAAAATAAAATAAATATCCACACACATAAGTGGGTGAGGATAAATATAATAAAGGTAAATAAAGTACCTAGGTGAACATGAGCTAAGGAAAACACCTACTCTAACAAAGATTCGGGTGAGTGGGACTAGACCGCTTAGGTGTGGAGGATGTTGATTTACAATGTGTGAAGTCCCTTCAATCTCGACACACCAATTTCAATTTTGGTACCATCTAGCCTTGCATTTTACTTTTCGTTGATTTTCTTGAATGTTCAATTAAAGTGTGGGGAAGACTTAGGACAACCCAAAACAATTTTATCACATTTCTTTAACACTCGAGCTTTTAACAATTGAAAATAGGCCCTAGAAAGTGCCACAAGAATATTATACCATGGTTTGGATTTTTACCTTTGATCTATTGGATTCCACCCCCGATTTTCCCCCTTTAAGAACCAATTGCACTCTCACGAATAATGCAAGTGAGATATAGAGGATAAAGTGGAGCATAATCAACATATATTATTTGATAGGAACTATTTGATGCATGAAATAAGTGTGGGACATGCAAGTATTTAATTCCAACATATTTATTTCCAAATTTCCATTCATGTCTTCACCTTATCTAATAAAACTTATTTTTTTCCAATCAAAACCCTTAATCTATACTTCACTCATATGATTGATCATCGGAAGGGCTCATTTATCAATGCATGTCCATAAATCAACTATTTCTGTAATTACTCGATCTTATATAGCTAGAAATAGGAGCTAAAACGCTTTACTAAAGTAGGCATTATAGTCGAATCTCAAACTTGGAAACTTTTGGATTCTCCCTTTATTTGTTTTTTCCCATTTAAGTATAAATTGCATCGCGTGAATAGTGTGAAGGAGTGTAAAACAATAAAGTGGATTGGATAAGTAGATATTATTTGGGTTGGAACTATTTACCATGTGGAATAGGTACGGGGTATGCAAGTATTTAATTTCCATTAATTAAAATCTAACTTTCCATTCATTTCTTTATGTTATCTATAAAATTAAACATCATCCAATTGACAAAATTGAATATGTAAAAAAAAATAAAAAAGTACATCTAATAGATACTTTCTCTTATGACTATCTGTTGGGTACACACAATTGTTGATGATTGTCCATGCATTGCCTACTTCCTTGCAATTACTCCAACTAAAAATTTAAAAGGGGGCCTACAAAGTTCTACTATAAGCTAAAATCACAAACAATTATTCACTTCAATAGTATTGTTCTACCACTCCTTACATTTTGATATATCTTGGGAAACAGTTCCCTCTATGTCTTACAAAACATGAATGTTGTCCTTCATTCAATTGCCAGAAATGCCAGGTGGTTGTTTGAGGGTAGAGTTTCACATTTTTCCCCGATTCCACTTTCCTCTACCTTGAACTTCTCCACCCTCGAACCCTTATTTGTATCCCTTCTTCCTCTCCCATTATTTCTCTTCCACCAGTTACATTTTACATGTAATTGCTAGTAAGTAGCCATACATAATATTACATGGTTCCCCTTCAATTTTCTTTTGAAATTCGAAAAACACTAATTTTGTTAGTTTAAAAACTTACATGCATAATACATGATGTGATGGATCATATATATTTATAAATATTAATAATAATTATATTCAAAAATAGATTATAGTAAATCTATTTTTTTACAAAAATAACTTTGAGACTAATAAATATATTGATTAGGAATAAAATAAAATGTAATGTGTAAGTAGAAGGATACACAACAAAACTAATTACACTAAAGGCGTCCCCCTATGGGAAAGGCCCTTACGACGTTTTCGTGACTATGTTAAATTTGACATTAGTTTATACATTTTTCAAGCTGATCAAATTTGACATCCATTTGACGGTTTAGATAGACAGCGTCCATGTTTTTGTGTTTTTCTATGTTTTGCACTTCATGCTAAAGAACATCTTGACATGTAAATATTAGTTGTATTGATTACGTTGTTTTCTCATCTTAAGTTGTTTTCCTCACTCAGGCCCTATGTTGTCCTCTCACAAGGTACTAATAGCGAAATTTATTCACATAAAGGGAAGGGAAAGTGGAAGGGGAAGGTGAAGAGGAAGGAGAACTATCAGTCTTATGGAAAAGAGACATGGTGGTTCGTAGCTGAAGAGGGAATTACGGAGATTGATGGGTTAGGTGACTGAGGAGGGAAACAATGAGCGCTCTTACCCTACCGACATTTTTGATAAGATAGCCCGTGTCCTGAGTGATCTCAAAGACTTCAAATTTGGGCAGGTGAAGGGGTCAAGTTTTGGCGGGCAGAGAAATTCCTGTCATTCTCAAATTTCATGGCTCTCATGCCTGAACATTTTCTCTGCCCAATTTCTTCTGAGATCATGAGGGATTCCTTCATGCTTTTCACTGGCTAGGTAATTTCAATTCTTTCCAGCATTTCTCATCAATTATTATGGATTGGATTATGTTTCTGAATTGTGTCTATGGATTCTAAATTCAAGATTGTGTTTTGTGTTTTGACAGACATACGATCGGCCATTTATCCAATCTTGGTTCAACGTATAGACCATAGAACATGTCCAAAGACATAACAGTGCTTCCAAATCTGATCTTGACCCTGCATTATTTGGTCTGCAGTATGATCGCGCAGGTTTTCTTAAAATTCGGCACCTAGGAGATTGAAGCAAAAATGGTGTGCACAATTGTAGACCAAGATTTGTTTAAAATTTTCGAGAGCTTACGCAAAGTTCAGTCACGAAATGCCTGTGGTTGAAGAGGTGAAGTTGACATTGTGGCATAGCTGGTCACGCTTTTCAATTTCCCATAAAAATATGAAGTGTGATACTCTTCAACTTCTCCTCCAACAACAATATGTATGACTTATTTCCGGTATATAAGGCAAAACTTTGTATTGTATATTGCCACTACATTCTATTCTTTTATTCATTGTATTTTGGACATCCGCCATTGTATGTGTCTTTTGGAAGCATCGCAGTGATCTCTATATTGCAGCGGGAAGAATTGTCTCTTAAGCTTGAGGCGAGCGAGCAACCAGATTTGTGAAAGAGATATGGAACATAGCGATGGATATCAAATCCCGGCTAGAAGACAATGACATGATGGTGAAAAGAGAGGAGGTGGAGAAAGTCATGCTCGCTGATGACAAAGCATCAAGGGAGTGAACTAACAAAGAATGTGTTGAAGCTTAATGAAGCTGCAGCCAAGATGATGATGCCAGAGGTTCTTCATAGACAAATTTGGATAAATTTACATAAGATATGACCGCAGTAGCTAATTCATCAAACATATAACAAAATTTTATATTACTTACGGTCTCACATTGTCTCTGTCACGTGCAAACCACTTAGATTTTCATTTTTCATCCTCCTTGTCTTCCTCCTTCACCAGAGGTGTCACCTATCACCGAATTCTATGTATATGATCCTCCCCTCCTCCACACGAAGAAGAAAACAAAATATGACCATAACCAACACACAAAACAAGTCTCTGAATTTGTTTTGTGGGTATTGAAGCCTAAACATGTGAATGACATAATATCTGATAAATCACAAGTAAGGAATTCTTAGATCTTACTGGGTGTTGGGATGGTATCAACAGGAGGCCTCACATGTAGGAGTGTCAATCTATCTCCTTTCAGAACCAATTTTTCCAGTGCCCACTTAACTACATGCTTGTTATTCTTATCATTGCAAACAACTATTGCAACACTCCCAACACCTGCCCTTGGGTTTTGCCCAATTTCTTGCCTAGGTAGTTGTTCTTAATGAGAAATCTGATGTATACAGTTACAGAATTGTTCTTCTAGAAACTCCGTAGACAATAACTCAAATTTCGATGGATTAGTTAATATGCACTTTTATAGTTTTATAATATTATTCCCATTCATATGTGAAACTCTTTGTATCTAGTGGTTTGGATGGACTTCTCTTCTTATTTTTTATGACAACTCTTTAACTTCCTCTTTTACTTTTTTAACAGGATATTTTTATTCTCTTTCTCCTGCAAAAAGAAAGAAGAGTGTGTTTTCTCTAAACGAACTTTAGGTGGGTTTCACACGTGTATTTATTATTTGAAAACTGTTAGTGAACTTATTCCCATCACATTTTTAGGACAAACTTTCACATCCACTAGAACTTATACAACTATGTCTAGGACGTTAAAAGTTCATTATCCTCAAAGTTGATTATACTATAGAGAGCAACATGTGTATTTGTATATTACAGCAAGGGAAAGTGATCTACCTCGCTTAAAATGTAGAATTAATCCCACACCATTATGTAGAGAAATACCTTACCGTGGCTACTAACATAAAGGATTTATAGAACATAGTATGTGCTTATGATGAACATGGTATGTGCTTATGATGTTACTCAAGTATAAAAATGATAAAAAAATTTGACACTTCTGTTGGGTTTCATCTTATTGTGGTGCCTTGTGGTTTGTCACGACCTGGAACTCCTTTTTTAGTATGTTTAGCACGTGATGGAGTGTGCCTAATAGTATTTGGTAATGTAACTTGTTATCTTTTTGGTCATTTACCTAAGTATTGAAGTTTGTGTTATAATGTCGCTGCCATTTCCATTCACTTGAGGACTGAATGAATATATTTCCCAAAACAAGTAGTTATCTTTGACTAATGAAATGCTTTTCCCAATGTGAGATGTTATCTTGGCTAATGAAATGGGTTTCTATATACATTTAGTTAGTCTGCATTGGCTATTTGCTTGAATATTGATGATATAGGTTCTCTTTGCTCCAATGCATGTTTTAGTTGTACCAACTCTATGTGTGATGATTAATGAAATGGGATTGGTACTTATAGTGAAGGAAGCAATCTTTTAGTAGTTGTCGCTTTTTCTTCATGGAAGTACATCAACTGTGTTCAATATTTTGTTGAATTTAGTGGCCATATTATATAGGGGATATGTAACTATGAAATATTAAAGGCATTCCCCTTATCAACTTCAACTTAAAAAGTAATAACTATCCCTATAAATGAAATAACATATACCGTTCGGCGTTCACATTGCATTATACACATGCGATTGCTAGTTTATTCTATAATTGGAAGGATAGACAATAAAACAAACCTATATTTATTTCATCCATCTCAAATAACACACTTCTGACTTCCTTCTTATCAAAAGGGGCTATCAATTGGTCATTTTAGTCCTCTGAAATTATCTTGAGAATATTCTGGAGAAAGTCCTACATTTCATTCATTTGTCCGGACACTGGTTTAGTCAAGAGGTTTTGAAAGAATTTAGGCGCTTCATCCTTTATTTCTAACATGAATTAAATATCTCCCCATTCTCAAGGTAGATTTTGTTTATCTTATTGACTTGCCCCTTGATAATTGTTGATGAGTAGAAGACGTCTATTTTTATCTCATTCTTGTAGCCATCTTTCTTTCGATATAAGATGAACACCTCTTAACGTTTGAAGTAGTGTGTAAATACCCTACTACGCAGTGCGAAAAAACCAAAGAATCCATACCCACTTTAGTGACTCATGGTAAAACCGAGGTGAACAACGTGCGGAGAGTTTCAAATGTAATTGAAGCGGGCCAAAAGTGCAAATATTTTAGTGTGTTGTTGACGAATCATATTTGTTGTCAAAAGAGAAGCAAATATTATGTGGACGGTCCCACTGAATCGTTGTGTATGCCTAGCGAAACCTTTGCTTTTCTTAAAACGGAGTTGCCAATTATCTATTAATAGAATTATTTGCTTTTCTTAAAACGGAGGTTATGCTATTAATAGAAATTGAATTCCTATAAAACTTAGTAAGTATTCGCGTAAATCTGTGATTAGAATTGTTTGATAGAGAAGTGAGATAACAATGGCGGGCGGAGTAGGAATGGATGGCGGTTCAGGAAAAATTTATCCAGGCAAACTCACGCTGTTTGTGCTGCTCACGAGCATTGTAGCTGCCACAGGCGGCCTCATTTTCGGTTATGATATAGGAATTTCAGGTAATATTTTCTCGCAGTTTCCTTTGCAGGTCCTTTGTTATTTTGTGTTTAAAATCCTGCCAGGGTTTGAAAATCTTATATTACAGGAGGAGTTACATCTATGGACTCGTTTCTGCTGAAATTTTTCCGTGGCGTTTACAAGCAGAGGAGGGATTCCGCAAATTTATACTGTCAATTCGACAGTCAGTTGCTAACTACTTTCACATCTTCGCTGTATATCGCGGGACTGATTGCAACATTCTTTGCATCCGGGATTACCAGGGTTTATGGACGGAAGATCTCGATGGTAATTGGGGGTTTCAGTTTCTTGATCGGTTCTGCGCTAAACGGAGGTGCCCTCAACATTGAGATGCTGATTGTGGGCAGAATAATGCTGGGCGTGGGTGTGGGATTTGCCAATCAGGTGAATATTAGTTCATAATTTCATGGTTTTCTTTTGTTGAAAATGGGTATTCTAGCTGCTTGAATAATAATGTGGTATGGTACAGGCGGTTCCTGTTTATTTGTCTGAGATGGCACCGGCGAGATTAAGAGGAGGCCTAAACATTGGGTTCCAGATGTTTACAACAATCGGCATTCTGGCTGCGAATTTGATTAACTACGGAACGGATAAAATCAGAGGCGGGTGGGGATGGCGGGTGTCGCTGGCTTTGGCGGCGGTTCCAGCGGGGATGATGACGATAGGAGCGTTTGGGCTTCCAGACACGCCCAACAGTCTGATAGAGCGAGGTCACATGGAGAAGGGGCGTGCCATGCTGGAGAGGATTCGCGGGACTGGTGACGTGGATGCCGAATACCACGACATGGTCGAGGCCAATGAAATCTCGAAAACAGTAAAACATCCGTTCCGTAACATTTTGCAGAGAAGATACAGACCTCAGCTGGTGATGGCCATTGCAATCCCCTTTTTCCAGCAGTTCACGGGAATAAACGCCATCATGTTTTATGCGCCTGTTCTTTTCAAGACTATTGGGTTCGGAAACGATGCGTCTCTCATGTCTGCGGTCATAACTGGGGTGGTCAATGTTGTGGCCACCGCCGTCTCCATTGTCACCGTCGACAGATATGGACGGAGGTTTCTCTTCATCGAGGGCGGTATTCAGATGGCGATCTCTCAGGTAGTCATGGCGATTCTGTTGGGAGTCAAATTGGGAACTTCAGGGGAGGGAGAGATGTCCAAGGCATATTCCATACTGGTTGTGGTGGTGGTCTGCATATTTGTTTCGGCCTTCGCCTGGTCCTGGGGACCTCTCGGGTGGCTCGTTCCCAGTGAGATTTTCCCTCTCGAGATTCGATCCGCTGCCCAATCCATCACCGTTTCAATGAATCTGCTCTTCACTTTCGTTATTGCGCAGGCGTTTCTGGCCATGCTCTGCCACTTCAAGTTTGCCATTTTTCTCTTCTTTGCTCTCTGGGTGCTCATCATGACTCTCTTCGTTTATTTCTTTCTACCCGAAACCAAACATGTCCCCATTGAAGAGATGACCACAGTGTGGAGTCAACACTGGTTCTGGACAAGATTTGTGCCAGCAGATCACAAGGAATTACAGGAGGAGTCTCACCCCAAACCTCATGACAATACTACTGGAAATATTGCCTTCATCTGACCACTCTGCTTTCTCATTCCCATTCTTTTGTATACTCATTTGTTTCTCTATAATTTGTACTTCTCTATTTACAACTACCACTGGCATCACACAGGGTTACATTCTTTTCCGCTGTAAACGGAAAATTGTACATGCTCACTCTATTGAGAGCTCAAAATCCATTTAATTCAATTAGTTTAATGGTACAAAGAGTTATTTAATTCAAAAATTATATAATTTATTAAATGAGTACTTTAATTTAATGGTGCAAAGGAGTTTGAGATTGACAATAGTGCTTTCAATTACAATGTGATTTTTGGCACTTAATGTATTTGTAAGGATGCAAAACCAACCTCATACGCATATCTTTCATAAATTAATTAAAACAAAAATACCATGGATATATTTTAAATACGCATCAAATAAATTATTTACTTTGGGAATTAGTTGGCAAAACATGATTTTTAATTTATTTCTTTTTTATTGCTATCTTTAAATGTTATATTTTGAGTTGATTGTTGTAAACATTTTTCATACTTTCATTGTTAAGATATGTATTTTTAATTCAATCAAGATCCTTTAAATTACCATTACTCAATTGAAATATACATTTTAAAATGCAATCGAAATCATGCAAAGTTTGCTCCATTTATTTGGTCTTGGATTACTTTCTCGCATAATAAACAAACCATCCATCTTTAAAGAAACAAACTTAGTTGGATTAAATACTAGCAATCACATGTGTTCATGCTCACTGTATTGAAGTTCAAAATCCATATATGTTATTTGATTTAGAGGTATAGTTATTACTTTTGTAATTGATGTTAAAGGGGTTTGATTGATTTTGTAAGTGTAGAAATATAGATGGGCCACGAAATTTTAAGGTTGTTTATACATTTCAAACTTGTTATAAATTAGTACATGAATACATTTGATACCATTTTCAATAGTTAATTAATTTTATAGTTGATACTTTTGGTATGTATTTAATTAAGGTTTATTGTGTTAGTTGTGCATCGATTGTTGCTCCAATTGATGTTTAATGTTGGAAAAATATTTATAATTAATTGATAATGTGTGTGATTGATAGTTGTAGTGTAGGAATTTAGTTGAAACATTTCATTGAAATGTTGTAAGTGTACATTTAATTATGTTAATACATTCGTACATTTAAAGTTGCTTTTCATTATTTAAAACATCAAATACATGTAGTTTGTGTGCACATAATGAGACATGTATAACATTTTCTTTTCATATTTCAAAACATCAAATACATGTAGCCTTTAGTGGGCATTTTTAGTTTAATAAACATGATTACATTTGATACCCCTTAACGACAATGTCATTTGAGATACAAGAAGTGTTGAGTATAGTAGTATTGGAGATGTGATCAAAGCAAAGGGTAGTATTTACGATGGATTGAGTGATAGTAGTCTTGCTTTCGTTCTTCTTTAACTAGTGTTGGTACCATGCACCATATTTTAAATATCTCAATGAAAAAATTAATTAAATGTGCAATTAGTTGAGGAACTCTAGATTTTCGTTAATGTCTCTTTTACCTACCTTTAGTGGTTCCATATGTCGGTTGCTTTGTGCAAAGTAAGTCCTCATACTTTGGATAGTTAATCCCCATATGTATTTTTGAATTCAATCAAGATCCTTTGATTCCCATCTCTAATAGGGGGTATATAATATGTAAAATGCAAATCGAAATCTCAACATGGGCCCAATATCTATCAAATTTTACAACAACAAATAAAGGTAATGTTGGTGGTTGCATTGATGCGTCATAGACAATGTAGGTGATTGTTACTAGCACCATTCACGAGGCTCAATGCAACCCATAGATCGCGTAATAAGCATGATTTTTTTGTTTAGATATAGTAGAACTTTGTGTTCTAACCGATCATCATCACCTATTACTTTCAACAATGGATCGGGCAATCGAATGTTCAATGCCTTCAATATTTGTAGGTTGTGGGAGTCCACCAAATCATTTTTTTGTAAAAAATATGGTGCGTCCTTAAAAATATTGAGCTCTTGATAAGTTAGTTGTGTGTCTGTGTGGAGACATTAAGAGTTCCCAATCCTCAATGAGAGGGGTTGAATCTCACATGTGGAGCAAGAAATTCGGAGTGAAACTTTTGCATGGGTTGTTCTTTGTTGCTAAAATATTGTTTGCAATGTAATGGAAGAATGAAATCCCTTCCAAAGGGTTGCTCCGTAGGAATTACTTGCATAAAGAGGACTGTCCAAAACCGATGGTAATTGGCCGAGGTCACCGAGGAGGATGATTGATTTGTTCCCAAATTCAGATGTTCTTGAGTGTGGGAAAGCTTTACGGAGCATACTGTCAATTTTGCTTAGCAACTTTGGCCCGATGAAATTCATTTCATCAATAAGAACATATTCTATATGTTTCAACAACTCTTGAAAAGACGATAATGCACTACCTTCAAGGGGTTTCAATTCTTTGATTGGAATACGCATGGCTACATGGATTGTGGATGCGGAGATGTTGAATGTTGAAACACCTAGGGTGAGCACAAATAGAGTGAGGGAATGTGGTTGATGTTGTGAATGAATTCCAGATTTTATTTATCAAAAATGATTTTCATGTGCCATCCATTCCTTGAATTATCAATCTTAGTGGAGGTAGAAGGGTTTTGTTTGCTGAATGGTGTAGTATGGTATCAAGAGCTATCTGTTGTTCTGGAGAAAAAGGAAGTGTGGAAGATGGTGGTGTGGCATGTATGTTGTTGTTAATTGTGTTTTCCTTCTCTCTCTCGATGAATGATGAACCAAGATTATCTCGCAAATCATGGGGAACGCATGTATGGTCCAATTATCAGTGTATGTCAAAATCTTGCTTCCCAACATGTCAAGAAAATATAGACCCGTGTTGTTTTCTGGGGTGAAGTTGTGTGAAGACTTGCCATTCTTGCAATGGTTCTTGTTGAATATTGCATTCAGGCTCAGAGTTTGAACTAACATCTGTAGCAAGTCCTGTGTTTGCGGTAGTGCATAAAACATGCCACGGTCTGTAGTTGTGCTTGAACATGTCCCAAGTGTCATTGATGTCATGTGGGGTTGAGCCAAATTCGGACGTAATATTTCTAAAGGCTTGTATAAAAGGAGTTCTGACCAATAGAAAAGGTCATATGATGTTGAATCCTGAGTTGGGACATCCACAAATCTCGGGTGGACCCGAACAATTGCTTGTGTTGGTCACTTTTTCCATTTATCACCTTTACGGTTCTTGTTGTAGCTCCAATCTCGAGCAACTTGAATAAGTGGTAGGTGTTCCATGGTTGTTGGATGAAATTTATATGCATCCAAGAAAGCAGTTGTTTGTTGTGCATTGACGTCACTTTCAACGACATGTCTTAGAATCTTTTTGCAAACATTTAATGATACAAATGGACGGCTGCACATAAAAAGTGGTAATTTTTGTAGCATGTGGCATGTTTCTTGTGTGCTTTTTTCATGTTCAATAATACTTTCTGTGAGCATTTTACGAATCGCGATATGTGCTAGAGAATCTGTGTCTGCGTCTCTTAAAATCTGGATATAATTTGGTGATATGTTTCGACATTGCTTTCTCGGCTTTCGAAGCATATTTTGTAATATACTTAAGAACGGCATGGTGGGAAAGTACCGGTTGGAAATCGACATTTTCTCTCCATATGTATACCATTGTTCGATTGTGGATGTTCAATCTATCATCATTTCTGGAAGGGAGGTTCTTAATTTTCCCATCACTTTCAATGTGCAAGGAAGAAGTAGGTTGCGTGGCCTAGGGGTGTTGTACTTGCGCTATAGTTGTGATTTCTTTCTACGCAGCATGTCTCGCTCCGAACATTTAGTGTGGCGTCGAACTATATTAAGAATTTCTTCAAGGTCTACATACGGGGAGGTGGATAGAATTTGTGTTGTATCTAGCAAGCAAGGGTCATCTAGGAGTGACCTGTGAACAAAATCCAAGTGGTTGCAAGCTAGGCGGGGTTCCAGGAAGACACGAACTTAACAAAGTATTGTTTTTTCACCTCAATAATTGTCAGTATCCTCCCAATCCATGTGATGCCCACTAAAACAACCCACTTGAGACTCAAGAACAACCTAGGATTAGTTAGGAAAAATTATGGAATATTTTTTTTGTTTAAAAGAGTCTACAACCAAGTTACAAAACAACAGTTGCCACTAACAAGTTCCAAATCAATTCTAATCCACTAGAATATTCTTTCTTTAATTAACAATTATTAGAGGTTACAAGGTCAAAAATCTAGGGTTAGAAGATTTAATTAGGTTAAGAGGGTAATTTCTCACCATACCCACTCTCTAACAGGCTTTAAAGATTCAACTTGATTTTACCCCAAATTAATGCATTCAAAATTTCCCTAAATCATCCCCATTGATAGGAAATTTCCTCACTTTTCTAGTTATATAAAGAAGTCCTCCTATCTCCTCATATTTTTCAAGTTATGGGTCGGCGAGGCCTTAGGGTGAAAATTTTCCCCAAGAGTGGGCTTGGGGCCTGGGGAGAAATTTTTCCCCAAGGGCGGGTCGGTGGGCCACGGGGAGGAAAATTTCCCCATGGGTGGGTCTACGGGCCACGGGAGAAAAATTTCCCAAGGGGCGAAAGCCACCTTTGCACCCACGCTCCCGCGAGTCCACGAGGACACGTGGCATCTCCTAAGCCAATGCGGGAAAGGGGCAATGGGAGAAAAATTTTTTAACGCCCGAAGGGAAAAAGGGTAACATTCACCCACGCCTCTTCCGACACCTCGTGATGCCACGTGGCAACACCCTTATTAGTCGGGGCCGGTGGGGAAAATTTGGAAAATTTTCCCAAAAATTTCTAAAATGTAAAAAGGCAAAAAGGGACACGCTCTCCGCCATTGCCTCACGATGCCACGTGGTAGCTCCTGATTAGCTACGGGCTGGTACAAGAGAGAAGGTTAAATCCAAAAAAAAGAAGAGGATTTTGTAATTTAATGGTGCAAAAGTGTTGAGATTATGATCCACTCCCAAGTGTATTAGATTAGGTGAACAACCTTCAAATACAATGTGTTTTTTGTATTTGAATATTTTTAGTTTTGAGTTAAGAAAATTATTGAAATTAGATGTGTTATTTTAGAAGGGTTATGGTTATTAATTTTAAAATATCACTTTCAATACATTTCAAATATAATACATACATTTAATGTTTTTCCACATTAGATTATTTTCATGTTTTAATATTTGAAAAGGTGGTATTTAAAATTGTTTGTATCAATTGTGTTATAAGTTATTCGTAGATTTTATTCTTGAATATTGATATGTTTACAATGTTGTGAGGGGTGTTAATAAGACAAGGTGTAGCTTTAAAATGGAAAATATTTAAGATTTTCCTTTTTAAGTACAAAGTTTTTTATTTATTTGATAGGTTTATAGTTTTTAGTTCAAGATTTATAATATTTATTTTTCTAGTTCTAATTTATTTTGTTTTAATACTTTTTATGATATTTATTTTGAGTCATAAATGATGCTTTGTATTATCAAAACCATTTATCATTATTTAGATTGATAAAAGATGTTGATCATAGTTCGGATTATGGAGATCATTCAATTTATTTAACTTTTTAAAACCCAAGTATAAAGGCTTATATAATTATATACAAAATTTGGAATTCATCAAAAGTATGTTTTGATTAAATATTTGTTTCCTGATGAAAAATGCACACATTAAAAATATATGGCCCTCGATTTTGAGTTCATGTGCAAGAGTTATGGCTTTCAAAAGATTAAATAGTTTTAGGGTAGTAAAAGCTCGTTTGTCAAATTTTCAACCTTAAGAAGTGGCTTTCACAATGGATAGTATGTAAATAGGACTAGTTTCATAAATGACACGGTGATTATAAAATCATCGAATTCTCTAAAGTGGTGATTTTACTAGATTATAATATACATGAAGATTAAAGGCAAAGGAACTTCATCTTTTCAAATTTTGAGCTTCCTAGGCATGCTTAATGCGAGTGTTATAGTTGTATAAATGAACCCATGAAACTTTAGATAAGGAAGAGAAAGTGCATACGATCAGTTGTGTTCATTTGAGTGTAGTCGAGTCTAGTTGAAGACTACAATATGATAATGGATGAGTGTAGTACTCTTGTTATGTAGAGAAACAAGTTCCTATCTATTGTAATCCTTAAGATAACATAGTACTTATAAAACTACAACAAGACAACAGAGATGAACAACCTTGGTTTTCTGACATTGGGATTTTTTAATGTAAGATCTTGTGTATTTTTTCTTGCAAATTTTTAATTATTCTATCTCAAATAATTAAGGGAATTCGAAGGATTTGAATATATAAACGCAAATACTCTTAATAAAATAACCATGAACTGATTTTTTCTCTAATAAAGATAAACACATGTCATATTCTTGGTGCACTATGGTTATGAGGTCCAATTGAATTGTAATCCTACATTGGGTAGTAGCATGGCTAGAGTATGAAGAGTTGTATGCAATGTGTAATGTCCCCAAATGGAAATATTTTGACCTCAAACAACATAGAGGCAAATCACATTCCCAAACACAGATTATACAAGATATATAATAAATTATGAATGCATATTTGAATTTTATACAAAAATAACGAATTACATGGAAGATGAAAATCACTAATTAAATTAAGTCATTCATTCATTACTTGACACAATCAGCTGAATTTATTATTGCAAAAGCACAAGAAAGATACCATATTTTCCCTCAAAAGTAGCCTAATTTATTTTATAAAAACTCATGCAGACTACCCCTTCAAATACACAACCGAAAATACCAATTTTTTGACCCAAAATTCACAAAAATTTGCTGATTTAATTTCCAAAACCATTAGATGTAAAACAACATAAATCAGCTCCGAAAAAATCAAAAACACCCAAAATTAGCTCCCTAGATAGGTCGCTCCACCCTAAAATAGATGGGAATGAAGAAGAATCAACAATAACCTTTATTTTTCTCCAAACCCTTGGTAGATTTGCAAAGTAGAGCCCTTAAAAACTATTGGAAAATATAAGAAAACATAAATAACTCCTTGACCTTCAATGGGAATCCCTAAATGGAGAATCCTCTCAAATGGAAGGAGTTTTCGCTCTTCTCTGACCTTAAGAGGGCTTTTGTCCTTTGAAGTATTTTGCAAAGCTTTCAAGCTTAGACAAAAAATAGAATATTTTATTAAATTAAAGAGATGCTTTACAAATCCAAGCCCACTTACTTTTATGATAAATCTTAGCTTAGTAGCCACCCACAAGCACCGATCACCTCCTTTGGCCCGCATTTAATTCTTTTTTGTCCTTGTATCATCCCTAACATGGGTCACATTTTCTCCTCGGGAGAAATAATAATTATAAAGTGGCTTTCCTTTTTCTAATTTTACTTTATCTTTTCTTTCCTTTTCTCTTTTATTTTTATTAATTCATTAATAAATTGATATAAGTGCTTTTTATAAAGTTTCTTTTTATTCACTTTATAATAATTTATTAAGACAATAGTTTCAATTTTATCACACCTTATCCATTAGAAATGAGATTGGGATAAGGGTCTTCTATTGTTTATTTTAGGAAGTAGGAAATTTCAGTCCTCCCTTCCCCAATTGTTTATTTTAGGAAGTAGGAAATTTTAGTCCTTGTAGAGATTGAGGACTAAAGGCATAAACTAGGCCTCTTAGTGGCTCTTTAAGACCTTCAATAAACAAAAACACAAGTCTTATTTCATCGATATCTAGCACCATCACTGCAAACCTTTGAAAACCATAAATATATTTATCTAGAGATTCTTCTTGCTTGAGTTGGGTTAAATTTCTAAAATGCATATCTAGGTCCATCCTGTCAAATCTCTCTATCAAAGATAGAATGAATTCCCCAATAGTGTTCCTACTTCTTGGAAGGTGTATGCAGAAGGTCAGAATAATGTCAAGACTGGGAAATGCAATAAGAACTTTCTATCAAATGATATGGAGAATGTTAAGACTATGTATGGTTGCTTGAAGGTCTACATTGGTGTCCCATACAAGATGTATGAAATGTATTGATGGTTGATAATCTATACAGCCTAAAGTGAAGAAGTAAACCTTGATAAAAACATATGAAGGATCTACGGATGCTCTATTACTTAGACATGTGTTGTTTGGATTGTGACTTGAGATATTCTAAGCCCCGAGTGGCATAAAAGGGTAATATAAATACATTATGGTAAAGACAAAACTTTTGAGCTAGAAAACAATTCAAGGCACTATTTTGGGCATGTTCTTAATGATGAAGTATGCCCTTACTCTAGGAATTCATGAAACAAGTCAATCATCTAGTGTGAATATAATCTAAATAAGAGTATAATAGTACACTATAGGTTTATTTAGATGCTTGTCTAAGGTTACCATATTATGTCATATTCCTTTATTCATGTTTAATGCATAACAAGTATGTTCATACTCTTAGAACATCGCATGGAGAAGATAAGAGTTATATCAAGCCTATGAATTACAAAAGTGAGTTTCTTCCTTAACAATGAATATGTATAAGTATGAGAATGGGTCTTGAAGTCTATTGGTGCATATTTCACAAGATTATGAAGAAACAAGGAAGGTTGTGTTGGTGCTCAGATCTGTCTTGCCCCATTTGCCATTATTTTCCTCTCGTCTGCATATTGTGAAATTTTCTACCTCTCGATGTGGGTTTTCTAAAAGTTTTTATTTCCATTTGAGATGCTTTGAGTTGTTTGCAAAATCCATGGTCATGTCCCTCCTTGAAGAAGTCCCCGAGTCTACCCTATTTTTGCCCCAATTTCTTCAAAGTTTGCGGGCTCTGCCATTTTTCCTATTTGAAAAATTAGAAAAAAATCCGAAAGGTGGGCTCATTCTGGTGTTTTGCAGAAAAATTAGACATTTTTCTCCCAGATGGTCCGTGGGACAGTTGGGATGTAGGTACACGTGGGGACGCTTGCAAAGGTGAAAAAATCCACAAAAGGAACCATATGTTGTGGGAATGTGGAGGTCAACGGCCCTCACGGCCCGTCAACGGCCTTCGGCCACAGCCATGGTCAATGACATGACGCGTAAACAAGGAAGCCCAAATCGGGTGATGAAAAAGAATGTACTAGGACAGCCAAGACACGTGGTCCCATTTTGCCGAAATAGCCACAGTGAAGAGAAAAAGTCAATGTTTGACCTCCCGAACTTCAAATGACCATAACTTTTGACTCCGAGCTCCGATTTTCATAAAATTGGAGTTTCTAGAACGAGTGTGACGTCCTCTCGCATCATTGGATTTTCTTAATTTTGATGAGGGTAGACATATTAAAATAAAATAAACATATTCAGATCCAATCAATTAATGCTCATTCTCGTCAAATGACAAGATGCCTCGCGAGACCCAAAATAGTTTCTCGCACTCAGAAGGCCATAAATTTTACATTTCTCAATGAAATCATACAAAATTGGTACCGTTGGAATCGTGGCTCGATCCCTGATGCACACACCATTAATAAACTCTAGATTTGATGAAGGATAGATAGATATTTTGTAGAATAATGTGACCAGGTTCATAACTGTGTTTTATTTGGTGGTTGGGAGTGCAATTAAGAGGCATGGTTATCATTCTTTCACTGTTGCAAGTCATGGGATAGTATGGGGAGCCTTTTGCAAGCAACAGAACATCATTTCACTCCATTTAATACCTCTTACTAGTGGTTGAAGGATAGATTTTAGGAATTCCATTTTCCCTCTCTCTCTCTCTCTTCTTATTTTTTCTATAAGTTGGAGTGTAGGAGGTCAAAAAAAGAGGAGGATGAGGAAAATTTTGACAAATCCTATCTTTTGAGAAGCCATCTAAGAAGCCTGTATATCTCTTTTGTATTAATTTTGATCGTGTCAAGGTGGTTGCAAGTGTATAGCCATTGACAAGCTCTGAGATTGTTCTAGAAACTTTCCCCTATTGAAAAACTTAATCAAACTCAACTTATTCTGTGGATCTTATGCAAAATGTGTTTGTTTCATTTCTGAATGTCTGCAAATAATTTTTCTTGTTCCTGTTGCAATCTTGTATCAAAATCTATCTTAATCACACAGGTCTCAATCCTTGTGATAGTTTAGTGGTATTTGCAATCTCATTTCTCATAAGATCTTTCATTTGGGAGTGAAATAAATGATTTAAAATCAATTTTCTTTCATTTGTTGATAGAGATTATTTGTAAGCCTTTGGGTGTACCTCAGGTGTGATTGATATTAGATCTTGATGTTTTATTGAGTCTTCTAACTCGAGCCTTCATGTTAAAATCTCATAGATTGTGTGAAAAAGTGAAAATCTGGGCCTCCATTTGAGTACATATTCTGGTTAAAGGAACATTTTATCTATTCTGAAGTATTTTGTTGTCTAGACTTTCCATTTTGTAAGAGTTCTCAGAGATTTGGCAAATCAAGTTTATTCTCCTACCAAAAGTTATTTTAAAACAACTAATCCTACCCATACTACCCCTGTTTGTCATGTGTGTATACAAATGCACAAATTTTACTACCAAAACATGCAGAAACAATCAAGATTCCAAATGTCTTTAGTAGCCTGAACCTTTCCTAGAGAATATCTCCACTATCTAGAGTGACAACTCGTGAGAGTTATATTTTTTTGCATTGATCATATTTTCTTCAAGGTCTCCTTAACAACTTCATTAGGAAGGATATCTCCATCTCCTCCATAAATAATAGGTTACAAAAAGGTTCTCTCACCTTGGTTGAAAGGCACAACCATAAAGTAGTGAGGATAGGTCAAATCCTCTTGAAGGTGCTACCCACTCCTTTTCAAAGCCTAAGTGCTAAGAAGTCAGATAGACTACTTCCCCAGCTACAAAACGACACACATAACTATCTATCTTCCTCTGAGCATCCTGATCAGATCCATGATGTTGCTTGGCCTTTGAAGGAGATTAAATTTGGGTACCAACAGGTTGAGCAGCTTCTTAGAGCTAAAATTCAAATTTTATAAGGACGATCTCTTGCATCATATAAAGATAGTGAAAAAATATGAAATGGTGAGAAATGATAAGCTACGGGTTTGAGTGTGATCATTAAGGATCAGTAATGGTATTTCCCAACTATTGGAGACTATAATATGGTCTCTAGAAAATGTTGGGTGATCCAAATATACTTTGTAGAGTTATAAAAATACTATAATGAAGAATCAATACTTGACTAAAGGATTTTGAAACACTACAAGTGCATCATAAGTTAAGGTATGTATGTTTGAGTTCATAACAATGTTGTTGGACTATAAGTGTGTTATGTGGGACCAATTATTGGTTATCATTTCATGAGTTATGAATGAGGATTTTTGCATATTGAAATGAGTATGAAGGATCACAAACATGACTAGGTATATAAATATGGAAGAGTTAGTTATTCCTAATTGAGAAGTAGGGTTACAAATCTGTGTATGGTTCCTTGAGGTTTATAGTGTGTCTAAGGTAGGGAGAATTGGTTATGAACTACAAATATGAGTAATAGATAACATAAATACTTGTAAGACAAGTGGTATTAGCATGAGAAATTATAAGTGATAAGGCTTGTGAAAAGATAAGGTTTACCATTCGATTCTATAGTGTTTAAAGTTAAACATATGACTTTGTGTATGAAGGTTTCATGATGGACTCCATAATGGAATTTGTGGAAAGGAAGCTTTAAATAGTCTTGAGACTTGAAGTATGAAGACAAGTATACATGCAAGGAAATTCAGTAATGTCTTGCACCTTGAATGGATAAGTGTATCATGTCAAGTTTCTATAGGTTATTATTGTTCACAAAAATGTGATGCTACAAGTCTTTGAAGGTATTCTAAGGAAGGGTTGTTTGTTTTAATCATGAATCAAGTGTATAAAATGTTTAAAATGTTTACATGGTTCTAGATTAGATGAAAAATACATCATGATAGGTGCCACGACTATTTTAGGGCTCTAGAGCATGTTGAAACCCTATCATAGCATGTTATAGGTCCGTAGGAGGCTCTTGAGGCAAGGAGATTCAGTTTGATCATGAAGCAAGTAATCTAGGTGAACTAAGGTGTTTAGAAGTGCTAGACTAGATGGGTTAGTCATGATTATAGGTAAAATTCAAGGGAAAGTGATTTTGTGATGCAAACAAGTATAATAGCAATTAAAGAAGACCAAATAACTGATAGTGTTGATTCGTGGATAGAGGCAACAAAGTTTAGTCATCTCTATGACATCCAAGCAAGGTAAGTACTCATTTATTATTGTTCAGCTAGAGAAGGATGGTACAAACCCAAAGGGGAGATATAGTGAGTTGAGTTATGATGAATACATGTTTCTAGAGAAAATATAAGTTCGGAAAAATTGGTCTAAAATGTTACTTCGGGCTTTAGGTCCAAATTATTTCATACAAGATGTTAATGCAAGATACAAGTTTATATAAGAGTGTTTTAAATTGAGAAAAGGAAAAAATGTTTTACGATGATGTTTCAACATCAAAATCAGATTTTTGGCATGATTATGAGTGTTATACATCTGATCAAGGACTATTACAAATGCTCCCATGAAGTAAAGAGGTCAAAATCATAGTTTGTAAGGTATAACATGCATGTATGCTTGATTGATGAGTTTGATTAAAATTTCCAACCAAAATTGATCATAAGAGGTTGAAGAAGATTAATATCATGCTTGTATAAGTATTATTTTTCATTAATGTAAAAAGGGGGAGAAGAACTAGGTGTTTTCCGTAAATGACAAAGGAGGAGATTGTTGACATGTTTGATTATAGGTGTTATCATGGATGTATAATATAATTAATGATAAATAGGAATATGGAGGAGTGATAGGAGATGACAGGAATGATGTTGACATGGTAAATTAGGTAATGACATGATGGCATGAATGGAAAAGGTGAGAATGGCTTGGTCTAGGAAGCCTAATCAAGTGATCTAGCTAGCGTTAGTGATGGATCATGGTGAGTAGAGTTGCATGGTGGCTTTAGGAACATGGTAGTGGGATAGAGAATATGATAGGATTATGTTGATACACTCACATTATTTTCAAGGTGCAACTAAATACTAAAGGCTTAGTTTCAGGTGCTCACCTAGACCTATTCTAAGTGCTTAGAGGCCAAATGAAGCATGATAATGAGTTACAAAGCCATGTGAGATCATGAAGTAATATAAGTGAGAGATACATGATGTATCAAGTTTTTAAGGGCATTCGAGTGATTTCATATGTATGTATGATGTTATTCTGCTACAAATTAACTTAAACCATACAAAACCCTAAGAGCTAGTCATGCAAATGAGATAGTATATGAAGATGGAGACCTATTTGAGATAAGTTGATGATTGTAGATGATGAAAAAGGGTGTCTTATAAGTTCGAGATATATTTAAAGTCATTATGAAGATAAATTTGTAAGTTATGATGTTCTAGGAATAATAGGGTGCTTGTGAATGTAAATCTAGGTCGAATTGTGAATTTCTTATGCTCGTTGAATTATATGTTTTGAAGGGGACCTTGTGGCTTTCATGCATGTTTTTAAATTGATCCAAGAGTATTTTAAAAATAAGCGATTAGTTTTTATGAACAATTGTTAAGAATGTCACCTTCTTTTTATTAGTTTGAAACCCTAGCTCAAAAGTGGTAGGAGAGATCTTCTCTGTAAATGCCTAAAATGGATTCATTTTTATAGTATTATGGTTCGATCTTATATAGTAATCCTTAATATTTTCATAAAGGTATGATAGAGTATGTGATAGTTTATGGACCCCACTCAAACATGAAAGTTTCTAAAGATGTTCAATTTGTGAAAAAGTATCCCATTGAAGGTGTTGACTAAATTGACATCAATTGGAGATTGAGATTTTTAATAAATTTCTATGATATTTTCAAGTCATGGTTAAGGTCGTAGAGGAAAAAGTGTTCCTATTAATGATGACTGGTCTTCAGCCCAAATGGAGTAGTTCTCTGAGTAGTTGTAGAGATTAACCTAGTTGGATGCCTTCCACTTGTATTTGGAAGGAAATGTAAGATGTTTAGAAAATTAGATTCAGATATATTTCCAATTATGTATGGTTTATTTCTTAATGAGGTGATATGATAGGTGAACCATCTCAATTTGTGAAGAACAAGTTTGATTGTTTCAGGATAAGATTCCCTAAGATTGATGTAGATGTATCATGTTTTGGATTATTTGATGCTTTCCATCTATTATAGAGTGACTAGGGATAATTTTTCCATATTTAAGGAAATTAGAGGTCTTTAAAGTGGCATAAAGTTTGAAAAAGTTGTTTCTCCAAAACTCGCTTTTTGGGAGCTCATTTGGTGAAGAGGAAAGTAGGTGTGGTTTGTATTGATGGATGTTTCATGAGGTATATAAAGAATGGATGTTATATAGGTTAGTGAATTTAAAATGAATAGTTATATGGAACATTTGAGGCACTATGGTGTGATGTTGAATTCCATAGGTGAAGACAGGTTCCTAGATGCAATTGTTTTATGAAGGAAATGATCCTTCTTGATAGAGTTAGGACTAATTTTATTAGTGAAAGTTAATGTGTGAGAATGTATAGTTTTTTTATGATATATTTGAAATTTTTAATGCCTTTAGAGGTATTAAAAATTATGGTGACAAGTTTTGATGTCTTTGATGAGCCAGATGATGGGGTTTTGAGCCATTTTTGGCTTGTTTGGATGTCTTGGTGTATGACCGACCTACATGGTCCCATATTAGAAATTTGAACAGATGTATTTTTATGTTTTTTATTTTTCTTGGTATATATCATTTGTATGATTGGCTTGTGTCATGTTTTTGATTTGAGAAGGATATAAAGCAAGTGTTTTGGTTTAAATTTGAACTAGTGAAAATTGAGGTAAAAGTGTGAGCTACTTGAGAGAGTGAAATAGATTCAAATGCATTAAATAAGAGATGAGAGAGTGTGAAATAGTGTGAGGATTGTTAGAGATATTTTGTGCAAGGGATTACAAAGTAAAATCATATCTTTGCAATTCCAAGTTTGAGTGATCTAGGAGAAATAGGTTTTTAAGAGGGTTTAAATGTGTGTGATATGAATTAGTGATATCCATCAGTTTTAATGCCAAAAATACATTACATATCTTCATCTACAAGTGGTTGATTTTGTTTTTTCGACAATATAAGGGGATTATAGCCTCCTTGTGGAGTTGGTGCTTCACTAAACTAGGGGTTTATCCTCCTTTTACATTGGTGCTCTATGTAGACAATAAATCGTATACTTTAGATGTTATTTAGTCATAGTATTATGTTACTATTCAATGGTTTTTGAGTGAAGAATGTCCTTAATAACCCCCATCTTTTGGTGATTTTACTTTTATTTTTCTCGCCATTACGGACTTCTCACACATAATTTCCCAGCTTTGTTTCTATCGTTCCATGCTATTTTACATTTGACTGGGGTGCCCAGATAGTACTAGTGCACCAACATGCGCATCGGTCATAATCGTGGTGCCCCCGATACTTTTACACTTTCTCACCATTTTTTGGCACTTTCTAACCTTTTGAATATTCTAGATCTTTTTGGTGGTCAACCTCTTTGGGGTTAATTACAAATTTAGATCAAGAGAACCACATAAATATAAATTTTTGAGACAATGAGGGACTAAATACTAGTTAATAATATCATCATCTAAGGTTGTATCCATCTAGAGATCATTTGCATCCTTCTAGCTCTATCAAAAAGGACAAGGCTGGTTCATGTGCATCAAACAAGCATAGGAGGGAAGTTTATTCTATTCCATCCACCATTATATTAAATTTTATACACATAGTTATTGTTTGTTACTTTCACAAAGTGTGATTGCAACAAAGAGTAACCTAGGTATTATCACACAAGAACACACATAGAATTACATAGGGTATGAGATGTAGTGTAACGCTCAATAAGTAAGTCCACCATTTTGGCCACTGAGGATGGTCTGACCCCTTCATTTAAATTTGTATTTTTAGGGTTTGATGTTTGATTTGGGGTCTTACAAGTCTATTCTTCATCACTGATCATTTGTGACATTCAACATGAACAACGAGTCACATGCGAGAGGAAGCGAGGATTTGCATCATCATCTAACCCCCGTGCAAATCTTGTTTCTAGACCACTTGCTCGTACTCAAGGCACTTAGAACGTATACTAGGGTGCCCACAGGACCCTAATCCTCTCTCAGTGCATCACTCTAGCCAAATAACTTAGATCGCTCCCATTTGGGACCTCTACATGTCCGTTCATGCTTCTAGAATGTTTAGTTTATTTTATGACACATTCCATATCAGCCTACGAATTAGCTAAGATCCTTCCAAACCTATTTGTTAATTAGGGTTTCACATTTTCATTATTTTAGGTTTTTGGGTCACTTTATATGCTTATTCATTACATTTATTTACTATTATTTATTGTTGTTCCTAGTTAGATTTACTTAATAAAATTCACATTTTAGTTCATCACTCCACTAAACTAGGGGTTGGTGCTCCTTGTGAAGTTGGTGCTTCACTAAATGATTTTTATTTGAGTAATATAATTAGAAGTTTTAGTGGGTTTTCTTCCCCTTGAGGTTTTCCCACTTATATCTTGTGTTCTTTTTGTCTCTTTTTTTGGTTATGTTCATTTCAATGAATGTCAAGGACACATTAATGTATAGTTGAATGATTTATGGTTTAAGTAAGTAAATATAAATTGGTTAAAACTTTTAAAGGACTTATTCAAACCCCATCTCATTCCATTGTGCTTCAACATGAAGTGATAAGGTGTAGTTCCCATCTAAGGAATTATGCTTTATATGTGAGGTATAAGAGGAAACTACTCCACGAAGGGATGGTGAATCAAGCAATGACAAAGAAGGAAATTTGAGTGTCTTGTAAATATATAGAAGAGTTCTTGATTTCCAATTAGTCCCAAATAAAAGTACCGCTCCTTGAAAAGTCTATAATGGACAAAAATTAGGTGGATCAAGAAATAACTCCTCAAGATGTGGTAGGTGATAAGTGGATGGTGGAGGTGGGCCCCATCACTATGGAAATCAACTATACTATAAGATAATTCATCATCATCATAAGTAATCTCGAGATATCATCCCGTGCACGTGAGTTAGATGAAGAATCTGAAGTGGGAACAAAGTGAGAAAAAGAGTAAAGCTGAGTGTGATGACCAAATGTACTAACTACAATGATTAAGTCACTATATAGCTCTCTAACATAAACATAATATGGAGTGAACTCAACATGCATGCCCCAACTAAGGTAACTAATATGATAAACCGGGACGATATTGTTTGAAAGTGAAGGAACACTAAGCACATTGTTGAAATTTCCACCATTCACTTCAACAAACCCTCTCCCGAAAACTGGTGTAGAAGTGTTGTCACCAAGCTCAATAGAAGACATGTCACATGGCTCTAATGAAGAAAAAACAATGTCTGATGAGTCCATATGATGATATACACCCAAATCAATAACCCAATTAGGAGTAGGTGACATAACTGCAACTAAATCTCTTCCCTTTGCTTTCTCCTTACCATATTTTTTTTCTCTTGCTTTCCCCTTTCCATTGTATTTTTCCTTATAAATTTCATGAGCTGATGACAAAATTATATTAAGAGAATCAATAACTCCTACATTGTTCTTCTCAATAATACTCGTGAAGAGGTCAATCTTCTTCTTTAAACATTTTTCTTCATCATGCCTACTAGTACAATATCCATATTTGATCCATTCTTTAGGAGATTTAGAAATAGAAGAGGAAGTAGAAAATTTTGATTTGTTGGTGGATTGGTCTTTTTTATTCTTGTGATCCTTCTTGTTTTGGATTTTTTGGATTTTAGAGTACACATTTGAATTATCTTATCATGTTCCCTAATCAAATCAACAACAAACTCATCAAAAGAGAGCATAGTATAACTTTCACCAAGTGATCTTTTTGTAGCATGGAAGGTAGAGACAAAAACATAATACTGGGACCAAGTTTGGAAACGATGAAAATTATGAGTCAGTGAGTCCTTTTTTCAATTCCACAATTTTTCAATTACAATCTTAGAGATTTGAGTTTGGTGAAAAAGTCCTCAAAAGTGTCAAAACCGTTAGGGCTTGAGAATAATCAACTCATTTTCTAGTTCATTCCCTTTCATTTCATCTTGTTCCAATTTTTTTTTAAGGCATCCCAAACTTCCTCGGATGATGTGGCTATGTTAATTTTAAGGCACATCTAGTCATATGTAAAGACACAATCCCAAAAGCTTCATCACATTTGTCAAACCACTTTTCTTTCTCTGCAACATTTGTTGGTTCAACTTACAATCCCATAACTAACTAGTAAAAAAATTATCAAAGAGAGAGGTACGAAATATTTCCATTTGTGATAGTTAAATGGGGTAAGGAAAGGAATAATAATGAGATCCATGGCAGATTAAAGTGAGAAAAGAAAATATTAGAAAGAAAATAACCACACAAAATGAACACCCCCTTGATTGCATCACTTTATAAGTAGTGTGTTGATTACACCCAAGTGTTTGTGTGACGTGAGGAACTTGGTTACTCACCTTGTAATTAGATAAATATCACATAAGCATGGAGACCACAATAAGCTTCATGGCAGCATAACAAAACAAGGAAATGATCACAAAAGAAATCGAGAAGGGAAGGAGGCTCTCTTGCCACAACGCTTGTATGGTGGGCGCACTCACTAACCTACAAGAGATGAAGATAAATTACAATGAGGAAAGAAATGGCTCACAAATGAGTCCAAGGATCTCCAGACTCAAGTATGGGCTCCAAGAATGCGTAAAAATGCTAAGAATGGTGATACAAACTCTAGAAAATAGTTAGTAGTAAAAAGTGTCCAATATCATCATAAATAGTTAATAGTTTGATGATATTAGGCTAAAGGTTTTGAATCTCCCTATCTCTTTTAGAAAAGGGACAACCTCTTTTCTAGAAAAAGGAAACCACTTTTGAAATTTCCTAATCCAATCTTAAGATAACCTCTTCGATTGAGTGAATTTCCTCCCTGAAAATCATTTTTATCTCCAACCAGAGATGCTAAATGAGAAGGACAGACTATAAATCCAAATTGAAGAAAGAGCATCGAAACATTAACTTTAGGCCAAACCAAAGAAACCTCCTCACGACAATAAGCATGGTTGGACTCATGGAATATTAAACAGAGCACACAAGTAATTACAACATTTCACTACAAATGGGAAATTCCCAAGAAGGCAATCCTTGTCTTCTTCAACATCCTTACAAAGAATAAATCTAGTAAGACCACACATTCCTAGCTTTCTTCGCCTATCTTGATTAAGGATTTTCCCTTTGAACACAACCCTATAAAATAGCCCCGCTTCCTGAGGGTAATAAATAGACCAAGAGTTCTTCCAAATCACCCCATATTCTCTCTCTTAGGACATAATATTTTTATATCCACAACCGCGAGAGTAAATGCCAAAAGTTTTTGCAGTGTAGATTATTTCATCAATATGTGGAGAAATAAAACCATGTCTATTGTCTTATTCCTTCTTGTATAAAATTTAGAGGCCTCGGATACATTGAGATGATTTATATCTTTCCGAGACAAGGGTAGGAGATTTGATTTCCCTAATCCATAGTTAATAACTTTGGAACCTCATTCTTCAACTAGGATACTTTTTATATCCAACAGTTAGGGATCTCATCTAAAGTAGGAAGACCATTCCATGAATATTCCCAAACGGCTCCTTCCCCATTTCCAATTTTTCATGAAGAAGAGTTCATAAAAATTACCGGATGTGCAAACTAGGGGGAGTATTGTCTATCCAAAAATAGAATCTGGAAAAAGGCTCCCAAATATAATAATAATGGGTATTTTCATTATTTCACGGTTTTCTTTTGTTGAAAATGGGTATTCTAGATGCTTGAATAATAATGTGGTATGGCATACATGTGGTTCTGTTTATTTGTCCGAGATGGCTCGCGAGATTAAGAGGAGGCCTAAACATTGGGTTCTAGATGTTTACAACAATCGACATTCGCAAGCGAATTTGATTAACTACGGAATGATAAAATCACAAAGCGGGTGGGGATGGCGGGTGTCACGCTGGCTTTGGCGGCGGTTCCAGCGGGGATGATGACGATAGGAGTGTTTGGGCTTCCGAACACACGCCCAACATCCCCGATAGAGCGAGGTCATATGGAGAAGGGGCGTGCCATGCCGCTGAGAGGATTCGCGGGATTGGTGACGTGGATGCCGAATACCATGACATGGTCGAGGCCAATGAAATTCGAAAACAAGAAAAACACCCGCTCCGTAACATTTACGAGAGAAGATACAGACTCGAAGGTGATGGCCATTGCAATCCCCTTGTTCCAGCAGCTTCACGTGCATAAACGCCATCATGTTTTATGCGCTGCTTCTTTTCAAGACTATTGGGTTCGGAAACGATGCGTCTCTCATGTCTCTGCCTAATATAATCGAGGTGGTCAATGTTGTGGCCACCGCCATCTCCATTATCACCGCCGACAGATATGGACGGAGGTTTCTCTTCATCGAGGCGGTATTCGATGGCGATCTCTTAGGTAGTAATGGCGATTCTGTTGGGAGTCAAATTGGGAACTTCAGGGAGGGAGAGATGTCCAAGGCATATTCCATACTTGGTTGTGGTGGTGGTCTCAGATATTTGTTTCGGCCTTCGCCAGTCCCCGGGACCTCTCGGGTGGCTCATTTCTAGTGAGATTTTCCTCTCGAGATTCGATCCACCGCCCAATCCATCACCATTTCAATGAATCCGCTCTTCACTTTCATTATCATACAGCGCTTTCTAGCCATGCTCGCCACTTCAAGTTTGCCATTTTTCTCTTTTTGCTCTCTGGGTGCTCATCATGACTCTCTTCATCTATTTCTTTCTACCCAAAACCAAACATGTCCCCATTGAAGAGATGGCCACAATGTGGAGTCAACACCGGTTCTGGACAAGATTTGTGCCAAGCGAGAACACAAGGAATTACAGGGAGGAGTCTCACCCCAAACCTCATGACAATACTTCTACTGAAATATTACCTTCATCCACCACTCTGCTTTCTCATTCCCATTCTTTTGTAGGTATACTCATTTGTTTCTCTATAATTTGTACTTCTCATTCGCAACTACCAGTGGTTACATTCTTTTCCCCTCTAAACGGAAATTTGTACATGCTCACTCTATTGAGAGTTCAAAATCCATTTAATTCAATTACTTTAATGCTACAAAATAGAGAGTTAATTCAAAAGTTAAATCATTTATTCAATGAGTACTTGTAATTTAATGGTGCAAAAGAGTTTGAGATTGGACAATAGGCTTTCAATTACAATGTGATTTTTGCACTTGAATGTATTTGTAAGGATGCAAAACCAACCTCATATGCATTTCTTTCATAAATTAATTAAAACAAAAATACCATGGATATATTTTAAATACGCACCAAATAAATTATTTACTTTTGGAATTAGTTGACTGGAACATGATTTTCGCCTTATTTCTCTTTATTGCTATCTTTAAATGTTATATTTTGGTTGATTGTTGTAAAAAAATTTCATACTTTCATTGTTAAGATATGTATTTTTGAATTCAATCAAGATCCTTTAAATTACCATTACTCAATTGAAATATACATTTTAAAATGCAATCGAAATCATGCAAAGTTTGCTCCATTTATTTGGTCTTGGATTACTTTCTCGCATAATAAACAAACCATCCATATTTAAAGAAACAAACTTAGTTGGATTAGTTCTTACTTGAATCACATGTGTTCAATTCAATGTGAATGCTTTGAACGGTATATGTTATTTGATTTAGAGGTATAGTTATTACTTTTGTAATTGATGTTGACAAGGGGTTTGATTGATTTTGTAAGTGTAGAAATATAGATGGGCCATGAAATTTTAAGGTTGTTTATACATTTCAAACTTGTTATAAATTCATACATGAATACATTTGATACCGTTTTCAATAGTTAATTAATTTTATAGTTGATGTTATATGTATTTAATAAAGGTTTATTGTGCTAGTTGTGCATTGATTGTTCGGTTGGTGTTTTGTTGGAAAAATATTTATCATGACATTGATAATGTGTGTGATTGATAGTTGTAGTGTAGAAATTTCGTTGAAAAATTACATTGAAATGTCAGACGTGTACATTTAATTATGTTACTGATTCATACATTTAAAGTTGCTTTTCATATTTCAAAACATCGAATACATGTAGCCTTTAGTGGGCATTTTTAGTTTCAATAAACATGATTACATTTGATACCCTTAAACGACAGTGTCATTTTGGATACAAGAAGTGTTGAGTATAGTAGTATTGGAGGTGCTATCAAAGCAGAGGGTAGTATTTACGACGGGTTGAGTGAATTTAGTCTTGCTTCCTCATTTCTTATTGCTCGAGTGTTGGTACGTGCACCATATTTGAGTATTTCTCAAATGAAAAAGCAAAAGAAATGCGTAGATTTGCAAGCTTAGAGGAACTCTAGAGAAAGTTGTGAATGTGAGACCCTGCTTTTTAGTGGTTCCAATGTCGATTTCCAAGCTGCTCGCACAAAGTAAGTCCTCGCGACTTCGGATAGTTAATCCCCGGCCATTTTAATCGGCAATTGTCTTTGATTCCCTCTCTAAATAGGGGTATGGGAATATGTAAAAGGTTGAGGGATCCCAACATGGGCCGTTGTATCTATCAAATTTTACAACAAAAATAAAGGTAATGTTGGTGGTTGCATTGATGCGTCAGTAGACAATGTCGATGATTATTCGTGTGGCACCATTCACGGGCCTGCATCAACCCATAGATTTGCAATAAGCACGATTTTTGTTGTTTGCCTTTGCGCGTAACTTTGTGTTCCAACTAATCATCATCGTGATTTCCTAGGCTAGTCCACCTGCTACTTTCGAAAATGGATTGGGCAATCGGAATGTTCAATGCCTTCAATATGTGTAGCTTGTGGGAGTCCACGGATCATTTTTGCAAACAAATGTGGTGATTTCTTAAAAATATCGAGCTCTTGCTAAGTTAGTTGTGTGTCTTTGTGAGACATTAAGTGTTCCCAATCCTCAATTAGAGGGGTTGAATCTCACATGTGGAGCAAGTAAATTCTAGAGTGAAACTTTTGCATTGGTTGTTCTTTGTTGCTGAAATATTGTTTGCAATGTAACGGAAGAATGAAATGCCTTCCAAAGGGTTGCTTCGTAGGAATTACTTGCATAAAGAGGACTATCCAAAACCGATGGTATTTGGTCGAGGTCACCGAGGAGGATGACTGATCTGTTCCAAAATTTAGATGTTCTTGAGTGTGGAAAGCTTCGCGGAGTATATTGTCAATTTTGCTTAGCAACTTTGGCCCGATGAAATTCATTTCATCAATAAGAACATATTCTATATGTTTCAGCGACTCTTGAAAAGATGATAATACACTACCTTCAAGGAGTTTCAATTATTTGATTGGAATACACATGGCTGCATGGATTGTGGATGCGGAGATGTTGAATGCTGAAAACTGATAGGGCGAGCACAAGTAGAGGTGAGGGAGATGTGGTTGTTGTTGTGAATGAATTCCAAATTTTATTTATCAGAAATGATTTTCCTGTGCCACCATTCCTTGAATTATCAATCTTCGTGGAGGCAGAAGGGTTTTGTTTGCTGAATGGTGTAGTATGGTATCAAGAGCTATCTATTGTTCTTGAGATAAAGGAAGTGTGGAAGATGGTGGTGTGGCATGTATGTTGTTGTTAATTTATTTTTCCTTATCTCTCTCGATGAATGATGAACCAATTATCTCGCAAATCATGGGGAATGTCATGTATGGTCCAATTATTGTGGTATGTCAAAATCTCATTTCCCCAACATGTCAAGACAAAGTATAGACCCATGTTGTTTTTGGGGTGAATTTGTGTGAAGACCGCCATTCTTACAATGGTTCTTTTTGAATACATCATTCGGGCTTAGAGTTTGAACTAACATTTGTAGCAAGTCCCGTGTCTCAGTAGTGCGTAAAACATGCCACGCCTATAGTTATGCTTAAACATGTCCAAAGCATCATTGATGTCATGTGGGGTAATTCAAACGCAATATTTATGAAAGGCTTGTATAAAAGAAGCTATTACCAACGAGAAAAGGTCATACGATGTTGAATCCTCGAGTGGGACTTCCACAAATCTCAAGGTGGACCCAAACAATTGCTTGTGTTTGTCACTTTTTCCATTTATCACCTTTACGGTTCTTGTTGTAGCTCCAATCTCGAGCAATTTGAATAAGTGGTAGGTGTTCCATAGTTGTTGGATGAAATTTATATGCATTGAAGATAGCGGTATTTGTTGTGCATTGACGTCACTTTCAACGACATGTCTCAGAATCTTTTTGCCAACATTTAATGATACAAATTGATGACTACACATAACAAGTGGTAATTTTTGTAACATGTGGCTTGTTTCTTGTGTGCTTTTGTCATGTTCAACAATGATTTCTGTGAGCATTTTACAAATCGCAATATGTGCTGGAGAATCTGCGTCTGCATCTCTTGAAAATATGGATAGCATTTGGTGATATGTTTCTGAATGTTGCTCGGATTTCGAAGAATATTTTGTAATATACTTAAGAACGGCACGGCGGGAAAGTACCGGTTGCAATCAAAATTTTCTCTCTCGTATGTATACCATTGTTCGATTGTGGATGTTCAATCACATCGTTTCTCGGAAGGGAGGTTCTTAATTTTCCCATCACTTTCAATGTGTAAGGAAGAAGTAGGTTGCATGGCGTAGGGGGTGTTGTACTTGCACTACAATTGTGATTTCTTTCTACACGGTGCATGTCCGATCCGAACATTTAGTGTGCACCGAACTATATTAAATAGTTCTTCAAGGTCTACATGCGGGGAGGTGGATAGAATTTGTGTTGTATCTAGCAAGCAAGGGTCGTCTAGGAGTGACCTGCGAACAAAATCCAAGCGGTTGCAAAGCCAAAGGGGTTCCAGGAAGACAGAACTTTAAAAAGTTTGTTTTTTCACCTCAATAATTGTTGTATCCTCCCAGTCCATGTGATGCCCACTAAAACAACCTATTTGAGACTCAAGAACTACCTAGGATTAGTTAGGAAAAATTATGGAATAATGTTTTTTTTTTAAAAGAGTCTACAAGCGGAGTTACAAAACAACAGTTGCCACTAACAAGTTCTAGATCAATTCTAATCCACTAGAATATTCTTTCTTTAATTAACAATTACTAGAGGTTACAAGGTCCAAAATCTAGGGTTAGAAGATTTAAATAGGTTAAGAGGGTAATTCCTCACCATACCCATTCTCTAACAGGATTTAAAGATTCAACTTGATTTTACCCAAGATTAATGCATTCAAAATTTCCCTAAATCATTCCATTGGATAGGAAATTTCCTCACTCTTCTAGTTATATTAATAAGTCCTCCTAACTCCTCATATTTTTCAAGTTATGGGCCGGCAAGCCTTGAGGTGAAAACTTTCCCCAAGAGCGGGCTTGCAGGCCCAGGGAGAAATTTTTTCCCAAGGGCAAGGTTGGTGGGCCACGGGAGGAAAATTTCCACATGGATGGGTCTGCCGCCGCATGGAGAAAAAAATTCCCAAGGGGCAGAAAGACACCTTTGCACCAAGGCTCCTGCGAGTCCGCGAGGGACACGTGGCATCTCCTAAGCCAAAACGGGGAAAGCGGGGCGGCGGGAAATTTTTTTTTAAAGCCCCAAAGGGAAAAAGGGTAACATTCACCCGTGCCTCCACCGGCACCTCGCGATGCCATGTGGCGCTCCGATTGGCGGTGGCTTGTGGGGGAAATTTGGAAAATTTTCCCAAAAATTTCCAAAACGTTAAAAGGCAAAAAGGGACCCGCTCCTCCGCCATTGCCTTGTGACGCCACGTGATGATCCGATTAGCTACATGATGGTACAAGAGAGAAGGTTAAATCCAAAAAAAAAAAGAGGATTTTGTAATTTAATGGTGCAAAAGTATTGAGATTATGATCCACTCCCAAGTGTATTAGATTAGGTGAACAACCTTCAAATACAATGTGTTTTTGTATTTGAATATTTTTAGTTTTGAGTTAAGAAAATTATTGAAATTAGATGTGTTATTTTAGAAGGGTTATGGTTATTAATTTTAAAATATCACTTTTAATACATTTCAAATATAATACATACATTTAATGTTTGTCCACATTAGATTATTTGCATGTTTTAATATTTGAAAAGGTGGTATTTAAAATTGTCTATATCAAATGTGTTATAAGTTATTTGTAGATTTTTATTCTTGAATATTGATATGTTTACAATGTTGACAAGGTGTAGCTTTAAAATGGAAAAGATTTAAGATTTGCCTTTTTAAGTACAAAGTTTTTATTTATTTGATAGGTTTATAGTTTTTAGTTCAAGATTTATAATATTTATTTTTCTAGTTCTAATTTCTTTTGTTTTAATACTTTTTATTATATTTATTTTTGAGTCATAAAATATGCTTGTATTATCAAAACCATTTATCATTATTTAGATTGATAAAGGCGTTGATCATAGTTACGGATTATGGAGATCATTCAATTTATTTAACTTTTTAAAACCCAAGTATAAAGGCTTATATAATTATATACAAAATTTGGAATTCATCAAAAGTATGTTTTGATTAAATATTTGGGTCCTGCTGAAAAATGCACACATTAAAAATATATGGCCCTCGATTTCGAGTTCATGTGCAAGAGTTATGGCTTTCAAAAGATTAAATAGTTTTTAGGGTAGTAAAAGCTCGTTTGTCAATTTTTCAACCTTAAGAAGTGGCTTTCACAATGGATAGTATGTAAATAGGACTAGTTTCATAAATGACACGGTGATTACAAAATCATCGAATTCTCTAAAGTGATGATTTTACTAGATTATAATGTACATGAAGATTAAAGGCAAAGTAACTTCATCTTTTCAACTTTTGAGCTTCCTAGGCATGCTTAGGGAGTGTTATAGTTGTATAAATGAACCCATGAAACTTTAGATAAGGAAGAGAAAGTGCATACGATCAGTTGTGTTCATTTGAGTGTAGTTGAGTCTAGTTGAAGACTACAATGTGATAATGGATGGGTGTAGTACTCTTGCTATGTAGAGCAACAAGTTCCTATCTATTGTAATCCTTAAGATAACATAGTACTTATAAAACTACAACAAGACAACGAGAGATGAACAACCTTGGTTTTCTCGACATTGGGATTTTTAATGTAAGATCTTGTGTATTTTTTTCTTGCAAATTTTTAATTATTCTATCTCAAATAATTAAGGGAATTCAAAGGATTTGAATATATAAATGCAAATACTCTTAATAGAAATAAGCATGAACTAATTTTTTCTCTAATAAAGATAAACACATGTCATATTCTTGGTGCACTATGGTTATGAGGTCCAATTGAATTGTAATCCTACATTGGGTGGTAGCATGGCTAGAGTATGAAGAGTTGTATGCAATGTGTAATGTCCCCAAATGGAAATCTTTTGACCTCAAACAACATAGAGGCAAATCACATTCACAAACATAGATTATACAAGATATATAATAAATTATGAATGCATATTTGAATTTTATACAAAAATAACGAATTACATGGAAGATGAAAATCACTAATTAAATTAAGTCATTCATTAATTACTTGACACAAATCAGCTGAATTTATTATTGCAAAAGCGCAAGAAAGATACCATATTTTCCCTCAAAAGTAGCCTAATTTATTTTATAAAAAGCGTAGACTACCCCTTCAAATACACAACCAAAAATACCAATTTTTTTGACCCAAAATTCACACAAATTTGCTGATTTAATTTCCAAAAACCATTAGATGTAACAAAAACATAAAGCAGCTCCGAAAAAATCAAAAACACCCAAAATTAGCTCCTAGATAGGTCGCTCCACCCCAAATAGATGGGAATGAAGAAGAATCAACAATAACCTTTATTTTTCTCCAAACCCTTGGTAGATTTGCAAAGTAGAGCCCTTAAAAACTATTGGAAAATATAATAAAACATAAATAACTCCTTGACCTTCAATGGGAATCCCTTAGTGGAGAATCCTCTCAAATGGAAGGAGTTTTCATTCTTCTCCTAGGCGTTAAGAAGGCTTTCATCCTTTTAAGTATTTTGCAAAGCTTTCAAGCTCGGAAAAATTAGAATATTTTATTAAATTAAAGAAATGCTTTACAAATCCAAGCCCGCTTACTTTTATGATAAATCTTAGCTTAGTAGCCACCCACAAGCACCAATCGGTGGTTCCAATGTCGATGGTTGCTTGCGTGTAAAGTAAGTCCTTGCGACTTGTGGATAGTTAATCCCCAGGCCATTTTAATCAGTAATTGTCTTTGATTCCCTCTCGAAATAGGGGGTATGGGAATATGTAAAAGGTTGGAGGGATCCCAACATGGGCCATTGTATCTATCAAATTTTACAACAACAAATAAAGGTAATGTTGGTGGTTGCATTGATGCGTCGTAGACAATGTCGTGATTGTTCATGTGGCACCATTCACGAGGCCTGCATCAACCCATAGATTTGTAATAAGCATGATTTTTTGTTGTTTGCACAACAGAACTTTGTGTTCCAACCGATCCTCATCGTGGATTTCCTAGGCCAATCACTGTTACTTTAAGAAATGGATTGGGCGATCGGAACGTTCAATGACTTCAATATCTATAGGTTGTGGGAGTCCACCAGATCATTTTTTGCAAACAAATGTGGTGTGTCCTTAAAAATATTGAGCTCTTGCTGAGTTAGTTGTGTGTCTCATGAGACATTAAGAGTTCCCAATCCTCAATTAGAGGGGTTGAATCTCACATGTGGAGCAGTAAATTCTGAAGTGAAACTTTTGCATTGGTTGTTGTTTGTCGCTGAAATATTGTTTACAATGTATTGGAAGAATGAAATCCCTTCCAAAGGGTTGCTCCGTAGGAATTACTTGCATAAAGAGGACTGTCCAAAACCAACGGTAATTAGCCAAGGTCACCGAGGAGGATAACTGATCTGTTCCCAAATTCAAATGTTCTTATGTGTGGGAAAGCTTTGTGGAGCATACTTTGTCAATTTTGCTTAGCAACTTTGGCCGATGAAATTCATTTCATCAATAAGAACATATTCTATATGTTTTAGTAACTCTTGAAAAGATGATAATACACTACCTTCAAGGGTTTCAATTCTTTGATTAGAATACGCATGGCTGCATGGATTGTGGATGTGGATATGTTGAATGCTTTGAAACACCAAGTAGGGCGAGCACAAGTAGAGGTGAGGGAGATGTGGTTGATGTTGTGAATGAATTCCAGATTTTATTTATCAGAAATGATTTTCTTGTGCCATCCGTTCCTTGAATTATCAATCTTAGTAGAGGTAGAAGGGTTTTGTTTGTTGAATGGTGTAGTATGGTATTAAGAGCTATTTGTTGTTCTAGAGACAAAGGAAGTGTGGAAGATGGTGGTGTGGCATGTATGTTGTTTTTAATTGTGTTTTCCTTCTCTCTCTCAATGAATGATGAACCAATTATCTGCAAATCATGGGGAACGTCATGTATGGTCCAATTATTATGTATGTCAAAATCTCATTTCCCCAACATGTCAAGACAATATAGACCCGTGTTGTTTCCGGGTGAATTTGTGTGAAGACCTACCATTCTTGCGTCATTTTAAGACACCTCTAGAAAATTGTAGGTGGAAAATACCTGGCGAATATCCCCAACCAGTTTCAATGAAAGGTGAATTTGACAGTATTCCAAAACTAAATTTTCACCAGGTTTTTCGAGCCGAGAAACCACAGAGTTCCGTCACACCGATCGATGCACCTTTGACGCATGACAACACGATGTCAATAATAACCCTCATTAATGGTACGCGTCAACACAACGTCAATCAAATCCTTCAAACACCTCTCAAAATTGATGCGTGTCAACAAGGGGGTTGAATGATCAATGGAACCATTATTAACGAAAGGTCGAATTTTTGATGATCAAACAAATTTTCGACCGAGTTTTTTGACGCGCAAATGGTTCTATTTTGACGCGCATCACGCTCAACTGCGTGTGATGCAACAATGGCTCTGATGCAATGGCCTATGCTGTTGATGCATCAATGGACTCTGTTGACGACACGTGTCAATGGCCTCTATTGACACGCATCAATGGCCTCTATTGACGCATCAATGGAGCCTTAATGACACCTCGTCAACATGGCCATGATCGCGCCATCAAGGCCTCGACACATGTCAACAGAGGCCATTGACACTTTATTTGGCCTATAAATACCCTCCCACCGGTCATTTTCTCATTTACACTTTCCGGCTCTCGATTTTTTTTTTTGGAATCCATCATTGTCAAAGACACAAGCACAACTACAATGGTGACTTCAAGTGCTTCCCAACCGCAAGCTCAGGACAAAAATCAAGAAGAGAATCCAGTCCAATCCATGGGCAAGATCATCTATAGGAATCCTTTGTGCCCCCACATCCATACTGTTTTAAAGATGTCTTCCGAATATAAAGATTTGATCGATGCATGTGAGTTTAGTGGGCTCGTTGACATGCCCCATTTCAAATAGATCCAGATATTTTGAATTACCTTCTCTCATCCTACAATACAGAGGATGGCCTTTTTTATGTTACTCTGAACGACGGCCAAATGTTTCAATTCAGTATCGAAGCAAATGACATCCATCGGTTTACGGCCTTCCATTCAGAAATTTACCAATTGTTACAATGAAGGCAACACTCTGGAAGATGACAAGAAATATCTCGAATCAACGTTCGGTTTCCATGTTGATTGTAAGTATAATTCATTTTCATTCATCATTTTTTATTCTATTTTTTATTGTGATACAATTTAGTGTTATAAATTTATATTAATTCCCACTTGTTTGGCATTTACAGCTCATGTCAATAAATCCAGGCATGGTGTGGATATGCAAGCAATTACACACCACTTTCTTGCTGCAATGATTTCATTTTTTCAATCCATAATAGTTTTGCAGGGTTGGAAAATAGATATACCAAACTGGGCCATTGCATACATAGTTGCCACTATCTCAAAACAAAAATTTGATTGGTGCACCTATCTATAAAAAAAAAGAACTGACATAACAAATTCAAAGCTTTCAGAAAAACCCGTCATTTATTCCACAAACTATCTCCTTGGCCTTTATTACGAGGCACTTTTAAATTTAAAAGACAAACCAATTCCTACTTGCACTGACGAGGAGTTGATGAAGTTGTCAATTCCATTTGAAGAACAACAGTATAAACTATTTAGTTTGTATTTCAATTTTCGACATTACACTGCACAGTTATTAACAATTTACGGTTTGTAGAGAAGATTTATTGAAGCCCTTCCCCGAAAAAAGGCGTTATCAAGAGGAAGAGGCCAACAACACGCTGAGGCTTCGGGAGATTCCCAATCTGAAATGGAAGCTCACTCCTCTCCGAACCCTCAACAGTTTGAACTCGTTAAACGCCAGAGAAGTAATACCTTCTCATATATTATTTACAAATTCCAAATTTGTATTTTTATTTTCCAATTTAAATTTTAACCAATTGAATTGACATAACATTCAATGTTGATGACATTACAGGGACTTTGGACCATACTCGTGTTTCAGAAACTCAACCTTCTTCCCCAACTCACTCCATATAGTCACATGCATTCATATCTTCTCAACAACCACCAAATACTACTCCTACATGGCCACCCTTAGCACCGTGAAAAACTACCCCTCGACAACAAGGTACAACTTTTGAATACTACGTTTAATTTCATAGTTTTTGCCTTTTTGATTGTTTTCTAGTTTTTCATGTTTTTTCTTGAACTTTTCAGCACATTGCAGTCCTTCTGTTCAAACAACGGCACCGACCCCCTCAACCAATAATTTTTAAAATGCCAACCAGAGGAACAGGAAAAAGAACATTGGTAAACGCATGCCAATTGCTCCGGCCCCTAGCGGGACACTAAACATTGCCTCCTCCTTTCAATTCCAACCCTCTCACTTGGTGGCTTGCCCAGTGCAACGGGCATATCAGTTTTGAATAATATAAATTTAGATGAAGATTATTTGGGCATTGATAAAGAATGACCCAACTAGTTTTTTCAATACCCATGAGATGATTCAAGGCCAAGTATATACTTCAATTTCAACATGCTTTACAATATTGAATTACATTTCAATTTAAATTTATTTATCTAATCTTGATTAATTTTATCACAAACAGGATCAAAGCCACCCAAAGGCAGTAAAAAGTAGCAGCAGAGTTGATCTAGCCAAAAGCCCCCATACTTCTCCAGCAAGATCATCTTCATCAGATACAGATGGTGAACAATTGCTACCTTTTCCTTTGGAGAACTTAATTGGTTATGATTGTCAATCCCATGTCAGTGAGTTTATTCTACCTCATATCAATCAGCTCATAGAATGGGAGAGAAGGGCTAAAGTTCTTATCAATGAGATTATTAGTCATTTTGAAAATTATTGGCAAAGAGATAGTTTATACGCTGCAGTCCAGAATCAACCTGCGAAGATGGATTCCTTACTTACCCAAGTAAGAAGTGGGACTGTCACGTATAACAACAACTATAAAGATGACATTTTGGATAAGACATTAAACAAATTGAAAATATTAGTGCTGAGGCCCAGCATATTTTAACAAATGGTCTAAGGACAAGGATCTGGTAGCAGTTGCAAATGCCGAGAGAGATAGAGCGGTTGTAAGTACTATCACTTTCAAACAATTTTTCTTGTTAATTTGAAATTTTCATTTTTTAGTAATATGTTGAATTGACATTACTTTTTTGTGCAATTGAAATATGAAAATTTGAAGAGTCAAGCAAAGGTATTCCAAGTTCACTTGGAAACAACGAAGAACAGTTTATCCATAAATGAAGAATTTGAAGGAAAATAT
Source organism: Taxus wallichiana var. yunnanensis (assembly GCA_018340775.1). NCBI lineage: Eukaryota > Viridiplantae > Streptophyta > Pinopsida > Cupressales > Taxaceae > Taxus > Taxus wallichiana. The sequence continues at coordinate 554,227,599 of CM031242.1, read as the reverse complement.
TGTTTTGGTTAACAAACAAAACAATACACTAAAGCGGATAATTAAAGAGCATGGCTTCGACCCTGAAATATTATTCAAAGCTAAGGCAACAACTGATCCAAATTTGTTGTCCCATGGAGATGCGACAAAGCAAGAAGAAAGAATTTTAAAAATCTGACAAAGTGTTGCATGTGGAAGATCTTATAAGTTCTGGGGTTATTTCTACTTTGGGAAAGGGGTACAACCACAGGGGAAGAAACCATTGGGGAAAGGAGCACAGAGTTGAAATGGATATAGAAAAAGAGGGTTGAAACTTTTATTATTGAGTGTGGAAACTTTAAATATTGAGTCTATATTTGAAAATTTGTAACATTGAATGTTGTGGTCATGGTATTTGAATTTTATTATCTGGATTTGATAGCCTTTTAAAATTTGAAATACTATATAATCTTTAATTTTGATTGCATATGGATTTGATAGAATTTTTAGATTGTATATGGAGTTTATGCTTTTTGGTTTACTCTTAATGGTGATTGCATTAGATAGGGATGAATCATGATGATGTATGTTTCTTGTTTACTTGGATTATCATGAATTGTATGTGGACGTAGATTTAGCTTCAAGCACGATAATTCTTCTTCTCTAGACATTAGAATGGATATAGATGATGATGAATGATGATAATGGATAATTGTTTTAAAAACATGGAATGATGATAGATGATGATGAATGATGATGAATGATGATAATGATATGATATATATGGATGATGATCAATTTTATGTGGACGTAGATTTAGCTTCAAGCACGATAATTCTTCTTCTCTAGACATTTAAACTTGTTTTAAGATAATTCTTCTTCTCTATACTTGTAATGATATGATCATGATGTCATTAGAATGGATATAGATGATAAATAAATGGAATGTGTTAAAATGGATATAGATGACATTAGAATGGATATAGATGACATTAGAATGGATATACTTGTAATGATATGATTATGAATTGTTTTAAAAAATGGAATTGTTTTAATAAATTTAAATTAGATAAATAATTGTTTTAATAATAATTGTAGTGTCAGGACTCAGGATTATGATAATGATATGGTGATGATATGATATATATGGATGATGATGAATTTTATGTGGATGTATATTATAAATTGTATAATGTATCGTGGATTATGAATTGTATAGTATGGAAATATCTTCCTCTGTAAAATTCAATTGTGTCATTTTATCCCACAAAGTTAAAAAAATATATCAAAGCATGAATAAATTAAACATAATTGTAAGAAATCAAGAAAGAAATATATCAAAGCATTTTAAAATATAAAAAATAAATTAAACATAATTGTAAGAAATCAAGAAAGATGATATGATAGGGTTTAACTTACCTCTAGTGTATTAGATTGTTGTGAAATCATCACTGGTAATGTGCTAGATCTTTGTTTTAAGAAAACTCAACACGAGAAATGGATTAGTAGAAGATGGGTGATCACATTGTGTAAGAAAGTACCAGCTTCCTCGGATGGATGTCAACCCACGTTTTCAAAAAAAAAAAAAGATTGTTTTAAATAAATGTAAAATATAGACTCATCTTTAATGAAATGAGATTAAAGTAACAAACAATAAGATTAAGGTGAAGAAGATACCTATTTAAAGTTGAAATCATCACTGGTAATGTGCTAGATCTTTGTTTTAAGAAAACTCAACACGAGAAATGGATTAGTAGATAGATGGGTGAGTTGCCTGACATTGTCAGTCCCGAGAAGTACCAGCTTCCTGATGGATGTCAACCCACGTTTTCAAAAAAAAAAAAGATTGTATTTAAATAAATGTAAATATATAGACCTGTAACATCTTTAATGATAACAAGAGCTGAAAAAATGTAAAGTGACAAACAATAAGATTAAGGTGAAGAAGATACCTATTTAAAGTTGAAACAATCCATTATCAATAGCTTCTTCAAACTCGATGTTCTCTTCTGTAGAGTGTGACGATGCGCCAATTCCACTCTCAACGTTGGGAACAGTTGTACTTGTAGCTGTATTATTCACACCTCTTCTTTCGCAAAGGGAATTCCAATGCACAATTTCTCTGATCAAAAGGAAAGGTTTCCATGGAGTATCGAGAAACATAACACCTCATGCAACTTTCCAGATTTTTATCCAACCTGTTTCTCAGTTTTGATTTTATAAATGATAGTGCACTGAAAACCCTTTCATCCTCCATAGACCCCAAAATCATTGTTTGGCATAACTCATATAATCTGAAATATTCACTGATATCTTCTTGTAAGATAGAACTTTGATAGATTCCTCGCCACAACCTTGTAATAGCACCACTTTCAGAAGGTTCATCTAAATTTTTATATTGGTTCCTCATTGTTGTTGCAAAATTTGTTGATTGAAATTTTAATAAATCAGCATTCAATATACCTTTGATTTCCATACCCTTGAACTCTGAAGTCTTTGTGAAATGTTCCATTATTGTACCCATGGATTTATGGAAATGCTTTCTTACAAAGTCAGCATGACCACCTTCAGTATTCCAAAAATTAGGATTCATCACACCCATGGCTTCAAGAATTTTATCTTTGGAGAAACGTTCTCTAATTTCTTATGATAAGGATTCTAAAATTTTCTTAAGCTTTATTCTTGTTTCAACTATAATAGACTCAAAGAGATTACGTGTCACAGGAACATCTTCTCGTTCCGATCCTGTAATATCTTGACATTTTTGCACAATGTGCAGTGGTATGTCCCTCCCATTAACAGTGATGCAGAGGTGATCATGGATATTAAATCTCAAATAGTTACTGGGATTTTTAAGATCTAATAAAGCTTTCCAATTCTCAAAAATAGGTGTATCAAAACTATCTTGGGAATAATACAAGATATCAAGACTTTGACATACCATTTTTCTCATCCGTATAAAATCCACAATATAGATTAATCTTCCCTATGTGCATGCTTCATCAATGTATTGATCTCCTATAACATTGGAAGAATACCAACCAATGTAAGCAATGTCTCCAAATCAGTTAAATGGAACAACAAGTCCCTCACCCTATCAACTTCATGATGGTATTTGTGCATGAAACCAACCAACGAAGGATACTCCTCACGAACTCTGCATGCAGTTCATACAAGGAGATCCATCTAGTCTCAACATCTTTCAAAGTTTTTTTCCATCTGTAATTCCAATTGCAAATTTCTGAACTCAAGAAATCACTTTGGGCTGCTTGACATATAGGCATGAAGTTCTCTTATAAGGTCTTCTAATTTAGCAACATTTTCATGGTTGCTTACCATTTTATACGCTAAATTCATTCTATGAGCCATACAATGAATTGGTAGCATATATGGGGCCACTTTGTTGTTTGTAATCTAACACACAACCCTGTTCGGTGACCCTACATGACAGATGCACCATCTGCTCCAACGCATACCAACTTCATAGCAATTTCATAATCAGTCATTCCAACAATATCTTTCAAATGAGAAACAACTATTTTATGTAGGTTTTCGGCATTGTAGTTTTCAACCATTTTCATAACACCCAACAGATGAGGTGTCCTTATATGATTTTCTAAAGTATAGACGTGGATACATACCCATGCAATGTTGTCGACTGCTGTCACTTCATCAATTGAAAGAGAGATAAACTTTGATTTTTTTACATTCTCTTTCAAATCTTCCTTCTCTATCATCGAAAGGCATTTTTCCATTTCCCATCCACTACTTTCAGACCAATGAGACTGAGGTACATTCAACATTCCATTATATTGATACAAAACTTTGAAATCGAGGAAATCCAAAATCGGTCTTCCTTTTTTTAGTATGTGAAATAGAGTAGAGAATTGTATGAGTTTTGCATGTAGATTTGTTTGATTCATCTTACCAATATGCGATGTGATCGTTCCTCCCTTTTCCAAGAGATGTCTATGTTTTTTTCTACTCTGCCTCATATTCCACTACGTATCTAACATGCATGCATTCTTTTTCAGTTTTCCACCTGTGTGTTTTGATTTTCTGCCATCCGCCCCATTACAGTCAAATATTGTTTTCCACAATGTTTTTCTATAGTGTCCAGCTTCATTTGCATTTTTTTTGCTTTCCCAATTTCCACGTACATATTGTACATGTACATTCAGATGGGATCTCTTCAGAATTAGATGATTGTATAGGTTCGATAAATGGAAATTTAGCTGCCCAATCAAACTTGTATGACCTACCAATGGTCCACATATTCTTGTTCATTTTCAATGTTTTACTTTTTTGAGTAGAATTTTGAGCAATATCACAATCACCTGGTTTCCTCTTTCTTGACCGAATTTGAATTTGATTTTTGTGTTCCATTTTGCTGAGTATTTGTATGTGTGATATCTTGATGCACTTCTGGTTGCACCCCAACAGAACAATATCTTCAAGATCTGGCATATTATCGTAGGTGTCATTTGTTTGACTTTGATACTATGCAGAATGCATGTCCACCTCAATAATACCTTCCACACAGTCAATATTCTGATTCTTTGTGGTGGCATCTATATGGTTGGTATTTTCAATATCTGTATCCACAGAGTTTCCAAAATACTTGAAGAGTGATTTCTAAGATTTCTTAGTTACTTTTAGGGTCTTCGCATTCTTAGAACTAGCACCTTCCATTATTCTGAAGAGAGTCCTACATCAACAAAAGAACCAAGTAGCGATCTACTATTGCGCATCAACAAGGTCAATAATCAAAGGCATCAATAATCGCAACGTCATCAAGGTGTCAAAGCATCATGCAGAAGGTGTCACTGCTAAGGTCGTGCATCAAATCTCAACTACTCTCACAGCATCAACTCGCGCTACAACTGCCCTATCGCATGCAACTCTCTCTGTCACATCAAAATATTCCTCTTTTCAAATGCTTACCCTTTGTCACACAATCAACTCTTTGTCACACGTCATCGCAATAACTCTTTATCCACATGTCATCAACAACTATATCCCCGTCATCGCATGTCAACAACTAACCCTAACAGGCTAACAACAATCTCTGGTGCTTAAGAGTATGTGAGTTCAAACTTCACGGTATTGGTAATTTGGTAAGCTACTTGAGGTATACTACCCTAACGAATCACCTAGGTTTTTATAGGAGATGTTTTCAAATGAAGGTGAAGCCGACCCCCAAAAAAATATACTGTATATTTTAGGTGAACAGACACCGACCCGCTTTGAAAAAATCACCTTTTCAAAACTTTATATGCATTGAATAAAGTGGTTGTTTGTTGTGCATTGATGTCACTTTCAACGACACGTCTCGAGAATATCTTTTACCACCATTTAATGATACAAATGGACGGCTACACATAACAAGTGGTAATTTTTGCAGCATGTGGCATGTTTCTTGTGTGCTTATGTCATGTTCAACAATGCTTTCTGTGAGCATTTTATGGATTGCAATATGTGCTGGAGAATCTACATCTGCATCTCTTGAAAATCTGGATAGCATTTGGTGATATGTTTTTGAACGTTGCTCAACTTTTGAAGCATATTTTACAATATACTTAAGAATGGCATGGCGGGAAAGTACCGGTTGTAATCGAAATTTGCTCTCCATATGTATACCATTGTTTGATTGTGGATGTTCAATCGGTCATCATTTCTAGAAGGGAGGTTCTTAATTTTCCCATCACTTTCAATGTGTAAGGAAGAAGTAGGTTGTGTGGCCTAGGGGGTGTTGTACTTACACTACAGCTGTGATTTCTTTCTACGTAGGCATGTCTTCTCTAAACATTTAGTGTGGCACCAAACTATATTAAGAAGTTCTTCAAGGTCTACATGCGGGGGGTGGATAGAATTTGTGTTGTATCTAGCAAGAAGCAAGGTTGTCTAGGAGTGACCTACGAACAAAATTCAAGTGGTTGCAAAAGCCGGGTTCCAGGAAGACATGAACTTAACAAAGTATTGTTTTTTCACCTCAATAACTATTGTATCCTCCCAATCCATGTGATGCCCGCTAAAACAACCCACTTGAGACTCAAGAACAACCTAGGATTAGTTAGGAAAAATTATGGAATAATTTTTTTTGTTTAAAAGAGTCTACAACTAGGTTACAAAAAAGCAATTGCCACTAACAAGTTCTAGATCAATTCTAATCCACTAGAATATTCTTTCTTTAATTAACAATTATTAGAGGTTATAAGGTCCAAAATCTAGGTTTAGAAGATTTAATTAGGTTAAGAGGGTAATTCCTCACCATACCCACTCTCTAATAGGCTTTAAAGATTCAACTTGATTTTTCCCAAATTAATGCATTCAAAATTTTCCTAAATCATTCCCATTGGATAGGAAATTTCCTCATTTTCCAATTATATAAAGAAGTCCTCCTAACTCCTCATATTTTTCAAGTTATGGGCCGGTAGGCCTCAGGGTGAAAAATTTTCCCCAGAAGCGGCGGGGAGGGAGAATTTTTTCCCCAAAGGTGGGTCGGTGGGCCGCGGGAGGAAAATTTCCCCATGGGCGGTCTCCAGATCAATGTAGGGAGAAAATTTTCCCAAGGGGCAGAAATCCACCTTTGCACCCACGCTTCCACGAGTCCACGAGGGACACGTGGCATCTCCTAAGCCAATGGGAAAGCGGGTGGTGGGAATTTTTTTTTACGCCCGAAGGGAAAAAGGGTAACATTCACTTGCACCTCTGCCACACACCTTGCCTTTGCCACATGGCAGCTCTGATTGGCTAGGGGCCGGTGGGGAAAATTTGGAAAAATTTTCCCAAAATTTTCTGAAATGTAAAAAGGAAAAAGGGACCCGCTCCTTCATCGTTGCCTCGCAACGCATGTGGCAGCTCTGATTGGCTACGGGTTGGTACAAGAGAAGGTTAAATACAAAAAAATAGAGGATTTTGTAATTTAATGGTGCAAAAGTGTTGAGATTATGATCCACTCCCAAGTGTATTAGATTAGGTGAACAACCTTCAAATACAATGTGTTTTTGTATTTGAATATTTTTAGTTTTGAGTTAAAAAATTATTGAAATTAGATGTGTTATTTTAGAAGGGTTATGGTTAATAATTTTAAAATATCACTTTTAGTACATTTCAAATACAATACACACATTTAATGTTTGTCCACATTAGATTATTTGCATGTTTTAATATTTGAAAAGGTGGTATTTAAAATTATGCTATATCAATTGTGTATTATAAGTTATTCGTAGATTTTTATTCTTGAATATTGATATGTTTACAATGTTGTGAGGAGTGTTAATAAGACAAGGTGTAGCTTTAAAATGGAAAAGATTTAAGATTTTCCTTTTTAAGTACAAATTTATTTATTTATTTGATAGGTTTATAGTTTTTAGTTCAAGATTTATAATATTTATTTTTCTAGTTCTAATTTCTTTTGTTTTAATACTTTTTATGATATTTATTTTTGAGTCATAAATGATGCTTGTATTATCAAAACCATTTATCATTATTTAGATTGATAAAAGACGTTGATCATAGTTCGGATTATGGAGATCATTCAATTTATTTAACTTTTTAAAACCCAAGTATAAAGGCTTATATAATTATATACAAAATTTGGAATTCATCAAAAGTATGTTCTGATTAAATATTTGTTTCCTGCTGAAAAATGGACACATTAAAAATATATGGCCCTCGATTTTGAGTTCATGTGCAAGAGTTATGGCTTTAAAATATTAAATAGTTTTTAGGGTAGTAAAAGCTCGTTTGTCAATTTTGCAACCTTAAGAAGTGGCTTTCACAATGGATAGTATGTAAATAGGACTAGTTTCATAAATGACATGGTGATTACAAAATCATTGAATTCTCTAAAGTGGTGACTTTACTAGATTATAATGTACATGAAGATTAAAGGCAAAGGAACATCATCTTTTCAACTTTTGAGCTTCTAGGCATGCTTAGCAAGTGTTATAGTTGTATAAATGAACCCATGAAACTTTAGATAAGAAGAGAAAGTGCATACGATCAGTTGTGTTCATTTGAGTGTAATCGAGTCTAGTTGAAGACTACAATGTGATAATGGATGGGTGTAGTACTCTTGTTATGTAGAGAAACAAGTTCTATCTATTGTAATACTTAAGATAACATAGTACTTATAAAACTACAACAAGACAACAAGATGAACAACCTTGGTTTTCGACATTGGGATTTTTAATGTAAGATCTTGTGTATTTTTTTCTTGCAAATTTTTAATTATTCTATCTCAAATAATTAAGGGAATTCAAGGATTTGAATATATAAATGCAAATACTCTTAATAGAAATAAGCATGAACTAATTTTTTCTCTAATAAAGATAAACACATGTCATATTCTTGGTGCACTATGGTTATGAGGTCCAATTGAATTGTAATCCTACATTGGGTAGTAGCATGGCTAGAGTATGAAGAGTTGTATGCAATGTGTAATGTCCCCAAATGGAAATCTTTTGACCTCAAACAACATAGAGGCAAATCACATTCACAAACACAAATTATCACAAGATATATAATAAATTATGAATGCATATTTAAATTTTATACAAAAATAACGAATTACATGGAAGATGAAAATCACTAATTAAATTAAGTCATTCATTAATTACTTGACTCAAATCAGCTGAATTTATTATTGCAAAAGCGCAAGAAAGATACCATATTTTCCCTCAAAAGTAGCCTAATTTATTTTATAAAAAACTGCAGACTACCCCTTCAAATACACAACCAAAAATACCAATTTTTGACCCAAAATTCACACAAATTTGCTGATTTAATTTCCAAAAACCATTAGATGTAACAAAAACATAAATCAGCTCCGAAAAAATCAAAAACACCCAAAATTAGCTCCCTAGATAGGTCGCTCCACCTTGAAATAGATGGGAATGAAGAAGAATCAACAATAACCTTTATTTTTCTCCAAACCCTTGGTAGATTTGCAAAGTAGAGCCCTTAAAAACTATTGGAAAATATAATAAAACATAAATAACTCCTTGACCTTCAATGGGAATCCCTTAATGGAGAATCCTCTCAAATGGAAGGAGTTTTCGTTCTTCTCCTGAAGACCTTAAGAGGGCTTTCATCCTTTGAAGTATTTTACAAAGCTTTCAAGCTCGGACAAAAAATAGAATATTTTGTTAAATTGAAGAGATGCTTTACAAATCCAAGCCCACTTAATTTTATGATAAATCTTAGCTTAGTAGCCACCCAACACCGATCACCTCGTTTGGCCCGCATTTAATTCTTTTTTGTCCTTGTATCATCCCTAACATGGGTCGCATTTTCTCCTCGGGAGAAATAATAATTATAAAGTGGCTTTCCTTTTTCTAATTTTACTTTATCTTTTCTTTCCTTTTCTCTTTTATTTTTATTAATTCATTAATAAATTCAGATAAGTTCTTTTTATAAAGTTTCTTTTTATTCACTTTATAATAATTGATTAAGACAATAGTTTAAATTTTTATCACACCTTATCCGTTAGGAAACTTGAGATTGGGATAAGGGTCTTCTAGTGTTTATTTTAGGAAGTAGGAAATTTCAGTCCTCCCTTCCCCAATTGTTTATTTTAGGAATTAGGAAATTTTAGTCCTTGTATAGATTGAGGACTAAAGGCATAAACTAGGCCTCTTAGTGGCTCTTTAAGACCTTGATAAACAAAAACACAAGTCTTATCTCATCGATATCTAACACCATCATTGCAAACCTTTAAAAACCATAAATATATTTATCTAGAGATTCTTCTTGCTTGAGTTGGGTTAAATTTCTAAAATGCATATTTAGGTCCATCTGTCAAATCTCTCTATCAAAGATAGAATGAATTCCCCAATAGTGTTCCTACTTCTTGGAAGGTGTATGGAAGGTGGTCGAATAATGTCAATCTTGGGAAATGAAATAAGAACTTTCTATCAAATGATATGGAGAATGTTAAGACTATGTATGGTTGCTTGAAGGTCTACATTGGTGTCCCAGACAAGATGTATGAAATGTATTTATGGTTGATAATCTATACATGCCTAAAGTGAAGAAGTAAACCTTGATAATAACAAATGAAGGATCTACAGATGCTCTATTACTTAGACATGTGTTGTTTGGACTATGAATTGAGATAATATAAGCCCTGAGTGGCATAAAAAGGGTAATATAATTACATTATGGTATAAGACAAAAAATTTTGAGCTAGAAAACAATTAAGGCACTATCTTGGTATGTTCTTGATGATGAATTATGCCCCTACTTTAGGAATTCATGAAACAAGTTAGTCATCTAGTGTGAATATAATCTAAATAAGAGTATAATGGTACATTATAGGTTTATTTAGATGCTTGTCTAAGGTTACCATATTATGTCATATTCCTTTATTCAAGTTTAATGCATAACAAGTATGTTCATACTCTTGGAAGACTGCATGGAGAAGATAAGAGTTATATCAAGCCTGTGAATTACAAAAGTGAGTTTCTTCGTTAACAATGAATATGTATAAGAATGAGAATGTGTCTTGAAGTCTATTGGTGCATATTTCACAAGGTTATGAAGAAACAAGGAAGGTTGTGTTGGTGCTCAGATCTGTCTTGCCCCATTTGCCATTATTTTCCTCTCGTATGTGTATTGTGAAATTCTCTGCCTTTTGATATGGGTTTCCTGAAAATTTTTCTTTACATTTGAGATGCTTTGAGTTGTTTGCAAAATCCATGGTCATGTCCCTCCTTGAAGAAGTCCCCGAGTCTTCTTTTTTGCCCCAATTTCTTCAAAGTCTACAGGCTCTGCCATTTTTCCTATTTGAAAATTGGAAAAAATCTGAAAGGTGGGCTCATTATAGTGTTTTGCGGAAAAATCAAAAAAATTTCTCCCGATGGTCTATGGGATAGTTAGGATGCGGGTATGCGTAGCACGCGCAAAGGTGAAAAAGCCACAAAAGGAACCATATGTTGCGGGAATGTGGAGGTCAACGGCCCTCATGGCCCGGTCAACGACAGACGCATAAGAACAAGGAAGCCTGAATAAGGCGATGCAGAAGAATTTATCTGGGATAGACAGACACATAGACCCGATTTTTTTGAAATAGCTGCAGTGAAAATAAAAAGTCAATGTTTGACCTCCCAAACTTCAAATGACCATAACTTTTGACTCGAGCTCCGATTTTCATAAAATTGGACTTTCTAGAATGAGTGCAATGTCCTCTGCATCATTGGATTTTCTTAATTTTGATGAGGGTAGATATATTAAAATAAAAGAAACATATTCGGATCTAGTCAATTAATGCTCATTCCCATCAAATGACAGAAGATGCCTCACCGACCCAAAATAGCTGCTCACACTCAGAAGGCCATAAATTTTGCATTTCTCAACAAAATCGTACAAAATTGGTACCGTTGGAATCATGGCTCTGATCCCAATGCACAACAATTAAGAAACTCCAGATTCAATGAAGGATATATAGATATTTTGTATAATAATGTGACCAGGTTCATAACTTGTTTTATTTGGTGGTTGGGAGTGCAATTAAGAGGCATGGTTATCATTATTTCACTGTTGCAAGTCATGGGATAGTATGGGGAGCCTTTTCCAAGCAACATAACATCATTTCAATCGATTTAATACCTCTTACTAGTGGTTGAAGGATAGATTTCTAGAATTCCATTTTCCCTCTCTCTCTCTCTCTCTTATTTTATTTATAAGTAGGAGTGTAGGAGGTCAAAAAAGAGGAGGATGAGGAAAATTTTGACAAATCCTATCTTTTGAGAATCCTGTATATCTCTTTTGTATTAAGTTCGATCATGTCAAGGTGGTTGCAAGTGTATAGCCATTGACAAGCTCTGATATTGTTCTAGAAACTTTCCCCTATTGAAAAACTTAATCAAACTCGAGTTATTCTATGTGGATCTTATGCAAAATGTGTTTGTTTCATTTTAGAATTCATGTAAATAATTTTTCTTGTTCTGTTGCAATCTTGTATCAAAATCTATCTTAATCACACAGGTCTCGATCCTTGTGATAGTTTAGTGGTATCTACAATCTCATTTCTCAGAAGAGCTTTCATCTGGGAGTGAAATAAACGATTTAAAATCACTTTTCTTTCATTTGTTGATAGAGATTATTTGTTAGCCTTTGGGTGTACCTCAGATGTGATTGATATTAGATCTTGATGTTTTATTGAGTCTTCTAACTTGAGCCTTCATGTTAAAATCTCATAGATTGTGTGAAAAAGTGAAAATTTGGGCTTCCATTTGAGTACATATTTTGGTTAAAGGAACATTTTATCTATTTTGAAGTATTTTGTTGTCTAGACTTTCCATTTTGTAAGAGTTCTCAGATATTTGGAAAATCAAGTTCATTCTCCTACCAAAAGTTATTTAAAAACAACTAATCCTACCCATACTACCCTTGTTTGTCATGTGTGTATACAAATGCACAAATTTTACTACCAAAACATGCAGAAACAATCAAGATTCTAAATGTGTTTAGTAGCCTAAACCTTTCCTAGAGAATATCTCCACTATCTAGAGTGACAACTCGTGAGAGTTAGATTTTGTTGCATTGATCATATTTTCTTCAAGGTCTCCTTAACAACTTTATTAGGAAGGATATCTCCATATCCTCCATAAATAAAAGGTTACAAAAAGGTTCTCTCACCTTGGTTGAAAGGCACAACCATAAAGTAGTGAGGATAGGTCAAATCCTCTTAAGGTGCTACCCACTCCTTTTAAAATACTAAGTGCTAAGAAGTCGAAATGACTTGCTTCCCAGCCTAAAAAAATGACACACATAACTATCTATCTACCTCTGAGCATCTTGATCAGATCCATGATGTTGCTTGGCCTTTGAAGGAGATTAAATTTGGGTACCAGCAGGTTGAGCGACTTCTTAGAGCTAAAATTCAAATCATATAAAGATAATGATAAAATATGAAATGGTGAGAAATGATAAGCTACAGTGTCCGAGTCCGATCATTAAGGACTGTAATGGTATTTACTAACTATTGGAGACTATAACATGGTCTCTAGAAAATGTTGGGTGATCCAGATAGACTGCAGAGTTATAAAAATCCTATAATGAAGGATCAATACTTGACTGAAGGATTTTTGAAACACTACAAGTGCATCATAAGTTAAGGTATGTATGTTTGAGTTCATAACAATGTTGTAGGACTATAAGTGTGCTATGTGGGACCAATTATTGGGTTATCATTTCATGAGTTATGAATGAGGATTTTTGCATCTTGAAATGAGTATGAAGGATCACAAACATGACTAGGTATATAAATATGGAAGAGTTAGTTATTCCTAATTGAGAAGTAGGGTTACAAATCTGTGTATGGTTCCTTGAGGTTTATAGTGTGTCTAAGGTAGGGAGAATTGGTTATGAACTACAAATAGGAGTAATAGATAACATAAATACTTGTAAGACAAGTGGTATTAGCATGAGGAATTATAAGTGATAAGGCTTGTGAAAAGATAAGGTTGACCATTCAGTTGCTATAGTGTTTAAAGTTAAACATATGACTATGTATGAAGGTTTCATGATGGACTCCATAATGGCATTTTCTGAAAGGATGCTTGAAATAGTCTTGAGACTTGAAGTATGTAGACAAGTATACATGCAAGAAAGTTATTAATGTCTTGCACCTTGAATGGATAAGTGTATCATGTCAAATTTCTATAGGTTATTATTGTGCACAAAAATGTGATGCTACAATTTTTCAAGGTATTCTAAGGAAGGGTTGTTTGTTTTAATGATGAATTAAGTGTATAAAATGTTAAAAAGGTTTACATGGTTTTGGATTAGATGACAAATGCATCATGATAGGTGCCACAATAGTACTATTTTAGGGCTCTAGAGCATGTTGAAACCTGTCATAGCATGTTATAGGTCCGTAGGAGGCTCTTGAGGCAAGGAGATCCAGTTTGATCATGAAGCAAGTAATCTAGGTGAACTAAGGTGTTTAGAAGTGCTAGACTAGCTGAGTTAGTCGTGATTGTAGGCAAAATTCAAGGGAAAGTGATTTTGTGACTCAAACAAGTATAATAGCAACTAGAGAAGACCAAATCACTAAAAGTGTTGATTCGGGGATGTAAAACGAAGTTTAGTCATCTCTATGACATCCAAGCAAGGTAAGTACTCATTTTTTCTTTTTCAGCTAGAGAAGGATGGTACAAACCCGGGGGAGATATAGTGAGTTGAGTTATGATGAATACATTTTTATAGAGAATGATAAGTTGGGAAAAAGTGGTCTAAAATGTTACTTCGGGCTTTAGGTCCAAATTATTCCATACAAGATGTTAATGCAAGATACAAGTTTGTATAAGAGTGTTTTGAATTGAGACAAGGAAAGAATTTTTACGATGATGTTTCAACATCAAAATCAGAATTTTGGCATGATTATGAGTGTTATACATATTATCAAGGACTTATTCTGAATGCTCCCATGAAGTAAAGAGGTCAAATTCATAGTTTAGTAAGGTATAACATGCATGTATGCTTGATTGATGAGTTTGATTAAAATTTCCAACCAAAATTGATCATAAGAGGTTGAAGAAGATTAAAATCATGCTTGTATAAGTATCATTTTTCATTAATGTAAAAAGGGGAGAAGAACTAGGTGTTTTCCGTAAATGACAAAGGAGGAGATTGTTGACATGTGTGATTATAGGTGTTATCATGGATGTAAAATATAATTAATGATAAAGAGGATTATGGAAGAGTGATAGGAGATGATAGGAATGATGTTGACATGGTAAATTAGGTAATGACATGATGGCATGAATGGAAAAGGTGATAATGGCTTGGTCTAGGAAGCCTAATCAAGTGATCTAGCTAGCGTCAGTGATGGAACATGGTGAGTAGAGTTGCATGGTGGCTTTAGGAACATGGTTGTGGGATAGATATTATGATAGGATTATGTTGATACACTCACATGATTTTCAAGCTGCAACTAAATACTAAAGGATTAGTTTCAAGTGCTCATCTAGACCTATTCTAGGTGCTTAGAGGCCAAATGAAGCATGATGATGAGTTACAAAGCCATGTGAGATCATGAAGTAATTTAAGTGAGAGATACATGATGTATCAAGTTTTTAAGGGCATTTAGAGTGATTTCATATGTAGGTATGAGGTTATTCTCACTACAAATTAACTTAAACCATACAAAACCCTAAGGGCTAGTCATGCAAATGAGATGGTATATGAAGATGGAGACCTATTTGAGATAAGTTGATGTTTGTAGATGATGAAAAAGGGTGTCTTAGAAGTTTGAGATATATTTAAAGTCATTATGAAGAGAAATTTGTAAGTTATGATGTTCTAGGAATAATAGGGTGCTTGTGAATGTCAATCTAGCTCGAATTGTGAATTTCTGATGCTCATTGTGAATTATATGTTTTGAATGGGACCTTGTGGCTTTCAGGCATGTTTTTAAATTGATCCAAGAGTATTAAAAAAATAAGGGATTGGTTTCATCCTTAGTTTTTTATGAACAATTGTTAAGAAGGTCACCTTCTTTTATTAGTTTGAAACCCTAGCTCAAAAGTGGTAGGAGAGATCTTATCTCAGTAAATGCCTAGAATGGATTCATTTTTATAGTATTATGGTTCGATCTTATATAGTAATCCTTAATATTTCCATAAAGGTATGATAGAGCATGTGATAGTTTATGGACCCCACTCAAACATGAAAGTTTCTAAAGATGTTCAATTTGTGGAAAAGTATCCCATTGAAGGTGTTGACTAAATTGACATCGATTGGAGATTGAGATTTTTAATAAATTTCTATGATATTTTCAAGTCATGATTAAGGTCCTAGAGGGAAAAGTGTGCCCTATTTATGATGACTGGTCTTTGGGCCCAAAAAGAGTAGTTCTGAGTAGTTGCAGAGATTGACCTAGTTGGATTCCTTCCACTTGTATTTGGAAGGAAATGTAAGATGTTTTGGAAATTAGATTCAGATATATTTCCAATTATGTATGGTTTATTTCTTAATGAGGTGATATGATAGGTGAACCATCTCAGTTTGTGAAGAATAAGTTTGATTGTTTCAGGATAATATTTCCCTAAGATTGATGTAGACGTATCATGTTTTGGATTATTTGATGCTTTCCATCTATTATAGAGTGACTAGGGATGATTTTTTCCATATTTAAGGAAATTAGAGGTCTTTAAAGTGGCATAAAGTTTGAAAAAAAGTTGTCTTCAAAACTTGCTTTTGGGGAGCTCGGTTTGGTGAAGTGGAAAGTAGGTGTGGTTTGTATTGATGGATGTTTCATGAGGTATATAAAGATATATGTTAGTGAATTTCAATGGAACATTTGAGGCACAATGGTGTGATTTTGAATTCCATAGGTGAAGACAGGGTTCCTAGATGCAATTGTTTTATGAAGGAAATGGTCCTTCTTGATAGAGTTAGGACTAATTATATTAGTGAAAGTTAATGTGTGAGAATGTATAGTTTTGTTATGATATATTTGACATTTTATGGTGCCATATTTTGAGGTCTTTGATGAGCCGGTGATGGGTTTTGAGCCATTTTTGGCTTGTATGGATGTCTTGGTGTATGACCAACCGACATGGTCCCATATTAGGAATTTAAACAGATGTATTTTTTGTTTTTGAGTTACATGGTCCCATTTTTTTGTAAAAATGGAACTCAAAACGAGTTACCGATCAAAAGTTATAAGCTTTTAATATTTTTGCTCATTATTTATTTTAGTTGCCACTAAAACAAAATAAATTGTTGTTTCCTTCACCACACAAATAAAATTAGAGGAGGCTCAAGTTAAGCACCTACTAGTAGGAATCACAAGTTTTAAGCCCTCATATGACCATACCATATGACCAAAGGCTAAGAATTTTAATGGGTCCCACGCCAAAAAAGGAAAGATCCGAAAACCTTCCTGCGCACAAACCGAGACAAAAATACGCCGTAAACAAAAAATTACTCAGAGATCATGTAGATCTCAAAAAAAACAACAAACCCAAAAAAATAATCCCACAATTTTCTTTTCTTGTGGGCATGAATCCCGAGGTGATCCAGTGTGCTTCTCTGTAATAACAAAAAAACCACAAAAAAATGACTGTTTGCGAAAACGGCCAAGTTTATGATGTCGATCTCAAGGTTTTCACACCTTCCGAGATCCAATGGAAGCCTCTATTTTCCATAAAAATGCATGCAGCAACAACATACAACCAAATCCCAAATATATGAATATACAATGAATTTATTTGCAAAATAAAACTTACAGACGGATGCCAACAACAATCTCCTACTTTGATACCATTGAAATTGATCTCGCCAGTCTTTGAGCACGAACCTACTTTTGTTGCTTCTAAACCTATGAGGCTTGTTACTACATACTCTTCCACATTTGTGCCTATTACAGTACCACATGTTGTGTATCCTACTTCTTCTCGATTGCATGTCTTTATTAAGAAGTATAAAGCGCATTCGCCTCGCATGCTTTGCTATATGGGTCTCACTAGCGAAGTCATTGCGCGCAGACATTCATAGGGTATTGTTTCCTCTATTCCACATGTTAAGTGGAATTATCACCATGACATTGGTTTTTGAGCAGATACTTCATTGGGATCACACATTGACAGAGCTCCTTTTTTTGTTCACTCAACTCTTTCTGAGGATCATGAGCAACACATGAGTTCTACACCTTCACTCAGGCTTGAAAAACCTAAGATTTCAGCAGAGCGAGACATGATCAACCCGACACACATTTTGATGTTCTTTTACATGCACCCATTGTTCATTTTGCACCAAGTCATATGCATGCATCTTCTTCATCCATCGAAGTTGATGGTGGATATCCGATCACTCGTGGAGGTGACATAGGCATTCGTTGAGAGGACTCTATAGGCGTGGCTCCTCCACCATTTGGCCTCTTGCTCCACTTTCTATACCTTTTGCATTGTGATGCTTCTTGTTTTGAGAATTTTTCTTTAGCAGGTGTGTGTATATCTCTTGTTTGTTGAGAGATTTTGTATCTGTATTTTTGACACTTTTGGCATGTTGTGATCTCTCTTGTGGGGAGCTAATCTGGTGGAGCCCAATGTTATTTTGTCGTGTTTGTGTAGTTGTTTTGACAACTCATATAGATTTATAGCGTCACTCCACCAATTCAGCAAAGTATGGGAGGGTGTGGTGTTGATGCTTTGCTTCTTTGAGTTTTGTGTCATTGCCTTGTTACCTTGGATTTTCTTGGATCATGACACTGGAGTTTGTGTCCTTGCCTTGTTGCTTTGGTTTTGTTCTTGGATTTTGGTGCACCTATTTGCAGTAGTTGGTCGAATTATATTTGATTTATGGCTTGATCTATGACCTTGATTGGATCTTAGATTGTTATTCCTTGCCTATATAAGAAAGGCCCATTCTCATTGTATTTCATTGAGTTCCATAATAATATATGATATTGTTGCTCATTTGTTTGCAAAGGTTTTGTGTAAAGTTATTCTGGTGAATTTTTTTCATCTTATTGATCATGGTGTTTGATTAGCATATGTGTTCTTGGCTTGGTATGATCTGGTTATCATTCCTTTTATGGTATCGAGCTACAAAACTTGCCGTCACACTAAAAGCTTGAGATTTTGGTGTGACACCAAGTCATGTAGCTCTCGATACTAGGCGATTAAGCGTGTCACCCCCAAAGTAGTTCTGGGATGGGTGACTTCCTGGAAATTTCCAATGTCACTTCCTCTTAATATGTCGTTGGGCCTGATTGGGTGTATACCCAGCTCCATTGTGCGGGAGGGTATTGGCGTAGCAACTGATTAACATGATGATATCCCTCTCTACCATAAGTTCGAGATTTTGGTGTGATGGCAAGTCATGTAGCTCTGATACAATAAAAGGAACGATAACCAGATCGTACCAAGCTAAGAACACAGATGCTAATCAAACACCACGATCAATAAGATGAAAGCAATTCACTAGAATAACTTTACACAAAACCTTTGCAAACAAATGAGTAACAATATCATATATTATTATGGAACTCAATGAAATACAATGAGAATGGGCCTTGCTTATATAGGCAAGGAATAACAATCTAAGAACCAGTCAAGGTCATAGATCAAGCCATAAATCAAGGAAATAACTAGTCATCAAAGAACTAGTCAAGACCATAGATTTATGAGAGAACTAAACATCAAGGATCTAGTCAATACCATAGATCAAGGAAAGAACTATACCTAACAACTAGATAATATCTCCTAATATCTAAATAAGATAAAAATAAATATCCACACACATAAGTGGGTGAGGATAAATACAATAAAGGTAAATAATGTACCTAGGTGAACATGAGCTAAGGTAAATACCTACTCTAACAAGAGGAAGCGAGGATTTGCATCATCATCTAACCACCGTAAATCTTGTTTCTAGACCTCTTGCTCGGACCAGGCACTTAGAACGTAGAATAGGGTGCCCACAGGACCCTGATCCTCTCCAGGTGCATCACTCCACCCAAATAACTTAGATCGTTCTCATTTGGGACCTCTACATGTCCTGTTCATGCTTCTAGAATGTTTAGTTTATTTTACGACACATTCCATATCACCCTACGAATTAGCTAAGATCCTTCCAAACCTATTTGTTAATTAGAGTTTCATATTTTCATTATTTTACATTTTTGGGTCACTTTATATGCTTATTCATTACATTTATTTACTATTATTTATTTTTGTTCCTAGTTAGATTTACTTAATAAAATTCACATTTTAGTTCATCACTCCACTAAACTAGGGGTTAATGCTCCTTGTGAAGTTGGTTCTTCACTAAATGATTTTTGTTTGAGTAATATAATAAGAAGTTTCAGTGTGTTTTCTTCCCCTTTAGGTTTTCCCACTTATATCTTGTGTTCTTTTGTCTCTTTTTGGTTATGTTCATTTCATGAATGTTAAGGACACATTAATGTATAGTTGAAGGATTTATGGTTTAAGTAAGTAAATATAAATTGGTTAAAACTTGTAAAGGACTTATTGATAACCCATCTTAGTCCATTGTGCTTCTAACATGAAGTGACAAGGTGTAGTTCCCATCTCAGAATTATGCTTTATATGTGTGATATAAGAGGAAACTACTCCATGAAGGGATGGTGAATCTAAAGCAATGAAAAGAAGGAAATTTGAGTGTATTGTAAATATATAGAAGAGTTCTTGATTTCCAATTAGTCCCAAATAAAAGTACCTGCTCCTTGAAAATTCTCTCATAATGGACCAAAATTAGGTGGATCAAGAAATAACTCCTTAAGATGTGGTAGGTGATAAGTGGATGGTGGAGGTGGGTCCCCATCACTATGGAAATCAACTATACTATAAGATAATTCATCATCATCATAAGTAATCTCTAAGATATCATCATGTGCACGCGAGTCGATGAAGAATCAAGTAGGAACAAAGTGAGAAAAGGAGTAAAGATGAGTGTGATGACCAAATGTACCAACTACAATGATTAAGTCACTATATAGCTCTCTAACATAAACATAATATGGAGTGAACTCAACATGCATGCCCCGACTAAGGTAATTAATATGATAAAATGGGAGGATATTGTTTGAAAGTGACGGAACACTAAGCACAATGTTAAAATTTCCACCATTCACTTCAATGCACCCTCTCCCAAAACTGGGTGTAGAAGTGTTGTCACCAAGCTCAATAGAAGACATGTCACATGGCTCTAATGAAGAAAAAACAATGTCTGATGAGTCCATATGATGATATACACCGAATCAATAACCCAATTAGGAGTCGATGACATAACCGCAACTAAATCTCTTCCCTTTGCTTTCTCCTTACCATATTCTTTTTCTCGCTTTCCCCTTTCCATTGTATTTTTCCTTATAAATTTCATGAGTTGATGAAAAAATTATATTGAGAGAATCAATAACTCCTTCATTGTTCTTCTCAATAATACTTGTGAAGAGGTCAATCTTCTTCTTTAAACATTTTCTTCATCATTCCTACTAGTACAATATCCATATTTGATCCATTCTTTAGGAGATTTAGAAATAGAAGAGGAAGTAGAAAAGTTTGATTTGTTCGTGGATTGGTCCTTTTTTATTCTTGTGATCCTTGTTGTTTTGGATTTTTGGATTTTAGAGTACACATTTGAATTATATTATCATGTTCCCTAATCAAATCAACAACAAACTCATCAAAAGAGAGCATAGTATAACTTTCACCAAGTGATCTTTTTGTAGCATGGAAGGTAGAGACAAAAACATAATACTTAGGACCAAGTTTGGAAAGGATGAAAATTATGAGTTGTGAGTCCTTTTTTTCAATTCCATAATTTTTCAATTACAATCTTAGAGATTTGAGTTTGGTGAAAAAGTCCACGAAAGTGTCAAAATTGTTAGGGCTGAGAATAATCAACTCATTTTCGAGTTCAATCCCTTTCATTTCATCTTGTTCCCAAAAAAAATTCTAAGGCATCCCAAACTTCCTTGGCTGATGTGGCTATGTTAATTTTAAGGCATAGTTCTAGTCATATGTAAAGACACAAAATCCCAAAAGCTTCATCACATTTATCAAACTACTTTTCTCTCTCTGCAACATATGTTGGTTCAATTAAAATCCCATAGCTAACTAGTAAAAAAATTATCAAAGAGAGAGATACAACATCTTTCCATTTTTGATAGTTAAATGGGGTAAGGAAAGGAATAAAAATGAGATCCATGGTAGATAAAAGTGAGAAAAGAAAATATCATAAAGAAAATAAGCACACAAAATGAACACCCCTTGATTGTATCACTTTATAAGTAGTGTGTTTATTACACCCATGTGTTTGTGCGGCGTGAGGAAATTGGTTACTCACCTTGTAATTAGATAAATATCACATAATCATGGAGACCACAATAAGCTCCGTCATGCATAACAAAACAAGGAAATGATCACAAAATAAATCGAGAAGGGAAGGAGGCTCTCTTGTCGTAAGGTTGTGGTTGGTGCACTCACTAACCTATAAGAGATGAAGATAAATTACAATGAGGAAAGAAATGGCTCACAAATGAGTCCAAGGGACCTCTAGGACTCATTATGGGCTCTAAGAATGCGTAAAAATGCTAAGAATGGTGATACAAACTCTAGAAAATAGTTAGTAGTAAAAAGTGTCCAATAACGTTGTAAATCGTACTTTGAATTTTCCTATTAGTCTTATTTAGAAATCAAAAGATAAAAAAATTATAATATCATTTAATTCAAACGATAAATTTAAACTAATTAAAATTAAATTAAGGACTAATTAACAAACACTAATTAGTTGAACCTTATTTTTATTAAAATCTAAATAATTAGCCTTAACCTTAATTAAACACCCTTATAAAAAAACACACCACTTTATCAATACATTACCCACTTTTCAATATTAGACCACTACGCATTTAATAAAAAAAACACCACTGAAAATTACTCAAAACTTACCTTTAATAATATACCCACCGCTTTATTTTTTATATAAATAAACTGGGTTGAAGGGACCCGTACCCTTTACATTTCAGAGAGGCTTAAACCTCAGATGAATCCAGATAAAAACCAGGGAAACAAAACATCAAAAAATATACAACTGGTATAAACAAACAAAATCTAGTAGGAAGGGTAAACATTCGCCATAGAAAAACTATATACTATACTTTATAGTTATGCGAGCTAGAATGGCTACTCTATGTCTTTGAATTTGAGGAGATAGAGATGAGAAACTCGGGTATCCCCTATTCTTCAAAGTTTATTTCAGCCAAGGATTCCATGGCAGCAGGCAAGTTTTCTCAACCATTCCAAAGATATTCATACGCCTCCCCTGTAGATGCTTTGGTTTCGTTCCACCATTCCGGCCTTTGGGTCGATAGGGGTTTCAACTACGGTGAGATTAGGGTACTTTAACCGAGTACAACTAACTTGCTTATTTTTACTGAAATCCACCAAATTCTCTGTGAAAACCAGGACTTCGTCATGACATTTTTCCAGTTCCTTAAATATCCTCATCTCCACCCATTCATTACTCGAACCAAGATCTCTGCAGATATAGAAGCCAAAAAAGATAATTTTTCCTCCCCATAACCAATATCAGATTAACTCAATGCAAAGGCTTAATCCAGAGGAGGGCTAGGTTGATGGCATCTGGATTAGAAGGCTGAATGATGAGAAAATTTTCAACAAAATTTGTTGCCACCTCACTGTTGACTCTGGGCATCCCCTGTGTGAGAAAATACCTCTCACCAATCACAAATTTCACCACCACCAAGTCCTCCTCCATTTCAATTTTTAAAATGAGTTTCAGATGCTTATCAAAATGACCATTTTAGAGACATTTCCCGATTCTTTCCAGCAAGGAGCAGGAAAGGATCTTGGTCGGAATCCATAACAGCACAAGCAGAGGAAAAGGATGAACAAGACATGGAAAAAAATAAATAAATAACAAAACCCTTACCCCTCTCACGCTCCAAGCCAATAGAAACCATCATATTTTCATAGCATATCATTTCTTAAAAGGGAATAGAGACCCAACCATTCCATGCAATTATTACTAACCCTTTTTCAGATTTATCAATTTTTGAATTTGCTAATAGATCTACACATTTATTTCTTTTCCGGTACACGTGCGTGATGCTCCAAAATTGAAGGGATAAACTATATATTATTTTTTGATTCCTAAGTCAATCCTCCATGAGTTATCTTTTTATTAATGATGGCATTCACAATTAATCGAGAGTGCCCTTCGATTTCCAATTCCTTGATATTTTGATAGATGGCCGATTCATATCCTTATCCAAAGCTTGAAACTCAAGAAAATTACATGTCCCATCTTTTATCTTAAATGAAGCAACCCAAACTAACTCACCTAGATCATTTTTGATGATGCATCCTGCACCCAAAACATCAAGATTTCCCCTAGCCACTCCATCAAAGTTTAATTTGAAGACACCTGAATTAGGTGGAGACCATTCTAAATTATTTCTCAAATTGGGTTCAGAAGAGATAGATTTAAGGTCCCCATCTCTTGGTTTGATGATATTAGGCTAAAGGTTTTGAATCTCCTTGTCTCTTTTAGAAAGGGAAAACCTATTTTCTAGAAAAAGGAAACCACTTTTGAAATTTCCTAATCCAATATTAAGATAACCTCTTCATTTAAGTGAATTTCTTCTCTAAAATCATTTTTTATCTCCGACCGAGAGATGCCAAATGAGAAGGATAGGACTATAAAGCCAAATTGAAGAAAGAGCATAAGAAACATTAACTTTAGGCCAAACCAAGAAAAACCTCCCGACAACAAGTGTGGTTGGACTCATGGAATATTAAACCAAGCACACAAGTAATTACAACATTTCACTACAAAGGGAAATGCCCAAGAAGGTGATCCTTGTCTTCTTCACCTATCTTTACAAAGAATAAATCTATTAAGACCACACATTCCTAGCTTTCTTCGCATATCTTGATTAAGGATTTTCCTTTGAACACAACCCTATAAAATATCCCCTGCTCTCGAGAGGGTAATAAATAGACTAGTATTTCTTTCAAATCACCTCATATTCTCTCTCTTAGGACATAATATTTTTATATCCACATCCGAGAGAGTAAATGCCGAAGTTTTCGTAGTGTAGATGATTTCATCAACATGTGAAGAAATAAAACCATGTCTATTGTCTTATTCCTACTTGTATAAAATTTAGAGGCCTCAAATACATTGAGATGATTTATATCTTTCCGACACGGGGGTAGGGGATTTGATTTCCCCTAATGCCATAGTTAATAAATTTGCAACCTCATTCTTCAACTAGGACACTTTTTATATCCAATAGGTTAGGGATCTCATCTAAAGTAGAAGACCATTCCATGAATATTCCCAAAACATGTCTCCTTCCCCATTTCCAATTTTTCAAGACGAAGAGTTCATGAAATTTACCATATGTGCAAACTAGGGGAGTATTGTCTATCCAAAAATAGAATCCGGCAAAAGGGTTCCCAAATATTTTTTTCCACAATCCTGCCGCTCAGGGAGGCTACTTAATCAATTCAACCCCAAGGGAAATAATCTACTTACCAAGATTAAAGATTCCATCCCCACCTAGATCTTTGGGCTTGGAAAGAGAATCCCATGTGATAAGTGGGATTTTATTATCATTTGAATTACTTTACCAAAGGAATTTTCTCATTACATTAACAAAATTATCTAGGAATCCTTTGGGAATTTTCAAAATTGAAAGCATGTAGATGCGAGTGGGACACATAAATTTTTTAATAAGAAACATTATACCAGCCAAATAAATCCACCTACCTTTCCATGATTGAAATCTAAACTCTAAAGCAAAATAAAGGTCTTTCCAAATAGAGGATCTCCCGGACCCACTAAATAGGGGGACCCCAAATACTTCAAGGGGATATTTCCTCTTTTAAAGTGAATAATATTGAGATTTCGAGTTTCTAGTCTAGGAAAATATTGAAGAAGAAGATAACAAATTTTGGAACACTAACTACCCGACCAACTACCAAATAATAAGCATGTAGGGAGGATTTCAATTCTTTTTCCTCTTGAATACTATCTTTTCTGAAAAAGAAAGTGTCATTAGCAAATTATTGATGAGACACGAAATCTATCCCCTCTGTAACTCTTAAATGCTATAATCTTCCTGCAAGAACTTTACTTTTGATGGATCTACTAATAGTAAAAATAGGATGTAGAGGAAGGAAGAGAGGGGATCCCCTGTCCTATTCCCCTATTTATTTCAAAAAAACCTACAACATAGCCATTGAATAGAACTGAAAAATACGGATGGTAATGCAACTGAATATCCATTTACAAAGAAGGGGGGAGAACCCAAATTTCTTTAAAAATCTTATCAAGAAAGTTCAGTTGATCTTATCTTATGCCAAGATGATGTCCAACTTCAAAAGCATACCAGGAGTTTTTTATTAGACAAGGAATGAATAAGATCATGAGAGAGAAAAATACCTTCATAAATGGACCTTCCTAGCATGAAATCAATTTTCTCCTGAGAAATTAGGGGATTAAGAAGAACCTTCAAGTGGGAGGTAATTTCTTCGAGATATTATATTATACGAGGTAGTACAAAAAGACGTTGGCCTAAAATAAGACAAATTCTCGGGTGATCCTTTTTAGGAAACAAGCACATGAAAGTGTAGTTCAGGGATTTAAGAATTTATTTGGATTTTTGGATTCTTCAACAACAACCCAGACATCAAGGACCACAATACCATTAAAACATTGAAAAAAAATCGTAGAAACCATCGGGGCTAGGGGATTTATTTTTCTCCGAGAGAAGACAATGTTTTCCACTTCCTCCATTGAAAATGGTCTTAGTGAAACTACTCATTTTGATCATCGAAATAAAGGTCTGGATAAAATCTAAAAGATCATTCGACTACTTTCATGGGAGACTACACCCACCAAGAGAAAGAGAAGTATGTAATTCCTTCTTCAATTATATCTTTTTATATATGAGAGCACATCACCATTATCCATTTTGATGAAAGAGATGAAGTTGAAACTTCTTTTGGCTTTAACAAAAGCATGGAAGAATTTTGTATTTCTATCCCCCTCCTTAAGAAAATTCTCCTTGGAATTTTTCTTTCAATATATTTCTTTTCTACGAGAGATGCTCACCAAGTTCATCTAACAATATTTTTTCTTTTTGGTATTCTTCCTAACCCATACCATTAGAGAAAATGAGAAAATTCAAATCTGAAGTTCTTTTTCTACTCGATTTTTTTCTTGAAAATGTTCTTGAAATTCTTCTCATTCCATTCCAATGAGTTACCTTTAATCGACTTGATCTTTTGAGCTAAGATATACATTTTTGAGCCTTTGAAATTGTAGGAATCCCACAAAACCTTGATATTGTCCTCCGGGATGGATCTCTTAGGTCCATATAGGTTCAAATTTGAAGGGGGATTTCTTTGGGGATGAGTCTAGGTTATTGGAGAGGACCACAAGATAGTGATTAGAACCAGGCCAAGGAAGGAGGTCACACTCAAGAATGATATTTCTATGAGCCCACAGAGGATTGGCCAAGAATCGATCAACATCTCAAAAATATTGTTGAAGCTCTTCTTCTTATTGCTCCAGTGAACCAACCTTGCTAAGGTTGAATATGCATCAAGTATACATTCCTAATAAAAGAGAAAATTCCACTTGAGACTGAGAGTTTCTTTTGATTCCACCACTTTTATCCCTATCTGAAGAAGTAGCATTAAAATCACCTCCAAGAATGAAGAGATGATCATTCTTATCTTGTAGAGCTGAGGACAACTCCTGCCAAAGGAATCTCTTCCCAATTATACTATTCAAAGCATAAACATTGAGAAATAAGAAATCATCTTGATTATACTTGGGACAAATATTGCACATCTCCCAACTAGGATTTTGGGAAATCAAATCCACTTCTACTTGACTCGATTTCTAGAGAATACCCAAATCACCCGACTCACCATTTGAGTCCACAAAAATTCCTTTCCAGCCTTTACAAGATGTATCCCATCATTTCCCAATATCTACAAACAAAATTTATGTTTCTTGTAGAAGAACTAAATAGTAATCCGAGGAGAAAAGATAACGCTTGAGAAAACATTATTTTCCAGGGTATTTCAACCCTTGACATTCTCGAAAGAATTTTCATTAATGACTAGGAAGGAGTTTCACCTTCCCAATTTCATATTTATCAAAGTTAATTGTGCTCTATTTCCACAATTCCACTTCTTTTTGTGTTATCTCCTACTTGGAATTCTTACCACTCTTCCCGAGGAGCCACATATAGTTTATTTTAAACCCTCTTGACCAACAACTAAATTAGTAGTACGAGGCTCCCTCTCTAGACCATTAGGCTCAATGTATCCATCATCTAGGGAAATCTGGGAATCTTAAACACCCAGGAGCTCTAACTCTTTCCTTTAAGCATACCAATCATTAAATTCTTTAGTTAAGTTGGATTTTCCAAGCCTCATACCTTCCTTGATCACTAAACCAACCTTTTTGTTTCCTTTTGAAAATCCTCTATATCCTTCAAAAGGGAGCGAGGGACAAGGAGTCCATTTGATCTATCTTCAACAATGGTCCACCCTAATTTTCAATATCCTTTTCTTTTTCTTTCCAGACCAAAGATATGGAAATACATATTGGTGCATATTTAATACTCTCCGGGATAAGAGTTTGAACATTATTTGGAGGGATCTCGGTCTTCGACCCGAGATTATTTTCCATTCTAGTCCTAGAGGGACAATCCTTCCTCATATGCCCTAATATTTTACATGAGAAGCATTTGACTTGAAGACCCTCTTATTGAAGAGACTGAATCAAAGAACCATTATGGGACTTTAGGAAAACCACCTACTAGAGGGGACCTCGGGTCCATTTCCACACAAATTCTAGCAACTTAGTTCTTTCAAGATCTTAGCAAGGGATTTTTAATTTGCACAAAGGAATCCAACTTTTCCGCAGTGGATCTAAGAGAGGAGGCTCTCTAAAATTCAATAGGAAGCTTAGGGAGACTAATCCAAAGAGGGTCTTTCTTTATTTTTTTCTTCAAAGGGATTAAAAAGAGTAGTCCATGGCCGAAAGTAAATCTGGAAGAGTTTTAAAACTAGGGCCCACCCCTATACACTTTGTATAAGGAATTTGAAGAGGAAACGAGAACTTAAAAGAAACCATTAGACTAAAATTTACATTTTGTTTTTCATCCTTGCCCCATAACCAAAAATTCCAATCTAGGATTCTCCATCTTGAATAGTTCACACTAATGAATTTTCGGTATAGAGCGTTCCGGTTCAAGTCCTCGCATACCTCTTTCCCTAGGGCATGGGATAAATCAACATTAAGAATTTTAATCAAAATCTTGAAATCAATTCCCCCATATTTATTTATGCTTCTTCAACTTGAATTAAATAATCTACCCCATTTGGAATTAAAGGGACCTCTTGGGAAGACTCCATAAAAGCCAAAGCAAACTTCTCTAAAACTGCATGGGTCCTAGATAATGCATCCTCTCTAACGATATTGGCTACCAAATTTTTAAATGCATCATTTCCAAGCATCGAAAAGAGGGTTTTCAACAACGCTCCTGGACTGACTCTTTGGATAAAACACTCTTCTTCCTGAATAGGAATGGGAGAATTGATAGCTCCCTGGGATCCCCAACTTCGATGATTACCAACATGGAATGACATTGTCACCAGTAATAATTCCTTTTCCATGATCTCCTAAATAGACAGTGCCCGAGATCATAGAATTTGAAGAGGGCGTGAACTGGGAAGGGGCGAATTTGTCTCTAGATTCACTATTTTGGTGAGCCATTACCACCACTTTAAATTAAACACAAATAAGTTTCAAAAAGGGGGAAAGATTTAAACAAGTTTTTTTTAAAATTCGGTAAAAAGGTATAAAACAAGGTTAGATAAGTGGGATGTGCCATCTAGGCCAACACGTTGAGATGGAGGATTTCCCGATCAAGAGGTTATGTTAGGCAAGCTAGTGGATAGCTCAATGGGACATGGTGACATGAAGCTCGAGGGTGACTCGGTCTTCCAAGAAGGTGAGCGAGCATGTGGGGGTGTTGGCTAGCACGTCGTTGAATGGACCGAGGAGAATAAGGATCAAGAAGGGATAGATTAGGAAAAACAATTGAGTGATTCAGTCGGGAAGAGAGATAAGCGCAAAATGGCTCAAAGGTGGTTCACACAAAAACCAAGTTGAGTGAGTCTATAGAGCTTCAATGGTTAGGAGGAAGGGTTTAGGCATAGGCCAGGTCATGGAAGGTTATCCATAATGGATAAGCACACTAATCGAGCTTAACACATCGAGCCTAATGTAGAGTTGCAGGGTAAAGTGGAGCTAACTAGAAAGGACAAAAATTAGGTTCGACAGGGTAGAGCACCAAGGAAAAACATGCACATCCAAAGCATAAAAAAAAAATAACTCATTGGCATGTAATTCACAATGAATCAAAACCCAATGCATGGCAAGAGGACTCAACAAAGTCAAAAACAATGCAAAAATGAAAAGGAGATAACTCGTTCGACCAAGAGCGTAATGCAGACAAAACAAAAACTTGACACAATAATGGAGAATAAATAACTCACCGATAGAGATAATAAATCGACTAGGAAAAATGAGTTCTATGCAAAAGAAAGCAACTTTCCTATCAGGGTCAACTTACCCAGAATAGAGCATCTCTAGTCAGGTATCTTTTCGAGATCTGTAAGAGCTTGGCCGAGTTGATAGGGTTTAGGGAGTAGCAAGGATGCTAAAAATAGGATGCAAGCCAGCAAGGAAGAATGCAGGGAGCTCCAACCAGAGATATTTTTCAAAAGAAATCATTTTTAATTTAAAAACTAATAAAACCAAATGCAAAACCTACCTCCAAATTTATCTATTCCCTCCGAATTTAGCTACAACTAGCTAGATTTGGCTTAGAAACACCTGAAACTTGCACATGCACAACCAATAAACCATCAAAAGCTCCAAAAAAATGAGATTTTTAAACATGTTAACAAGATTCCAAAGGATGATAAAAAAATTACACAAATACCAAAAGAAAAGTAATTAGCAACTGAAATAAAACAAGTACATATTTACCGAACCATAACTATGATACCATATCATATTTTTTTGTAAGGATCAATACGGAACCTCGTGTACATCAAAAAGGTTACACTTCTAATTGTGATATGAATGCTTCAAGAAATTAGTAAGAGATCAAATCACAAAGGAAAATAAGTATGCAATAATAGGTCTACTCATTCTCATAAATCAAAAATAAATGTACATATAGGAGTGTTGTGTAACTCCCATGCATGCAAGTGTACACATGAAACCCTAACTAACTCTAATGGCCTATGATCTTGCAAAGTGAGATGAAAAACCATATATGGTGGAAAGGACGTTGAATGAGAACAAGACAAGTCATATACCCGAACAATAATCACATCATCAATAGAAATCAGTGAAAATTTTGGAAATAATTTTCCATTGACTATCTCTACTATGATTGAAGTTATAGTTTTAAGTTTTATAACTTCTTGTTTCAGTTTTTATATTTTTCTTCACTATTTTTTCCTTTTCTATAATGTTGGAAATATCTTTAAAGTTAACAAATAAATCAATTAAGGCATGATTAATGTTACACCTAAGAATTGGGGTAAAAGTACTATGTAACTGTGAAGCAATTGCATCTTGTGTATCTTCCTCCAAGGATCCTATAGCCATATTTAGTGACTTCCAACACATTTAATGGATTAAAGGATGGTTCTCTCTCTCTCTCTGTTCATCTTTTCCTCGACATGATCATAACATCCTCCTTTTTCTTTACCAATATATTGTTTCTATGTCTCTTTATTTGACTAATTTTTACCTTATGTAGTTTCTTTTCCTTCTTGTTGCAATTACCAACACATTAAGAAGCTTATATTGTAAGGAAATCATTGTTTAGTGTTCACATTAGATGCCTATTTGATATTTACTGTAGAGTAAATAATACTTACGGTTATATTGTTATTTGGGTTGTTTGTAGTACTCTTGTGGTTTCAACAATACTATGTACATTGGTTACGGGAATATTTTGAGGGTGATTTATTATAGAATCCTCCTTAATTATAGGATTTGCATCCATATATAATTGTATAGTGTCCCTTATGAAATAATATAGAAGATATATTATTACTATGTTACATTTCTGTAAGTCTAGTCCAAATCTTTCATTGGGTATCGAGTTGTGTCTCGATCGTATCTAATGGAAGATTAATTAATTTTTTAGGGGCATACATGTTTTTATTCACCCCTATCGATTATAACTCTATGAATAGTTTGTCCTTTTAGGAAGATTTATTTGTGAGACTAGTTTATATAAATGTAACTCGTGTGTTTTGTAAGGATATATATTATTTTTGTGTTTATCAATTCACATACAAATATTTGGGCCTACTTAGTCCTATTACCATGCATAGGTGATCTCAATCAACATTGTGGATTGTCAAGTGTTGGTGGTCAAAACTACTCACTTTTTTGAGATCCAAGATTGATTTGGTGACAAGCCTGTCTATGTCGTGTTGATTCAGTTGTGCAAAGAACAAAGAGTACAAACTGTAGGCATCTTCTAGATCCATGACAGTCATTAGTTCTATCCTAGGATGTAACAGATCATAATAAATTGTTAAGAGCATGTCATTTCAGTGAATGAAATCTTCATTAACTGATTGGTATCCATGTATCAACTGTAATCTCTCCTCAAATCCTATGGATGTCGCCAATTCAAAAAAGGTATTTTATTTTACAAAATTTGAGTTTTATGTTGCTACGTGTGAAATTCTATTGACATCTCGCTCTCATCATCAGAAGGTGTCAAATGTGCATCGCAACTATTTTGTATTTTCTTTCAGACATTTCAGTCAGATCTAAGATATCCTTATAAAAGAATCATATTCTTTCCCACCTACATGCAAGAAAGATCCTCATGTTTTCATGATTTGCACTCAACAGACGTGTTACACCATTTTTGTCAATATCTTTCCAAAGAAAACATGTGCAAATCAGAAAGGATAACATTTTATTCAAATAGTGAGATTGAATCTCCATCATTCACGATGATAATATAGAATAGGATTTGGTTTCGTAGATGGGATTCTAATATTGCATTGAACAACATTGAGTCTTTATGCCTTCCAAGTAAAGTGAGTTGATTAACAATTTATTTCTTAAATTTCGGTGTTAATAAAAATACTTTATTAGTCTTTCTAAGTGAAGGATCGGTCGGTATGGGAAAAGTCCCCAGTCACTTTTTCTTTTAAAATTCTAGAATAATTTATATGTGTCATAGGTATATGTCTTTCATTTTTTTAATGTTCGGTGTCATTGATACTATGTCAACATCAATAATAAAGTAGTCAATGTAATTATTGTCTTCTTAGAGTCAAAGTATATGTCAAAAAGGTATTTTATGTGTCAATAGCCTTTTTGATGTTATTAGTGCATTAAAAAGTTTTAGGTGTTTTGTTAAATGCATAAACATTGCAAGTTTGTATATCATAATTTTTTTCGAGTCCAAAAATTCAAAATGGTTAAAATTATTCAAATAGTTCACGTGTTGTCCATAATGTTATTGTGTCATCGGTCCC
This sequence comes from Taxus wallichiana var. yunnanensis, assembly GCA_018340775.1. Classification (NCBI taxonomy): domain Eukaryota; kingdom Viridiplantae; phylum Streptophyta; class Pinopsida; order Cupressales; family Taxaceae; genus Taxus; species Taxus wallichiana. The sequence continues at coordinate 554,194,519 of CM031242.1, read as the reverse complement.
ATTAGTAGAGTCAAAATATTGTAAAATTTCACTTTGTGCAGGGAATAATAAATAATGTGGAAATCATTTTGAACATCGTGGTTGCATTCCACTGAGTTATAAACGTTACATTGGAGGATGGAGGCATTGGAGGTAAGAGGTTAATAAGTGACCTCTCATTAGTCACCAATGACGTGAACGCACCAAGACATGGTGACAGTCTTTTTGTGAGTTTTCTTTCAATATTTGATTTCCAGTGTGCTTCTTTTTTAGAGTTCTTGTTTTGTGTTGGTGTTGGCGAGGGAATTTTTCGGGTGGAAAAATTTTGAATTCCTTCCCAATGCTCTAGGAATCTAAGTCCCTCTACTTAACCAAGTGCAGCTACCGTATATGCATGTGTGACAAAATGTGGATTTCTGTGGTGGCCTTTCGGTTGGGGATCCAACAGGGGCACTCCACTGACCTTGTGGAAAATGCTTGCAGTTATCTGCAAGGGGGAAATTTTCTATGAAGGTGGGAAAGGGAGTGAGTAAAGAGATAAGAGAACTACTGTTGTAGGTAGGAAATCAAATTCCTACACACACTAGTTAGAGAATTCATCGCATGCATTCATGGGAAGAAACAACCCTGTAAATGGAAACAAGATGAGATAAGATTGCGAACTCAAATTTTCTAAAATATCCTCATCAAAGAGGCTACAAAATCCTTCTTCTTGTATTGATGCTTAATCATAAGTTGTACATAGTGGAGAAATGGAAGAAATTGAGAAAAAGGGGGGAATGGAAGAAAAATGGATATCTCCTTTGTTTTCTCTAAGTACAATGCACTCGTGAGTTTACAAGATCAATCGCCAACCCTCGACAATGGCATGAAGAATAAATTAAATCCCCTCCAAGAAAAGGTTAAAACTTCTTCTTTGTTAGCAAGAAACGGTTTACAATTTCTTTTAAATTATTTACGTCCATTTAGATTCTTGATTCGAGAAGAAATGCCTATAGCGGAAAAACTAGACTTTTCATAATACAGCCATTACATTCATTTTGTAACTTTAAATTTGAACCGTTTATATTTCCTTCAAAATTTTAAACTAGAGCCGTCCATGTGGGAGAAAAATATTGGAGCGGGCGTGGAGGATGCCTTTTGCATTTTATGCCTTTGTAGAAAATTGGCATTTTTTGACATTTTGGTCCACCTCTCCACCATAGGCCTGACACATGGATTTATTTGAGTGGTGAAGGAATCGCGGCTCGCTTTTTCAATTTTAACCTTTTTAAAAAAATGCTCAAAACTTCAAAGTTCTCTCGCCACTCTGCTCTCCCGCTTTGACTTTTCAATGGCGGGCCCAAGACCTTGGTGGAGCCGCGAGCATTCTAGAAATTTTACTTCACTTTTGGAAATTTTGTTAAATTTCCAAAAGTGCCCCGATGGCCCACTCGTCCGCTTTGACTTTTCAATGGTGGGCTTCACCTTTGACGTTTTCCTGCGGGCTTCAACTTTGACTTTTTCATTGATAGCTTGATCGGGGCTACGGGTCACTTTTTAAATTTTTTCATTTCTTACAAAGAGGCTATAAATCTCAAATCCCTCGATGGTCTGCCTCCCTGCTTTGACTCCTTTGACCACGGGCTCAAGATTTGACTATTTTCTTAAAGCCTGATTAGGGCCTAGTGTGAGTCACTTTTTAACTTTTCACCCTTTTAACAAAGAGGCTCAACAACAAAAATTTCTCCATCAACCGGATTCCAATTACATATTTCCATGTACCCGTGGATGATGGGGCCAAAATTTGATAGGGAAGAAAATGCCCATCGTTCCCGACTGTGGGAAAAAATGTAGAGAAGAAGAAAACTCCACCATTTCGTGCCCGATTTTCAAATTTCTTTCACGAGCTGAGGAATTGAAAACAATACAAGGTTAGATGATCCAGGGGCATAGAAATATTGAAAATTTCATTCAAATGAGGATAATCAATAAATTTTTCATGTTTCCAGACAAGAAAATGGAAAATTTATCAAAACAAGCAGACTGGGGATTTGAAACAACTCTAGGGCATGGATTTTTCTATCTCTTTGAACTTTCAACTTGGCTTAAATACTTTAGGAGGGTGAGAGCTTGAAATTTTGAATTTAACTTGGAAAATGAAAAGTGGTTTTGGGGGACAACAGATTGGCTCTAGCTTGGGGACATGGCATGGACTGAGCATGGCGAAGACGTGGTATGAGGATCCAAAATCTCAGTTTTAAAACATATAACGTTGACCAGTGCATTATCCATTGGGCCTTGCAGAGTCATGTACAATTTTAAGAAAGAAATATCAGAAGAAGGAAACACACAAGCACACAAAAGGAAACACACAACACGTAACAAAAGGGGAAACAAAACCACACAACGAAAAGGGAAACATGCCAAGAAATCACCTATGGTACAATTTGGGGGACAACCCACTTTCACTAATGATATAGTTTCAATTATTTCTTGCTTCGAGGTAATTATAATGGCGTTCCATCCAAGTATGAGAGGAGAAAAACATTCTCACCACAAGCTCCATGAATTTGGAATGGGTCGAGCCATAATGAATCAAACTTTCCATGGCTGCCCTTTGGTTCTCTTCTCTTGTCCCATAGCAAGACAAAGTCTCCAACCTTGAATTCTCTTTCCTTAGCCCTCTTTTCAAATATCTTCTTCACTTTCAATTGGTGTTCTTTGATTCCATCCCCCACATGGAATCTATTTTCTTCCAGTTTCTCTAGAAATAGGATCCTTTTGTCTAAGGAATATTTGTATTGACCATGTTCTATTTCCTAAAGCAACTTAAGAGCTAACATCTCAATTATGAGGCAAATTGGTAACAAGAAAAGGTTCCTCGAATATTCTTATTTTTGGGGGAAATTTGGGATGAGTGAGCGAGTGAAATGTATAAATGCAATGAGAATACTCTTGCAAAGGGTCGAGGGTTGAATTCTTAAGAGAAAATTTGAGAGATCCCATCTTCCTAAGAGACCAATCGAGAAACCTGTTAATTTCCTATGTTTTAGATTTCAATCATGTCAAGTTGGTTGTGAGTGTAGAACCATTGACAAGATCTGATATTGTTCAAAGAAACTTTCCCTTATTGATGAATCTAATCAATTTTGAATTAATCTATGTCAATATTGGACCAATTTGTGTCTACTTTATTTTAGAATGTTTGCAAGTAGTTTTTCTTATTCCTATTGCAATCTTGTGTTAAAGTCCCTCCGAATCACACAGATCTCATCCCTATGATAGTTTAGTGGCATTTGCAATTTCATTTCAAGAAGAGCCTTCATCTATGATGAGATAAACAATTTAAAATCACTTTACTGTCATTTGTTGATACATATTATCTGTAATCCTTTGAGTGTATCTTAGGTGTGAGGAACCAGTGGTCTTAATGTTTAATTGAGTCTTTAGCTCAAGCCTTCATGTTAAATTCTTAGATATTGTGTGAAACCGTGCAAATCTGGGCCTCCATTGATGCACACCTTCTGGTTGAAGGAATATTTTAGCTATTCTAAAGCTTTCTATCATTTAGTATTCCCATTGTTGTGAAGTTTCTCAAAGATCTGGTATAATAAATTTTATCCTGCTTAATCTCCCACCAAAATTATTCAAAAATAATGAATCCATCCTGAACTACCCCTATTTTCCCGTGTGTCCACAAATGTATAAATTCTACTGCCAAAATATGCAAAAGCAATCAAGATTCCATAATGTCTCTAGTAACCTTTAACCTGTTTAGGAAATATCACCATTCTTTAGAAGTGACAACTCGTGAGAGTTAAATTTTGGTGAATTGATCATATTTTCTCATTAGCAATCTTCATTCTCCTTCACCGACAGAGGTTACAAAATGGGTCCTCTCACCCTGGTCGAAAGGCATGACCTAAAGCAGTGAGGATAGATCAAATCCTTAATGAAGGTGCTTATCCATTTCTCTGATGCCCGAGTGACAAAGAGTCAAACAAATCCCCTCCCCAGCTACAAAATGACTCATAATATGATCTGTCTATCTCTCAGTGTCTTGTTAAATCTTTGATGTTGCTCGGTTTCCAAGGGAGAATCAATTTGGATACCAACACCAAAATGGCACCGTTACTGGGGACATGAAGGTGTGTGCAAAGTTTTAACACCATCAACAACACATATAGACCCTGGTAAATGCTTCTTACAAATTTTAAAGTGCAAATAGTTGTTGAAACGTCATCCTGTGTCCCGATTTGTAAGAATCGAGAAAAGTTACAAGTCTTGCGTGTAATATTTCCAATTTCTTTGGTTTTTTGCACTAAGTTTACATCATCAATGTTAAATATGGGTAAAGGAAGGTCAGATCTGTGAAGCTTTGCATGAATTTAGTGTTGAAAAACATTTGACAGACCAATTTTAGTGCATTTGCACAACTAAGGTGAAAATCCTTAGTGGCGACTCGTATTGAATGATTTTTGATAAATTCCAGTGTCTTAACCTCTGTCAATTGTAATTTATCACTAATCTTTACAAAGATGGAAGGAAGAAGATATTTCTTCACTAGAGACCCTACCAGAAAGCTATTTCCAGAGCTAGGAAAGATGAATTCAGAAGGAAGAAGAATCTGGAAAGTTGTTGGAGATCAGAAATCAAGAAAGGAGTTATCAATTATGGAAACTGATCAACTTGTCATTGAAGATTGCCATACTTCCTCAAGTGCTTCTGAATCAGGTAGTCTCTTTGTAAATCTGAATTCTCCAACTAGAGAGGGTCCTTCTTTTGTATTTGAAAAATTTGCATCTCATTTTATCCCTGTGTTCTCCAAAGCTGATAGGATCTTCCAAGAAACAAAGTTTTTAGAGAACATTCATTCTGAGAATTGCATTCTTGTGCCCCACAAACCCCTCACTCATCATTTTGTTTCTCCTGTAAGATCACCTCCCAAAAACAAAATGGCCCAACCCCACCCAAACCTCCATTTTTGTGAACACTTTTGGTCCTATAGATTTCAGAGGTATGGATGGATATCCAAATGTTGTGCCCAAGATGTTAGAAATAGATTGCCTAAATTTCAAGGAAATAATGCTATTACTAGTGATCAACACTTAAAGCTTTTTGTCAATATGATGGAAGACTTTGAGATTGAATTTGAGGATGTGTACATAAATTTGTTTATTCATACTCTAGAGGAAGATGCATGGGATTGGTATAAATATTTTCCAAACAACTCCATTGATTCATGGATAGAGATGAAGAATGCTTTTAGATTGCAGTATGGAGATAAAATAGACCCTAGGTTTCTTTTATCAGAATTTGAAAATATAAAAAAGAATCCTAATGATTCTATTCATGACTTCAATACAAGATTCAATAAGACCCTAAATAGACTACTTATGATCCTAAGGCCAAGTGATGTTTCTTTTTAATAAAATACTTTGATGCTTTTGATAAGAAGGATGCCTATTATTTAAGGGATAAGAACCCAACAACACTGAGGCAGACCTTCACCATGGATTTACAGATTGAAAATAACATCAAGGTAATTAGTAAACCTCCTAAGAGAGAAGGCATCAAGAAATTCAATCCAGAGAAGCCTCAGTCAAGTAAAGTTGTGGATCTGGAGGAGGTTGTGAAAACTTTGGCGAAGGCATTGGAACTATCCTATAAAGTGGCTAGAGCGAGAGAGGGGATTGGACAAGGTTCCTAGGGTCAGCATAGGCCACAAGGTCAAGAAATATTTTCCAATCATCCTAGAGGTGATTAGAGATCTGATGATAAAGGAAAAGGACTCGTGGGATTAGGAAATAGATAGCCCCAATCCCGTGAGAATAGAATTGTGCCTAATCCTTTGACTATCGAGTTGCTTGTGGAAGAAGCCAATGAAATTGAGTGGTGTGACAGATGTTTCTTGCCACATGCCCCATGTGATGAAGACAAATAATTTGAGGAAGTTGATGATGATGTGTGCATGGTGGGGTTCTCTACAAGGTCACAGTAAGAAGAAACTTCGAATGAATTAATCAGTGCCAGAAATGTTGCAGATTTTGGGATTGCATCCACCGGGTACCACCCCTTCCTCCCTCTCATACTTTTGAAATAGATATGGTACAAGCTTTTGAATTTCCTAGTAATGATTTTGAATACTTAAGGGCATTAATGATTAAAAAGTATGATGGAGGAATCCCTTACGAGGAGAATACGTAATTGTTAATGAATGTTGTAGTTAGCCATGAAAAGGAATATAACTCTAGGAGTAAATTTTTCAAAGGAAGCGGGGCCTCGAGGCCAAACCAAAAACTCCATTTCTCACTAATATCACAAAAGAAAATCCTAAGAAGGATACATCTGGAAAAATCATTGTGTCCCTAGCGAACTGGTATCCCTGCCCTTCTTGAGACCATGAAAAATCCTTTGTTGTCGGATGAGTTTTCGAGTCTTCCTCCAAATGTCACTTTTCCTAAATACGTTCCTTATGACATTACCCAAGTCTTGAGTCAAATCACCATTTTTGTTCCAATTGTTGAGCTACTTAGGATTCACGAGAAAAAAAAGGGCCGTTGATTATTTGGGATTAAAGGAATAAAATATTACCCAAGGCACAAAATGTAAACAATGTTAAGACTCCTCTTACCATTTCAGAGTTGAAAAAACCTTAAGTACTAGAAGAACTAGATGAGCCACCTGAAGTATATTTGGGAACATCCTTGGTTGAATCCCAATTGAATGTAGATCCATTTTTCACTACTCTGATTATTAAAGACATGTTGTTACACAACTATATGTTTGATTCTAGAGCATCATGCAATGTTATGCCTCTTGAGGTCATGAATGAATTAGATATCAAAGTGACAAAAACTTATGGGAAGTGCACTTGCCATGGATTCAAGGAAGTGCCAGTGGTGGGATGTGTCAAGGGTCTGATAGTGCAACTTGCAGCTTACCCAGGAAAGAACTTAAAATTAGATGTTGTTATTGTTGATTTCCCTACCAAATGGGGAATGTTGTTATCAAGAAAGTGGGCTACTAGTGTGGGTGGTAGTGTGCAAATGGATATGTCTTTTGCCACTATACCTATTGAGGGCAGCCTTGTAAAGTTGTATGGTGAAAAGAAGATGCTACATCTCATTGAGGATCCCAATAATGCTTCCTATGAAGTGTTATACACTGACACTGATGCAGATAACATTTTTATTTTTGATGGTAAAGAGCACAAAATTGATCAATGCAAGTCTCTTAATCAAGTAGGTTCTCCTTGGAATTTTTTGTTTGATGGGGCTTGCTCTAAATTTTGAAATGGTGCTAGTATTGTTCTGATATCTCCAGGACAAGAAGAGTTTGTTTTCTCTTTTAAACTCAACTTTGAGTGCACTAACAATATTTCTGAATATGAAGCACTATTATTGGGTCTAAGAATTGCTTGGAAATATGGTATTAGAGACATCATTGTTAAAGGAGATTCAGAGCTAATTTTCAAGCAGGTTAGAAAATGTATGCAACAAAAAATTAGAGAATGAAGCAGTATAAGCATGCAATCTAGGATTTCATTGAGATGTTTGACTCCTTCAACATAATACATCACGATAGGAAGTAAAATACTCTAGCAGAAAAATTGGCCGTATTGGGGTCTAGATTTGAAAATTATATTGCATCCCCTATTATGAGTATAATATTGAGGTATTAACTAGGTCATCTGTTCCTAACAATGTTAAACACTAGCAAGTGTTCCAAGATGACGACCATGTGTAAAGGTTTTTGTAGAACCAAGGATAATTTGCTGATCAACTTATAGATTGGGAGCCAATGGTTTGTGTGGTCAAGGAAAGGAGACTCTATTTGGAAAAGACATTATTCTTTTGAAGACTAATACTATTCCCAGAGGTTTAGTAGCACTTGAATCAAAATTTGATAATGTTGATTGCATTGTCAATAGACACATGTCATCCTTGAGGGATGTTGAAGAGCATGACCTAGGCACAAAGGATAAACCACAAAAGATTTGGCTAGGTAGTAATCTAAGCAAGGAAGAAAAGCAGTCGTATGTCTAATTGTTGAAGAAATACTAAGGACTACTTAGCATGGTCTTATTCTAAATTGAAAGCATACAAAGAGGATATTTTCCAGCACGAAATTCCCTTAGAAGCTTCTGCCAAGCCATTTAGGTAGAAATAGAGGCCAATCAATCCACTCCTTTCCCTGAAGATGCAAGAAGAATTGAAAAATTTGAGGGATGGAGGAATCATACAACCCTCAGGTACTCATCATGGGTTGTAAACTTGGTACCTGTCAGAAAGAAGAATGGAGATATAAGGTTGTGTGTGGACTTTAGAAACTTGAATAGAGCATCAATGAAGGATAAATACCCTCTGCCAAATATGGACAATATGTTACAATTGGTTATTGGTTCAGAATTTTTATCCACCTTGGACAATTTTTTTAGATATAACCAGGTAGTTGTGAAGGAATCAGAGCGAATCAAGACTGCCTTTACCACTCCTTAGGGAACATATGTATATGTCAATATTCCTTTTGGTCTAATGAATGTTGGAGCCACTTTCCAAAGAGCAATGGATGTAGCTTTCTCTAGTTATATTAATGATTTCATTGTTGTATATCAAGATGATGTGATTGTTTTCTCTAGAGAAAAGGAGTGACCACCGAAACACTTAGAAAAAATGTTGTTAAGATGTAGGGAGTATGGTATTTCACTAAATCCCAAGAAGTTCCATTTTGGAGTTCAGAAAGAAAAGCTTCTTGGGCACATTGTGTCAAAGGAAGGGGTCATGATTGATCCTGAAAGGGTAGAAGCCATAAAAAAGTCCCTATTCCAAGAACCAAGAAGGGAATTCAATCCTTTTTTGGGAAGATTAATTTTATTAGGAGATTTATCTCCAAATTTTCTGAACTAACTATCCCAATCACTAGCATGTTGAAGAAATACCAAAGTATCAAATGGGAAGAAGTAGCTATTCAAGATTTTTGGGATCAAAGAAGAATTAAAGAATGGCCCTGTTTTAGCAGCTCCAGATTATAATAAGGATTTCTAAATGTTTTCTTTTTCTTTAGAAAGAACTATTTCATCTATGTTGTTGTAGAAGGATGATGAGGGAGGTGAAAGACCAATTTCCTTTTTAGAAGGCATTACAACGAGTGAGATAAAGTATACTATCATGGATAAGAAATCATTTTCTTTAGTAAAAGCAACAAAGGTCTTCAGGCCATATATTATGAGTTCTAAAATCATTGCTTATGTTCCCCACACCATGGTGAAAGATATCCTATCAGAAATGGAGGTTTCAAGAAAAAGATGTCAATGGGTAAACAAATTGCAAGAGTATGATATGGATATCCAAACAACAAAATTGTTCAGAGGTTTGGGCCTGGAAAAACTTATGGCAAAGAGAAATCTCTGAAAATTGAGGTAAATGAATTTGAAGAAGAAAGGTTGAATGTCCTTGAAAAAATGATAAATTCTGAATGGTACAAGGACATCATTTTTATCTCAAACATCTACAATGCCCTAAACATTTGAGCAAGAATTAGAAAAGAGCACTTAAGTTAGCTTCCCAAAAATATGTCATTACTGATTTTGGGTTAGCTTGGAAGAACCCTAAGGGAGTTCTCTTAAGATGCATTGCTAAAGATGAAGCCCCTAAGATAATTGTTGATCTCCATGGAGGATTTTTTGGGGGAAATTTTTCTGGAAGAGTCACAACTCATAAAATCTTAAGGGCTTGGTTATTGGTGGCCAACTCTTTTCAAGGATACAACTCTATTGGTAAGAAAATGTGAGAGTTACCAATGCTTTTCTAGAAGACTAAAAGCTTCAGGCTCCCTTCCTTTGTAGCTTGTATCAGTTGAAGCCCCATTTAGGCAATGGGGAATGGATTTCATTGGGGAAATTTTTGATCCTTCAAGTGTAGGCCATAAGTGGATACTAGTGGCCATAGATTACTTCACCAAGTGGGTGGAGGCAATCCCCACCAAGAAGGAAACTCACCAAATTGTCATGGATTTTGTCCTGAATTATATCATTTACAAATTTGGGGTACCTGCCAAAATAGTTGTTGATAATGCCATGAGCTTTAGGCTAAACCTTTGGTGGCCATGTGCCATGAATATGGGATCAATTTGACATATGCTTCTAATTATAATCCCCAAGGAAATGGAAAAGAAAATTCCAACAATAAAAATATGTTGAAGATAATTAGAAGAACTTTGGAGTTGAACAAAAGGAAGTGGGGTGAGAAATTGAAATTTGTTGTTTGGGATGATCGAATCACTGTTAAACGAGCTACTAGAAAAAGCCCATTTGAGTTGGTGTATGGAACTCAAGCTCTGTTGCCCCTGCATATGCAATTTTCTTCTTTTCAATTTCTTCAACAACTGGAAGATCAAGAGGTTAGTCCCTATGATGCTCGCATAAATCAGATTGTTGAGTTAGATGAAGAAAGAAGGGCATCCCATTAGAGGCATGTGAAATTCAGAGAAAAATTGAAGAATTTGTTTGATAAGAAAGTGACTCCAAGAGCTTTCAGTGTGGGAGATCTTGTGCTATTGTGGGATAGCAGGCACGAGGATAAGGGAAAACATGGAAAGTTTGATGCATTGTGGATGGGCCCTTATTCAATTGACATTCGAATTGGTGAACATACCTTCTTCTTAAAAGACTTAGATGGGGAATTGCTTGAATTGCATGTTAATGGCAGGCATTTGAAACATTTCCTTGATTGATTTCTCAAAATCAAGGTATACTCCATTGTATAGTGTATAGTTTTTGGTTTCTTTTTACTTTCATGTTTTTCTATTTTGTTTCATCCTGGTCCTTGGCGGCCATTTTTTTGGTTTCTTGGTTCATCCTTGGGGAGTTGGTTATTATTGTTCCACTCTAAAATCTTATTTTGTGACTCCATTGCCCAATGGTTTTGTTTTGCACTTGGTCTACTATTTGTTCTTGTGGCACTCACAGGGAGTTCCCATCCCAGTCGGAGCTGATGTTGGTGCTCAATTTGATCTTGCCCCTGTTTGTCCTTGAAATTCTTCAGTTTGTGGGCTCTGTTATATTTTTCTATCTCCTCGTATTGATGCATGAAATCTATGTCCTTCATTTGGTTACCATGATTAGTCCCTTCCTTTGGTTGAGGATCACTTTAAGTCTAGAATTTTTTTCCATTCCTCTGTCCATGTGGAAGAATTTGTAACTTGGGCGTAAAATCAGGTTTTTCCCTTCCTTCCATTTTTCCACAGTCACGTTTTATTTTCCTGTCAATTTTGTCCCAATACCTATGGAAAAGTGGTCCTTTTTTATTAGATGTGGCTCGATGGATCACATTTGGGCCTTATATCATTTCCAAATTCTGTCCTTGAAGAAAGATTCATTTCCAAGTGCAAATGGTGATTTTCCTACATTTTACGGTTTGATGGGTGTGTTTTCCCCATCAAATTTATATCTCAGCATCTATGGAAACATGGACCTTTCTTATTAGATGTGGCTCAGCGGGGCACTTTGAAACTCTAAGGCCCGCTTCAACTCAATTCTTGTCCACGTGGAGGGTCGGCGCTCATATTGATATTCACCTTTTGGTTTGACCTTTGAGTTGTCGGGAGACACGTGGAGGTTTCACTTGCTTACCTTGCCAGACTTAGACATTTTTTCATGTGGCCGGTGCAACTTTGTCAGGACCATGGACACGTGGAGGGCCAATGCTCATTTGAGGATCTGCCTTTGGGTCCTACCTTAGCAGTTGCTGCACCAGGAGACACATGATGAGCCCGCTCTTGTTTGGGGTCTCCAATTTTGGGACCATCTCAAAATTGTGCCAGGGAGATAGGTGGAGGCTTCTGCTGGCTCCTCTTTATACTTAAACTTTTCAAGCAACTTTCTAAAGGCCTAGGACATGTGGAGGGACCACACTTGTTTGGGGACTTGCCCCTAAATTTTATTTTGAAGAAGCACTAGGAGGACACTTGGAGGCTTCCGCTCACTCTTCCCTTGCTTGGACTTTTCAATGGCCAAGGAAAACTGTATTGGACCCCATACACATGGCGCCTTCCGTTGGTCCTTCAAATTTTTCAACAAATCTACCGGACTGAGACATGTGGTGATCCCGCACTTGTTTGGGGTCTCTAATTTTGGGGACCATCTCAAAGTGCGCCATTGAGACACGTGGAGGATTCTATTGGATCCTTTTTATACTGAGACTTTTCAAAGGCCAAAAGACAATTTTCTTGGGCCCAGGGCACGTGGAAGGCCCGTGCTTGTTTGAAACTTGCCTCTATACCTCACCTTTGTAGTTGTGCCAAGGAAACACGTGGATGACTCTAATCTAAAGTTGAGAAGGGGCAGAATCAATGGTTGTTGTGCATTGCATCTATTTTTCCACCATTTTTCTCCAAGACTCCTGGAGATGTGAATACGCATTGTTTTTCATCATTTTTGATGAAATTCCTTGTCGTTTTTGTCTGCAAAGTGCCATTGAATGGATTTAGAACTTAATTTTTGAGTCTAAGGATTGTTAAGGTCGATATTTTGAAGTTAGAATTACTCGAGCACTTGAAAACATGTGAATTACCAGAGAAGATGGATGTGGGACATAATTGCGAGGAAAGAAAGGGAAAAGGATGAAATGATGGATGAAAATGAAAAAGGTGTTCCCTCGAGGTGAAAAGGATTACCTTTCGAGATCCAGGATTAAAAGAGGATTTCTCACAAAAATGATTAAAAGGATTGTCAAAACGTTGTGGCATGGCATCCTAGTCATTAGTCGAGGGTCTGAGAAACGTGATTAGTTCATAATTTGTCCACTTGACAACTTTCAAGTGTGAATTTTTTAAATGTCACTTTCTGAGGAAAATTGATAACAAGCAAAGGTTCCTCAAATATTCTTCTTTTTTGGGGGGAAATTTGGGATGAGTGAGCAAGTGAAATGTATAAATGCAATGAGAATACTCTTACAAAGGGTCGGGGGTTGAATTCTTAAGAGAAAATTTGAGAGATCCCATCTTCTAAGAGACGAATATGAGAAACTTGTTAATTTCCTATGTTTTAGATTTCAATCACGTCAAGTTGGTTGCAAGTGTACAACCATTGAAAAGATCTGAGACTGTTCGAAGAAACTTTCCCCTACTGATGAATCTAATCAATTTTGAATTAATCTGTGTCAATCTTAGGAAATTTTGTGTTGCTTTATTTCAAAATGTCTGCAAGTAGTTTTTCTTATTCCTATTGTAATATTGTGTTAAAGTCCCTCTGAATCACACAAGATCTCATCCCTGTGATAGTTTAGTGGCATTTGCAATTTCATTTCAAGAAGAGCCTTCATCTTGCAATGAGATAAACAATTTAAAATCATTTCTTGTCATTTGTTGATAAAATTTTTTGTAAGCCTTTGAGTGTATCTTAGGCATGAGGAACCAAGGGTCTTAATGTTTAATTGAGTCTTTAGCTCAAGCCTTCATGTTAAATTCTTGGAGATTGTGTGAAATCGTGCAAATCTAGGCCTCCATTGATGCACACCTTACGTTGAAGGAATATTTTAGCTATTAAGAAGCTTTACGTCATTTAGTATTCCAATTGTTGTGAAGGTTCTCAAAGATCTAGCATAATCAATTTTATCATGCTTAATCTCCCACCAAAATTATTCAAAAACATTGAATCCATCCTGAACTACCCTTGTTTTCCATGTGTGTCCACAAATGTATAAATTCTACCGCCTAAATATGCGAAGCAATCGGGATTCCATAATGTCTCTAGTAACCTTTAACCTTGTTTAGGAAATATCACCATTATTTAGAAGTGACAACTCGTGAGAGTTAAATTGTGGTGCATTGATCATATTTTCTTAGGATACCCTTTCAAAATTGTGTGAGAAGGGATATCTTCATTCTCCTTCACCGAGAGAGGGTTACAAAATGCGGGTCCTCTCACCTGGTAGAAAGGCACGACCTAAATTAGTGAGGATAGATCAAATCCTTAATGAAGGTGCTATCCATTTCTCCGATGCTGAGTGACAAAGAGTGGCACAAATCCCTCCCGGATAAAAATGACTCATAATGTGATTTTTTCTCTCTATATGTCTGTTAAATCTTTGATCTTTGCTTTCGATTTTCAATCAAATTGTTAATGTAAGGTTCCACATCAACCAAATGCACATTTTTATCAATACAAACTTGGTTAATAGAATAATATTAGTAATGAATAACCATAACCAACACCACCGACTCCATACCTACCCTGAAATTGGTTATAATATAGCTATAGTCCATGTCAACTATTAACACTTATCACCTAATAAAAATCATGCTACGAAAATTCCCACCAAGTTTCTTGGTTGATTGAGTAAAGTCAAAGAAGCAACAATTGGGCTGACGGAGAAAGCTCAAAGATATACAACTCAACAAGGTTGATAACTTAGCAAGAAAAATGACAATATTGACATCAAGGTTATTTAAATTTTAACACGGTTTTATTTTTTTAAAGAAAAATATTCTTTTGAATAAAGCTATAGAACAATGCATTTATGGTAGAATTTATAAACTATTGTTCATCACAATAAAATGGAAATGTTGCATTTCTATTGACTAGGAAATTTGATTTCCACCAATCACATATCAAAAAGATACTTTAAAAAAAGAAAAAATAATTTTATTAATGAAAACTATAATTGAAACCATACAATAAAATATGGTTGGTTGTTGAAAACCGTGCGATGATTTGTATGCCATTTTATAACTTTCCTTCAACAGAATAATAAAATTGTAAATTTGTAGTCAATTAATTTTTTTGTATTTATATTACAATATAATAGTTTATTTTAAAACAATTTTATATGGTTCAATATAAGATATCCTCTTTTTTAATGGGTAAACCTAGGGTTCTATTGAGGCCATCACCTCTATTGTATTATATGTATTTTTGATGAAATCCACCATTACTCAAGGTGGTGATTAATACATCAAGGAAGAAAAGAGATCAGAAAGAGAGTGAAGATATGCCATATCCAACATTATAGAAGGAGGAGAGGAACTATATGTTATTTGGAGCAGATATTATTCATCCAAGGTTTCTATGCAAAATAAAGTACAATAGAAGAGGACTAGATTCAATTATCAATCACTAGCCTTGGTCCATTTTTGGATGTGATTTTTTGATTAGTTGAGAGAAACCTTTCCTTGCAAATAATGAATTATCATACATGTACAACATTAAAAAAAAACTAAATAGTGACATTTTGGAGGAAGAAAAATAGGAAGGGTAAATGCGATTGAGGAAGGGGAGGAAAATAAGAAGGTCTTATTAGATTCATGAAAATTAACAAAATTGTCGTGTTTTACCTATAACTCTTTTAAGGTCCTCCACTTGGTATTTGGTCTTAATTTTTTGTATAATTCTACTCTCACACACTTGATAGAAAGAAATTAATGGCATGATTTTCTTGTAAATGCTTCATGCATAACATCACCATCTCATATTCTATAGAGATGATTAAAAATCACGATTTACTTAAAGAGCGGTGATATTATTTACACATTTAGTTAGATGTTCCAAATTTGGATGTGAGTTAGGAATGTGGCACTTGTATTATCCACATGTGTAGGAGTTAATTTATTGTATTTTCCAACATGTCACCTTCATCATATACTCATCATATATTTCTAAGGTCATCCCCTTCGCTAATTAAAATCATGTAAGATTGGAAGTGAATTGGTCCCTCAACGAGAATGAGATGTCCAAATTTAAAATCCTAGATGATCTTGTCTAATCACCCATGTCCATACTCATAATTTTGGTAAATGTACCCAAATTGTCTCTTGCAATGGAAAGGAATTTTTCATCCTTGTTAGATAATATTGGAAAATGGATTATTTTAACATCCTGAAGTGAGGAAAGAATTTACAAATCTTATGAAAGAATATAATCAAGTCTCCAATTTAATTTTCTTTTAGTTTTCTATTGCTTCAATAACAAGGTGATAATCCCTTTTAATTAACACTCTGTAAATTCGTTTTTCCTTTATTATCTAGAGGTCTTCCAAAAGTGTTGTCATTTTAGCCACGTTATGTATAGTATAAATCATCAATCTAAAGGTTGTCATTACGATCAACCTGAATGAGTTTGTAATAATAACCATAAATATTTCTCTCCCTAGGTTACCTTTTCTTGACCCATCAAAATTAATATTCAAGAACTATGGGTGGAGGATTTCATGAGGGTGATTAAAAAATTTGTGGAGATATTTTCTTCCTACCCAATTCCTAGGTAATCAGTGACCAATTTTCTTGAATGAGAAGATTTTGTTTCTTATTTATAACTTTTACTTATTTTAATATTACGTTTATCCATTCCAAGATTTTTAATTTTATTTTCGAGTCGATTTTTGAAATGAGAATCATTCATTTATGAAGATCTTCCTATTTCTCTCAATCCACAAGTTCCACATGACTAAGGTAGGGGATGTTTTCCATAAAGGAGAGAGGATATATTTTCATGTGTAAAATGATTGTGTGATTAGATCAATGAAAATTCTAGGGAGTGCATATATGAAAGAAAATTTATGAGAAATCCAATTCCAAACTTGAGTTGCATATGGGCATTGTAACATGATATGGTTTATTTTTTCTTTGAAGGTTCATATAGGGCACATCTACCTAGTCAATGCAATCCTCTTTTGATGAGGTTTTCATATGTTAAATTTTAGTTGAGAGATATTAGCTAAAAAAGGATTCTACTTTAGGTAGGTTCCATTTATCCCAGATCTTGTTGTGTGGCTAATGGAGTCTTCTATTGTGAAATACTTTATTTATTTTTATGACTTGATTTTTTAGATCTCCCAAGTGAGACTAATCCTTTCATTGAAGATTTAGAATCCCATGAGTAGATGAGGATTCAATATATTCCACTAATTTACAACCCGGTGTCTGAAAGGATACTGTTTGATGCTGTCAAATTTTTGATCTTGTCAGTGGTGGTTGCCCCATCCACGAGTTTTACCAGAAATTAATTTTCAATCTTGTTCCAACTTCCTAAGTAATTTTATAATAAATGGATCCCCCACACAAGATAATGAAGTTCCATATTTGAGATTCTTGAGGAATATGGTGATTTGTAAAAAAATTATGCTTCCATAGATATAATGTACTCGACTTTGAGTATTTGGCTCCATAATAGGTATGGATTTGAGTAAAATTTCCATCATTATTTATCTTCTAGAGTTGTGATCTATTTCTTAATATATGTGACATTCACACTTCCCTTTTTTTTAAAAGGAAAACCTTATTCCAATTCAAAACATGGAATTTATAATCATTTGATGTAACTTGATATTTTTTTTCATGATTATGTTTAAATTATCTCTAAGATTGAATTGAACTTGTAGTATTGATACCATTTAGGTGGGAGTCACTTATATGAAAATCTTAAGTACTAATAGTTTCCCAGCCAGACTTACCCATTTGCACTTATGGGAAGGGATTTTTGCTTATACCAGAGAAACATATCTCCTCATTCCTCTTCATTGCACCATTGAATAGTGGTATTCTTAAATATATTATTGGGAGCAATCCAGGCCTTGGTCTCGAGAATTTAAATTAGATGTATTTGAAGAGAAGGTGGTGTGTTGAAGAAAAAAACCTTTGATTTTATAAAATTAGTTTCATTCCCAAATGATTTAGTGTATTTACAGTGCCCTTTATGAATATTTTTTCAGAGTATCTTTCTTTTCCCAGGAGTAGTGTGTCATAAAAAAAAGTAAGTGTGATTGGTGGAGTTTTAAGTGCTAATTTGATTCCTACTAGGTTTCCTTCTTGGATGACCTTTTTAAAATATCTGTTGAGATTTTCAACCATGATAATGAAGAGGAATGAGGGGAGTAGGTAACCTTTTCTCAACCCCCTTAACAAGGCAAATAGACCAATTAGGCCCCCATTTATAAATATTTAGAAGTGGATGATCAAAATACATGCCACAATCAAACTACACATGTCCTCCCTAAATCAAAAATTATTCAACACACCTTGCGAATTTCCATCTTACATTGGCACGGCATTTACTTGATATCCCATTTTATGATCATAACATTTGATTTAGATTTTGATAGAGAATGCAACATCTCATGAAAAGGATAACATCATCTATGATTTATGACCCTTCAACGAAGCCTCCTTGTTCTTCTAAAATCAATCTTGGTAATGTAACGATTTCACATTTTTCTTTATGTAGTGATGATTTTATAGATTGTGTTACAAAGAGAAATTTGTTAGAAATATGAGAAAGTAATAAATTCCTCCTATTTTAGAATTAAATTTATAAATGTGCAATTAAGGTCCTTCAGTATTTTCTTTGAATTTATGGATATGTTTACAATCGCTATGACTTTGTATGAAGAATATGTCAAACTTATGATAGAATACAATTGGGAAGCCATTTAGGCCGGGGGCTTGGTTTCATCCATCTCAAATAGCACACTTTAGAATTCCTCCTCTAAAGGGGCCATCATTGGTCATTTTATTCCTATGAAATTATCTTGAGAATATTCTAGAGAAATTCCTATATTTTGTTAATTTGTCAGGAGGCTGGTTGAGTTAAGAGGATTTGAAATAATTTTGATGCCTCATCCTTAATTCCTAACATGAATTAGATATCTCCCCATTCTCAAGGATTTTTCTTTTGATCTTATTTACTTACCCCGACAATTTTTGATGAGTAGAAGGTGTGTGTTTTTATCTCCTTCGTAGCCATGTCTCTCTAGATATAAGATGAGTAACAACTTTTAACCTTGGATTAGCGTGTAAATGCCCTACTCCACACTAAAAATAAACCAAAGAATCCATGATAAAAGTCATGCGAAAAATGTGTGAGAGAGCTTCAATTTAAATTGAAGTGGGCCAAAAGTACAATCTCCATGGCCCCATAGGTAAAATATCATATTTTAGAGTGTTTTTGACTAATCATATTTGTTCTACCAAATTCCTAGTAATCGGTGACCAATTTTAATGAATGAAAAGATTTTGTTTCTCATTTATAACTTTTACTTCCTTTAATATTATGTTTATCCATTCCAAGATTTTCTATTTTATTTTTTTGAATCACGTTTTGAATTGATAATCATTCATTTACGAAGATTATCCAATTTCTCTCAATCCACAAGTTTTTTTATTATTGGTAAATAGTTTTGAAGGGACTATACCCTGTTTACATAGAGGGCCTAAAAGCTAGATAAAACATGAAGAGGTTCCACAAAAAAAGGATCAACATCCAGAATAGGCATTAAAGCCAACAATAACCAAAAGAGAGTTACTAAAGAAAAGCAAAAGCAGGCGTGTCTTTAACAATGAGCAAAAAACAAAAAAGCAAAAAAAAAGTACGATGAAAAGTAGCATCTGCAATGAAGACCTCCTTTACTTCTTGGCAGCTCTGTTAATTCTAGACTTAATAGTTTACAGCATGAGGTGAAAAGAGCCACTTTGTTGTCATGTGTGTGGGGTCCTTAGCATCCAACTTTGCTATGGTTTGACTGCTTTCCTTGTCCATTCCCCAAAGAGTGTCTAGGATCTCACTAAGCACAGAAATGCTATGAACATGTTGTTCAAGGAAATCACTTGATTGCATTAAAAATTTCCATGTTGTGATCATGGCGATCCTTTTCTCTCCCCAGATGATTGTCCAAGGAGTTTATATTTTTGTAGATGTCCTCAACTTGCTTATTGCCAAGGTCAGTATCCTCATCCATCTTCCTTTTTCCTTTTTGATTGGCGAATGTTGCACTTCTTCTTTCAGTTGCATCATTTCATTTTCCAAAGCTTCCAGCCTTTGGGAAGTACTTTTTCCCTCTTTTTGTAAGGTCTCTTCTTGGCCTGCACTACTGATGTGCAATAATTTTTGGACATCTTCCAAATCCTGATTGTTGCGAAGAACTCTTCCCAAAACAGGGGTGTCCAATTTGGGCTTCTTATGGTTCTTTGTTTTAGGCTTGGTCATGGTGGAAGGGATGGGGGTGGGGGTAGTGGTGGTAGGAAAGAGTGGAACGGTGTTGGGGGATGATGGGAGACTAGGGTATTTGGAAATACAGAGCTTGTGCAGCAAAAGGATAAGGCCTTGATGTAGGGGAATAACACGGGAATGCTTCTGAAATCCAAGATGGAGCATTCGAGGGAGTTCAAAAGATAATGTGGGAAGCAGATAGTGATTTTCCTATGGAAATGGTTTAGGAACACCAGGTGTTTAATAGGAACTATAACATATCTCCCTTCCAAAGAGATATACTGGACCATCATTCGGGTGATTTCATCAAAGGGCGAGGGGATAGAACTTACCCTCAATCCCGTAGTAACAAAAACCAGCTCCTCGTTATCAGCAGAAAACTTCTTCTCCTCAGCATTTTTGTCGATCCTCTTATTGAAGAAATGGAAGCCATCCATCTCCAGGCCTGTAGGTTCAAAAATTATCTCTTCATTAACAGTGCTTTTATGTCCTCCATACTCCACTTTTCGATCTTTCCAATCCATAGCGAACTGGACCGAAATGCTCTGATCATGTCCCTGAATTCGATCAATGAAGTTTGTGATTCCACCCTTCTTGAGGAGGTTCCACAGCTCCTTGTTGCTCTTCCATTCTAGGTCACTTTGTTGGGTTCTAACTAACTATGCAAGGGCTCCTCCCATTTTTTCCTCTCTAAAATTACTGCAAATCTTGTCCTCAAAACCCTTGTTTGAACTGTTGTTTGAAATACATTACCTTTTGCTTTGTCCCGGATTTTAAGAGTTCCGCACACTTGTTGGGAGTAATGAAAGTTAATGTGGCTGTAGCTTACATGATATTTCCCGCATGTGCGATCTTTTATCCCCTCTAAATCCCACTCCAATTTATCATTATCCTTACTCCATACTTGAGTGCCCATAAATATCCACTTTAATGTTGCTTTGTACCTTCTCAGGGATGTGATTAACATTATCCCAAATAATTAGATTATTATTTATGCCATGATTAGCCAATGCATCAGCAACCTTATTTCCCTCCCGGTATGTATGCTTGATTCAAATATTTTTGAAGGTTTGACAAATGCTTATAGATTCCATGATGAAATCCTTGATATTCTAGCTAGGAGGTGAAGACTGATTTAGATTATTAATGATGTTTAGTGAGTCTCCTTCCAGAATAATATTCTAAATGTTATGTGTCTGAGCAATTCTAAGCCCCCATAGAGCAGCCAAGGCTTCAGCATAATGGTTAGTTTGTATCCCCATCTTTCCAGCATAGGCAGCAATCAGACTGCCTCTATGGTCTCGAATCACTCCTCCCCCTGTAGCAATCCTAGGATTACCCTTAGAAGCCCCATCAAAGTTCAGCTTGTGCTTTAGTTGATATCAGGAGGGTTCTAATGTATCAAAGACATGTCAATGCTGGAAATGATGCTATTCTAAATATTATCAACTCCAATCTTCTAGTTGGACAAAATATGCTCTTCATTTTCAGGATAATTCTTGTTCTTGGGAGGTTTGAATCTTTCGATGTTCTCTTTGACAACATTAGTAATCTTAACAAAGATGAGCTTGCAATGCTATTTAATATTTCTAAAAATGATGTCATTTCTATCTTTCCATATCCTCCAAATAATATGGGGCATTACCAGTTTCAGTCTTCTCACAACACATTGTTTAAAAGGAGGGTTCCATTGGGTCCAAAACTGGATGAAATCCTTCGGCACAGCCCAGTAAACTTTGAATTTAGAAAAGGCAAAACTCTAGATTTTAGTGGCATACTCACAATGGACTAACAAGTGTCTGATATCCTCAAATTCTTTTTTACAAAGGTGACATCTATTTGGCATTATGAAACCTTTTCTTATCAGGTTGTCATTGGTGAGAATTCTGCCTCTAAGAGAAAGCCAAAAGAAAAAATTGATTTTAGGTGTGAGCTCAGTCATCCAAATCCTACTCCAATTGAACTCACTCTGAACAGTTTCAAAGAAAGAATTATATCCAGATTTAACAGAGTACTCTCCATCAATAGAGTTGTTCCAGACCAATTCATCCTTAACATTCAGTTGCCTTAAGGGGATAAGGTCCAAATGATCTTACAAAGTGGACACCATGTGGTTTAGATCATCTCTGTCCCTAGAGAGTTTTTCCATTTCTTCTTGTTGTCATCCTTGTCTATGTAATCCATGATTCTAGTACCATAGTTTTGTTCAAGGTTGTCTTTGATTGCTCCAAATATGTCAATAATCTTGATTAGACCGATTATCCCCAAAAATTTATATCTCTGGCATTCCCCACTTTCCATTTACTTCCTTGTTTGATGAAATTCTGATCTGAACTAAATTACTCCAGAAAAATGGATCCATAAGGAAGATGCTCTTCTGAAGAAAAAAAAATGGATGCTTGGCGATTAAGGTATTTAGCTTTAATTAGTTCAATCCGGGTTATTTCTCTAAGAGCATTCTCTAGCCCATTTTTGCAATTAGAGCCCCATTCATTTTTTTTTGATGTCTTTTATACCTAGGCCCCCAATTTTTTTGCAAGTGCATACTTGGTCCCAAGCTACCAAGTGATATTTGAATTTATCCTTCATTCCCTACCATAAAAATTTCTTCTAAATCCTCTCAATTTTTTCTCTGAAGACAGAAGGGATATTATAGAGAGACATGATATATATAGGCAGATTTTGAAGAGTGCTTTTTATGAGCAGACACTTACGACACTTGACAGAATGGATCCTTTCCAACCAGCCATTTCTTTTGGAATATTTCCAACGGTCATTGCGAGAATTTGGTTGATACTTTTTAGTACTAGTACGAGGGGAGCCCCAAATAAGTAGTAGGGAGTGAATTGATTTTACATCCCAAAATTTTAGCAATTCTAAGTTGTCTTTCCCTAAGGGTGTTAAAAAATAAAATTGAGCTTTTATCAAAATTAATCTCTTTCCCGAAGCAGATTCATATAATTTTAGAATGGACTTTGTTGCCTTAGCTTCAAGGATTGAAGCCATTAAAAGAAGGATTGTATTATCTGTGAATTGCTTGATGAGAAGTTTTGCTTGGTTAGTGAAAGTGGGCTTAGATCCTTTAAGAAGACCATCTGAATTACTTTATCAATTATTCTGGTGATATCTTTGTCACCATAATAATGAAGAGAAAAGGGGATATGGGATCTCCTTGCCTTAGACCTCTACTGCTAGTAAAAAATCCCACCGGCTCTCCATTTACTACCATTGAGAATCTGGCCGTAGTGATGCATGCCTTGATAATTTTTCTGAATTTAGTTAGAAAACCAAATTTTGTCAAAACCTTGTCAAGAAAGGCCCAGGAGACTTTATCGAAGGATTTATTCATATCAAGTTTAAGGACCATGTTAGATTTTTTATTATTATCCATAGAGTGAATGGTCTCATGAACCATGATCACTCCATCACGAATAATCCACGCCTTTAATGAAACCACTATGCTTTTACGATATTAAATCATTGAGAATGAAATGAAGTTTTCTAGCAATGATCTTGGTAAAAATTACTGTAAATAACATTCACCCAGTGATGGGTCTAAAGTCTTTGAAATCCTTAGCGTCCATTTTTTTGGAGCAAGCACAATGTGGGTGTTGTTCAGCTCTCTCAATCCACAAGTTTCACATGACTAAGGTAGAGGATTGTTTCCATAAAGGAGAGAGGATATATTTCTCTAGGTAAAACCATTTTTGATTAGATCAATGACAATTTTAGGGAGTGACAATATGAAAGAAAATTTATGATCATTCCCATTCCAAACTTGAGTTGCATCTAGGCATGGTAACATGATATAGTCTATTGTTTCTTAAAAATATTCACATAGGAACATCTACCCGATTAATGAAATCCTCTTTTGATGAGATTGTCATATGTTAAATTCTTTTAGAGAGGTTATCCAAAAATGATTCTACTTTAGGTATGTTCCGTTTATCCCTGATCTAGTTATGTGGAAAATGATATGGGATAATCATAATTTCCAAAGATGATATTAGATTATAGCCATAAAAGATGATGCATTATCCTCTTGTAGGTCGAATCCATCTTAAACAACCATCCCTCCTCAAATGTGGGAGTCTTCATCGTGAAATACTTTATTTATTTCTATGAATTGATCTCTTATAGCTCTCAAATGAGACTAATCCTTCCATTCAAGATTTAGAATCCATGAGTAGATGAGGATTCAATATATTCCGCAAAGCTAACTTACAACCCCATGTGCAAAGGATAATTGTTTTATCTGCTTCAATTTTTTTATTCTAGCAAGTGATGGTTGCCACATCCATGAGTCTTCCAAGAAATAAATTTTCAATTTTGTTCTAGCTTCCTAAGTAATTTTTACTAAATGGATCCCTCACACGTGAAATGAAGTTTCAATTTGGTATTCTTGAGGAATATGGTGATTTGTAACAAAATTATTCTTTCATAGATCTAATATACTCAGCTATGGGTATTTGGCTTCATAGTAGGTCTAGATTTGAATAAATTTTCCATCATAGTTTATCTCCTAGAGTTGTGATCTATTTCTTAAGATTTGTGATGAAAACACTTCCAGTTGTTTTTGAAAGGAAAACCTTCTTCTAGATCAAAAGGTGGAATTTATGATCATTTGATGTACCTTGCGAGGTATTTTTTCATGATTATGTTTAAATGATCTATAACATTGACTGGATTTTGTAATATTGGTAACATTTATGTGGTAATCACTTATATGTAAATCTTAAGTACTAATACTCCTAGCCATACTTAAGCATTTTCCCTTATGAGAAGAGAGTTTGGCCTATTCCCGGAGCAAGATATTCTCCCGTAAGTGTCTCCTCATTGCACTGCTGAATAGTGGTATGCCCAAATATATTATTGGAAGAAACCTAGCCTTGATTATGTACTTGAAGAGAAGGTGGTGTCTGAAGAAAAAAACCTTTGATTTTATAAAATTGACTTTGTTCCCTAATGATTTGGTGTATTTACTAAGGGTTCCCCTTATGAATCTTGCTTCAAAACATCTTTCTTTTCCTAGAAGTAGTACTATGTCATTTAAAAAAGTAAGCACAATTGGTCAAGTTCTAAGTGCCAATTTGATTCATGCTATATTTCCTTCTTGGATGACCTTCTTAAAATATCTGTTGAGAAATTCAACTATGGCAATGAAGAGGAATGAGGAGACTACGTCACCTTATATAAACCACCTTAACAAAGGAAAGAGATCAACTAGGCCCCATTTATCAATAATGAGAAGTGGATGATTGAAATACATGCCATTATCAAACTACACAAGTCCTCTCTAAATCCAAACTCCTTGATAAACCTTGGAGGAGTTCTACGTTACTTATACAAGCTTTACCGATATCCCATTTTATGATCACAACATTTGATTTATATTTTGATAGAGAATGCAATATCACATGAACAATGATAACATCATTTAGGGTTTATGTTCCTTTAATAAATTCTACTTGTTATTCTAAAATAAAGCACAGTAATAAGGGTTGCACATTGTTTGCTATGTAGTGATGATTTTATAGATTGTGTTACAAAGAGAAATTGGTTAGAAATCTGAGAAAGTACGACATTCCTACTATTTTGGAATTAAATTTATTACTATGCAAGTAAGGCCCTTCAATATTTTCTTTGACTTTATGGATGCATTTGCAACTGCTATGACTCAGATGAAGAATATCCCAAACTTATGGTGGAAGACACTTGGGAAGCCATATAGGCAAGGGGGATTGGTTTCATCCATCTCAAATAACGCACTTCTGACTTCCTCCTTGTCAAAAGGGGCCATCAATTGGTCATTTTAGTCCTATGAAATTATCTTGAGAATATTCTGGAGAAAGTCCTACATTTCATTCATTTGTCCATGCACGGTTCGATCGAGAGGTTTTGAAATAATTTTGATGCTTCATCCTTTATTTCTAACATGAATTAAATATCTTCCCATTCTCCTACTTTGATCTTATTTACTTGCCCTTTAACAAGTGTTGATGAGTAGAAGACATCTATTTTTATCTCCCTCTTGTAGCCATCTTTCTTTCGATATAAGATGAAAAACATCTCTTAACCTTTGGAGTAGCGTGTAAATACCTAATGCACTACTGAAAAAACTAAGGAATCCATACCCACTTGGTGACTCATGGTAAATCTAGGTGAACAACGTGTGGGAGAGTTTTAACTGAAATGAAGTGAGTAAAAGTGCAATCTCCATGGGCCCATGAGTTAGACGGGTCTACAAATAGGTGTGGGATATCTAGGGAATTAATTTCCATATTTCCATTAATGTCTACAAAATAATAGTGTTGCAAGATTAATTGATAGATAAAATCTACCTCTCACGATATGACCAACTTGAGGGCCTCAATTATCAATGGTTTTCGCATGAACCACCTATTTTCCTAACATTTTTGAGCTTACAATTGGAAAGGAAGGCTACGAAATATTATTAAATAGATTCATTCTAGGTTGGGTTTCCAAAATTTCATTAATGTTTGTTTATTTCCTAGTAAATTAAACATCATCCGAATCTAAACCCTTGATGCCATGAAATAATAGGATAGCGAATCTTGAATGCAAGATAAAATCTACATGTCGGTTTGAGGGCTCAATTATTAACGATTTTCATGCGGCCCATATGTAAAACCAAAAGGGTGGTTCAAATTGCTATATGAACCAAGCATATCTTTACCAAATTTTCCATCTCTCAATTTTTAGTAAAAATAAATTAATATTTCATATTTATTATATTAAATTTGATATTAAAAAGTGTTGGTGTTAACTAAAAAGTGGTGGATATGAAATGCTACATGAAACAAACATTGTGGTTGGTTTTTACTATGAAACCTATTCAATTTTTGGCATTTTTAATTTTTTCACTTTAAATATAAACTGCACTCATTTGAATAATGCGAGGGATATCGAGATGATGTAGTGGAGAACATATAGTAGATGATATCTGGTCGGAAAAATCTAAGTCATGGAATAGGTGTGGGACACATAGGGTTTTAGTTCCAACCTTTTATTTACGATTTCCATTCATGTATTTTCCTTATCTAACAAATTAAACATTGTCTAACATAAAATTTTGACACCATAAAAAAGTAAAATAATTTGTAGACACCTAAATTCCGCTTTTGCAATCTTATTGCCAAAACGCACGCAAATCACTCTTATTCTTCCCAATTTCGTTATAATTAGTGTTCTTTAAAATTATTAACTAACATTTCTTGCCACTTTGGTGGGTTAACAAGAACTTCATTAATCCCCAAACCTCTTTCACATTTAGGATGCCACTTTAAGATGAATCTTAAGTCAAAATCTTCTTCAAAAAAAAGATAATTAGCGTTTAAAAGTTAATTAAGCCTATTAATCCCTTGTTTTGGTCAATAAACCTAGTATTGACTCAAACCCCCTCTTCCAACCACTTAAAATCACCACATTCACCTCCAAAACGTCACATCAAGCTTCAAAATATTATCTTAGCCTCTGAGTTAACCCTAAGCGGTTGATTAAGGTTCCATGCCTCTTAATCACTTGGTAATTCACTAATTGTGATTAGTAAAGCTTAATCATGATTAACACTTCTAATCTAATTTGGGGATTTGAGTCCCACATGCACCAAAATACAAGTTTATCCAAAAAGTAAAACTATAAAAAGAGTGCACCTCATTCCTTTATATTTTACACACCATGCTTTGATTTGCATCTCATATAATACATATGATTTCTAAGCCAAGTCCAATCCTTGCTTAAAACCATCAACAAGGTTAGTAGATGAATATGAAAAGGGACTTAACAAACCATTTGGAGAGGTCATTTCCCAATTGTTTGAGTAGAAACCATAACCATTTAATTTCCCATTAGGTCTATTTAGACCCATGTTAGTTAATTGATCATATTAGTAGGCATGTTTAGTTAGTTTTTGTATTGTTTTCATACTAATTAGGCATTCTTTTAAGCTTATATCTTAATGTTACATTCCTAGATTTAGACCCCAAGCTAAGTAGGTGGAAATAGTGTTAACATTCATTGTTTATATTTTTCATTTTCTTTTTAGCGTTTGGGGTGCATTCGTTTAACACGCCCGATGGGAGAAACCCCATTTAGATTCATTTTCAAGTTTTTAAACTTAGTTTCAAAGTTTTTCATTTCAAGTTTTCTAGATTAGTTTCAAGTTTTCTAGTTTAAATTCAATATTTTTTAGATTACTTTCAATATTTCTAGATTACTTTCAATCTTTCTAGATTACTTTCAAGCTTTTGTAGATTAGTTTCTCAAGCTTTTTAGAGTAATTTTCAAAGTTTTATAGATCAATTTCCATTTTAAAAATTTGTTTCAACTGGATTAATGATATAAGTTATGTTTTCATGATTTTTTTAGGATATATGAAGGTGAAACCACTGTCAAAATTCTCTCAAAATACAAAATATTGAACCTTTTTCAAGAAATCTTCTCAAAACAACATTCATTAAAGCATTTAGATATGTTAGAAAAGGACTAGTTTTATAAAAATGAATACCCTAAATTATTGGTAAATTTTTGCTCCAATTTTATGTTGGCATTGTTTATTTCACTTTAATACCTTTCCAATGCAAAAAAAATGGATTCATTTCGAGGTCGGGAGGAAGCATTATGGCCTCCAAAAGATAGGTTTAACATCTATAGGAAAATGCGCCTATGCATTACTGTGAGTGCCCATGCATCATTGATTGTGTGAAAAATGATAGAGGGAACTTTTTCATGAGTGTGAGTACCTATGCATTCTTGTGGCGCATGTACACTAAGAGGGGCGCCCATGCATCACGGTAAAATTTTCTCAATTTCTAGAATTTCAATTTTATGATTCCTTTCAGTTTTTAAGAGTTTTTAGATGCTTCTTTCATCAAATTATTGATTTTAGAGCAATATTACTAACAAATTGTCATAGTGTTTGATAAAGTATTTTTGAGTAAATTGGGTTAGGGTTTGAGGAGTGATTGTGTTTTCATACTTTGATTGAGTTTGGAATAGAGTTGTGTATGCTCTTCTCTTGCACCTAGTGTGATCTTTAGAACCAAAATCACCTCTTAATCATTCTTTTTGTTTCTTGGGAGTAATTAGAAATAATCATCCTTCATTTTTCTTAAGGGAACAAACTTGCATGTTTTGACATATACTTGATCGTTTAGTTTAGGAGATTTTCATTTGATAAAGAAGCAGGCTAAAATTTGTGTATGCTATTCCCTTACACCTAGTGTGATCTTTAGAATTAAAAAAAAAAGTCTTTCATTAATAAGCACTTGGATTAATTGGTAATAAACCTTGTTTTTATAAAATTTTATAGTAGTTAGTTGATTTGCAAGCAATTTTTCATTGTATATTTCTATGATATTGTGAATCTTTTTGAACTACTAACCATTTGTGTGAAGGACCTAAAACACTTGTCAAAGAAAGAAGGGCTCTCTTCAAACCAAAATTCTAACATTCACGTGTGTTGTAGGTTTCCATTGGTGGTCTAAACCAAATTACTTAATCCAAAAGATAAAAAATACACCAACACACCATTCAAAACACCGTATTGCAGGGTTTCGGTTAAGAGCTATGGCTCATCCACTTAACTAGGACATAACCCCTTTGGCATAATCCTTAAGCTAAAACAATGGGGGTGGTCCTAGGAACCCTAAAGTAGTTCACGCAAGAGGTAACCTTATGAATGAAACAGGAAAGTGCTCAACACTACCGACTTGATTAGTACACCTTGGTGAGATTAGAGTCAAATATATATGTATTACGACCCCAGTGAAAGTATAATTGAAAGCACTTTGGTGCTCATTAAAGTTTAGAGGGGTAAATTACAACCAAGATACTCCTAAATTAGTTGGTGCAACTTTTTAGGTAAATTGAGCTCATTGTAGATATCTTGTGACACCTAGAGAGAAAACCACCTAGAAGCTTTCCCGACTTAGAGCCATTATTTTTTTCTTAGTTGTTATACTTGAGAGATATCACAAAGTGACAAATCTGTTGGATTAAAAATATTTTTTTTTATCAAGGGAAATAATCTATTAAATTTTAAATCATGTGACATTTCATCACGAAATCTACTTAGTGTGATTTTATCCTAGTTTTTCGCTTGTCCAAAGAAAGGTGAAAGTCTTCCAAAATAACCCCAAGTTTATTTCAACACCATTTGGTCTACACCTTTGTTTTCTTGTTGCCTATTTTTGGATGAAATGAACCAACATATACCAGATATCGCTAGATATCACATGTCCCTACCACTTTTGTATTCTACTTGTGTGACTAGGTTGCAATCTTTGGAGCGTAAGTGTTGAAAGTGTGTATGGTACGTCGTACTCACGATCTAGTAGGCCCCCTTATCTCAAAGACCCATATTTGAGACTTATTATAATCATATTTAGGTAATTTAATTCTTTTCTTCTTTTGAGTTGTTACATTTCCCACATTTTAGCCATACTGATTGATATATTTACTTCTTGTTTCCATTGTGAAACTAGGCCTAAATCTTTATATTGTAGAGTTATGTTGTCTTCACGCTTAGCAAATTATTGTTATACTTAGACATAGATTTTGCATCCTAAATTTTCTTGAGTTTTGTGAGTGTTGAGGATACATTCTTAGCATCGTAATAACATCATTTTGACACTAAAAATATTGCTTTTCTAAAATCTTAGTTCACATGTCCAAATAGTGGTGTTACGTTGTTCACATTGCTATCATCTATTATCTGAAGACTTAGACTTTGTTAGTATTTAGAAATTGGTTTTAGTATACCTTGTTAGAAGACCACATTAACATTATCTTATCATTTAGGCCTTGTTTGTTTCAAACTTAGCCTAACTTGGTGATATTGTGTTGTCACACCTATCTAGATAAATTTTAGGGAGTAAACTATTTGTTGTGACCAAATTTTTAGCATTGTACATCATTGTATTATTCAAGATAATCTTGTGTCATATATTACCTTGCTAGGTTGAATTATTTTTTATTATTTGGTTCTTAGATCACATTGACCTAGTGGGTTTGTGGCTATTCTTTAGTCACCATTCTTTGAGACAATAGTAGTGTCGTTGCCTTTGTCAAAAAATTTGACTAAGGTCCTTTTTAGTAAACCTTAGTGGAAGTCTATCACATTGTACCTCCTCTTTCAAGTAATTCCTACTACAAGAATGGGGTCATGAAAGTTAGGGTCCAATCCCTATTTTTTCTAAGTTCATTGTAGTACTTATACATGAAAAGAACGATAACCAGATCATACCAAGCCAAGAACACAGATGCTAATCAAACACCACGATCTATAAGATGAAAGCAATTTGCCAGAATAACTTTACATAAAACCTTTGCAAACAAATGAGCAACAATATCATATATTATTATGGAACTCAATTTAATACATTGAGAATGGGCCTTTCTTAAATAGGCAAGGAATAACAATCTAAGAACCAGTCAAGGTCATAGATCAAGCCATAAATCAAGGAAATAACTAGTCATCAAAGAACTAGTCAAGACCATAGATTTAGGAGAGAACTAGACATCAAGAATCTAGTCAATACTATAGATCTAGGAAATAACTAGCCAATACCATAGATCAAGGAAAGAACTATACCTAACAACTAGATAATATCTCCTAAAATCTAAATAAATAAATAAAAATATCCACACACATAAGTGGGCGAGGATAAATACAATAAAGGTAAATAATGTACCTAGGTGAACATGAGCTAAGGTAAATACCTACTCTAACACCCCACCTCAAGTGAAGCTAGGGGCCAAAATAGAAGTGGCATGTCCACAGTATGAGTCCCAACAACTAGGCCTGATGAGGTACTCATGTACAATAATTGGGAAAAGGGAACACCGTAAGGTACCCAAAACTAGTAACAACAAAGTAAAGAGAGTAAATACCCACTCCAAGGCATCCCAAGAAGCTCGGCTCAAAAACCTCATACAATCTTGAAGAATTTTAGTGTGCCGCGTGGTCTGAATCCACTTGCTTGATCACAAAATAAAAACAAGCTGACACTTTGAGCTCCACGAATAGCTCCATACAAGGAGCCTATCAACGAAGTGATATCGAAAGTGTAAAAAAACACCAAACATAATTCAATCAAGTGTTGCAAAATAGGTGTGCCACGATCCAAGAACAATAACCAAAGCAACAAGGAAAGGACACAAAATCTAGTGTGTCACTATCCAAGAAAAGCCAAGGTAACATGGCAAGGACACGAAACCCGAAGAAGAAGGATCAACACCACACCCTCCCATACTTTGCTGGATGGGTGGAGTGATCTTCAAATCTGTCACGAGTTGCCCAAAATTAGCTACTCGAACAACGACAAAATAACACCTTGGACTTCACCGGAATAGATCCCCATAAGAGATCTTTGTCACATGCCAAAAGTGTCGAAAATATAGATACAAAATCTCTCAACAAACAAGAGAGATACACTACACCTGCTAAAGAAAAATGCTCAAAATAAGAAGCATCACAATGCAGAAGGTATAGAAAGTGGAGCAAGAGGCCGAATGGTGGAGGAGCCACGCATGTAGAGTCCTCTCAACGAATTCCTATGTCACCTCCATGAGTGATCAGATATCCACCCCAAATCAACATGGATGGATGAAGAAGATGCCTGCATATGACTTGGTGCAAAATGCACAATGGGTGCATGCAAAAGAACATCAGAATGTGTGTCAGGTTGATCATGTATGACAACTAAAATATCAAGTTTCTCAAGCTTGAGTGAAGATGTAGAACTCATGTGTTGCTCAGGATCCTCAAAAAGAGTCGAGCAAACAAAAAAAGGAGCTCTGTCAATGTGTGATCCCAATGAAGTATCTGCTCGAAAACCAATGTCATGATGAGAATTCCACTTCACATGTGGAATAGAGGAAATAATACCTGTGAATGTTTGCCAATGACTCCACTAGTGAGACCCATAGAACAGAGCATGCGAGAACTGAATGCGATGGTATGCTTCCCGAAAAATACATGCAAGTAGGATACACAACATGTGGTACTTTAATAGGCACATATGTGGAACAACATGCGATAACAAGCTTCATAGGTGTATGAGCATCAAGAGTAGGAACAGACTCAAAGACTGACATATCAATGTCAGTGGGTTTAGGAGCAATAGCTGCAAGTGGACTAGGAGCATGGTTGTGGTTGTCCACAATATGATGGTGATGTTGTAGGCTAGCAAGTTTGTTCTGCAGGGAGTGTATTATTGTATCCTTATCGTGAATGAGTGATTGTAGAAGAGAATTTCACTTCTTGAGCGATCTATTTTCTTCCACAAATTTTACAATATCCTCTTGAAGTCCACACACTCGAGATAAAAAAGCATATCATTCTTAGAATCCATGATAGGTACAAAGCTGCAGTCCCAAAAATTTAGGACGTCGGGCTCAGTCAAAATTACATCCATAATTGATTACAACACTCCTCCATATTTGGCACTTTATAATTATAGTGCAAGTCTCAAAATAAATATTTCCAATGGAAAGAGCACGAAAAAACAAACAATTTTGCAAAAATTGGCACTCAAAAGCGAGTTATCGATAAAAAGTTACAAGCTTTTTAATATTTTGCTTTGTTATTTAATTTAGGTGCCACTAAAACACAATAAAATGTTGTTGCCTTCACCACACAAATGAAATTAAAGGGGCTGAAGTTAATCACCTACTAGTAGGAATCACAAGCTTTAAGCCCTCATATGACCATACCATATGACCAAGGGCTAAGGATGATAATGGAGAAATATAGGACAAGCCCAACCTTTCAATAAGCAACTTTGTTTATATCATTTCCCCCTAGGTCTACATCATTGGCCTTTATTGAAATGAACAAAAATGTAAGATAACATGAAAAGTTAAATTACGAACATTTTTCCATTGCTATGTAACTCCATGTATCCTACATAATGTAATGCAATATGAGAAAGTAAAATGATATCTAACTCAATCTAACATACATAATACAATACAATATGAGAAAGTAAAAATGATATATAACTTGATGCAACATACATAATGCAATGCAATAAGAGAATGTAAACTAGATAACCTAACAAAGAAACCAACATAATCACATATACTCAAATAAACAATGTTTAAGACAGTTTTACCAATGTTTTTTGTTATCAAGTTGTAGAACTTGAATGTTTGTGTTATGAAAAGGGATAAAAATGATGCCCCTGACAATAACACATGTGAAGGAAAAACAAAGGACACTGTAGTCCCATGGAAAGCATTTCTACATTATGACACGAAACACGACAACTCAATGTTCCATGAGATTACCGACATAATAAGAAGACCCAACTTTGTTAATGGAGGTAGATCACGATGATCTGTATGTATTTTGAGACAAAAACAAGCAAGAATGTCAGAAAGACGGTTTTGTAGGACCAATTTCGATGTTAAGGATAATGCATTGATACCGACTTGATTGTATATAAGACATTTAAAAATGAAAACCATAAATTTTTGGTAAATATAAAGCTAAAATTAATGTTACTATTGTGTATCTTGCTTCAATACCTTTCCAATGCAAAGAAAACGGAGTTGTTTCGAGGTCGGGACCAAAAGCTATGGCCTACGCAATGTTGGAGTACGCCTATGCACTCGGGGGCCTTGTCTTTGGGTAGCATGGGAACTGTGCTTGGCCTCATTTTTGAGTTTTTGAATTTTGTGAGGAAGCATGGAAACTTGGGTGCTTGTGTTAGCCTCGTTTTGAGTTTTTTGACTTTTGTGAGGTAGCATAGGTGCACAGGCGCCGTGTTGGCCTCCTTTTTGATTTTTTTACTTTTGTGAGGTAGCATGGGCACTGGGTGCCTTTGCAACACTGAATGCACTACCTATCTTCTATAGGCCATAACGTTTTCTCCCGACCTAAAAAATACTCCATTTTTGCATTGGAAAGGTATCAAAGTGAAATAAGAAATGGTAAGATAAATTTTGATTTTGAATTTATATTTTATGAAATTGAAACCAATCAATATCAATCTGTATGATAAGGAGATTACGTGGGAGAAAAGGACAAATCAATGGTGTGCAGGTGCATGTGCATGATGCGAGGGTGATTGGGTGCTGTGTTGGTAGTGTGTAGCTCATTTTTGAAGTTTTGGACTACATCATGGGTGCTTGGTCACTGTCTGACCTTGAATGCACTACCTATCTTCCAGAGGCCATAACATTTTCTCCCAACCTTGAAACAACTTCATTTTTTTTTACATTGGAAATGTATTGAAGTGAAATACTCAATGCCAACATAAATTTGGGGTTTTGAATTTATTTTATAAAAAAATTCAGATTTTGAATTTGTCTCACTAATTTTTGGGGTTTTTAATGTGTTTGGATGTTTTGATTTTTAAACTAACATATTTGAATATTTTTTTATTTTTGAGAATTTTTCTAAAGATATGTATAGGAAATGAAGAACGTGGATGCCCCATTGACAAATGGGATGTATAAGGCGAATGCCACACGTATGCACAAGAAAGTGAAGATGTGAAATTTCCCCTAACGTTAGATGGGAATATTCAAAGGAAAACTCTTCATGCTCGGAAGTTGGATTAGAGCCAATATAGATAGTTTCAACATGCTTTGATGAATGTAACTTGATGACATGCTAGGAAGGAGTAATGATGCCCCCAACGTAAGCTTTGGACAAGAAGTACATGATAGAAAGAATTGCAAGATTATTTTTGTAAAAGGGAAAAAGGTTCCCAATAACATGACAAAAATGCAATATTATACACATGGATGTTACGAACTAAGTAGAAGAATGATATGAATGTTTTGAATGTATCTTAGAAGCCTCGCGATGAAGAAATGATTAGCTAAAGGCATGAATCATGGGACAAGATATAGACTATAGTAAGATTGAATAAGGTCCAAACAAATACACTTGGTAACATACTAACCTTGTTTTCTCAAAGATATCTAGTGTATGCACATGGAAATGTATTACCTCTACTAGGTAGGTTTTGATAGACAACGAGTGAAGACACCCTAGCCAATGTGTAGGAATGATTTATTTTTCAAATTTGATTTTTTTAATGGATCGTGGAAGGAAAGCCATACATTGCTCCACTACCGGTCAGGCATCCATAGCCTTGACGGAGATGCATTTGATTCTAATCTCAACATATCTTGACTTCCCGATCAGGCGTCCATATCCCTAGTAGAGATTATTGGAAATACCCTAAGAGAGAGTTATATATCAACTTGCTTTTACTTTTAGCATTTTCTTTCAGCTTTGTGATTTTTAATTTGATTGATTCTTTCACTTTAAAAACTTATTTCAGCTCTCTTATTTGACAAGGTGTTAAGAACCACTTTGATGGCTTGATGGAAGGAGGTGGAAGTGATAATGATGAAGACATTGGCTACTATTAATAAATATATCCAAATTTTCTTTACAACCCCTTTTTTATATGTTGATTGTGATAAGATCTCTAAGAGATCGGTCATTCTTTAATTTACCAATCGATAAAATACCAAGGAAAAGAGATACCCTTAGAGATAACTAATAAAAAATGTGTGTGAATAGGCTAACCAAAATATCACCAAAGAGATGAAAATGTTAGGAATACTTGCGAGAATAAGAGTAAGAAAGGGAAGAAAGAAAATCCATCATGTATGCAATACCTAATTGCAATGTGTGTTCATTTACCTTTGATTTTTGAAAAAAATCTCTTTTTTGCATTTGTGATTTTTTTTTTGAAAACTTGGACCAACAGGTCACTTAATGTGATAAGATCCAACAAAAATGTTAGAAATTTCCTTGATAAGGAATACTAGGCATGTTTTCTTATCAAGATTCATATTATCCCTGATCTCAATGATCGTGGTGAGATCATACTCAATAGATGACTGCGTTTTATCATGAAACGTGGATTTTGTGTGCGGGAACTTGAGGTCCCTTTCTAGAGGTATCACTTTGCGCCATAGTTGATGGGTGCGTTGATGTGTATTTTGAACCACGTTTTATTTTGAACTTTAAGATTGTTTAAATTGTTGCGAGCTTTGGAGATATTGGAATTTTTGATCCTGAGCCTAATGAAGGGACTATTTTGGTTGTGTATAAGCCACTACGTGACTTGTCGATCTCGATAAGTAACATAAGAAATTAGGCGAATAAAATTGATGTGATAAATGATGGTGAGTTTTCCAAAATCATTGATAGAAGAACAATATGATGGACGTAAAGGATACGGTCCAAGAATTGAAGAGGATGAACTTCCACGAGGTGTCTCATTGATTGAAGATAAAGGACTAAAAGGATGTGGGACTAAGATTGAAATTGAAGGACTTCCTTATGGAATCCCATAGATAGAAGATGATCAGCTATTAGGACATGGCCCAAGAATTGAAGATGAGGGGGTTTTAGGGCATGCCCCTAGTGTAGATGAAGAGGGGATACCTAGAGGTGAGCTGAATATAGAATAAAATGGGATATTACGGGGTGAGCCACACATAGATGATGAAGGGCTACTTGGAGGTGCCCCACATATAGAAGTAGGTGATGGGTTACCAAGTGGTGATCCAAGGTGGGATTGTGATCGAGGAATACTTATAGATAAAGAATGATGTGAAGAAAACATAAGATCCTCCTCAATGGTCTTAGGATCTTCCTTAGTATTACAACAAAAGGAATCAATTTCTTCTTATGAATACGCAAGCATATCGAAGTCAATATTAAATACTTGATTGTAATCCTTTAGGAGAATTCCATCATGTGACCCCAGGAATTTTGTGATCATCTCCTCATCTTGAGATGAATAGATCGGTAGGGGTATTTGTTCTTTGACCATAGGAGGTTGATTAGAAGAAATGGGTCCAACTGGTGTGGAAGATTGATAAGATGAAGACTCAAGAGATGAATTTGGATTCACCTAGATATTTAACGGAGGAAGAGTTTGTTGAGGTGGAGAATAAGGGAGGTCATGTAAAGAAAGGGAGGACTGCGGCTCAAGAACCAAATTATATGTTTGAGTAGAAAGACTTGGGGCCACATGGATCTTCAAAGGAGGAAAATGTTGTTTATGTGACTAATAAGGGGAGTCCTGTAAAGAAAGGGAGGAGTGTGACTTAATATTTGAATGAAGTGAATAGATTTAATGAGAATTTTCAGAAGATCGAGGTAAATCTAGAGAATCAAAATAATAGTTTGGATCGGAGTCAGAAGAAGAGTGGGAGGAAATTGAATAATAATTTGGATCAGAAGTGTCCAAACCATACCACCGACTATGAGATGAAGGTGGGGAACAGGGTTCCCGAATGGGCTCTCTAGCATGAAGAACCAAATGAGGTCTAGTTATGATAGGCATCCTTTGATGGGAATGTTGAAACCTATGTTCCTTACTGTCATAAGTATGTGGAACTGTGTGATAATAATTATTTGTCGGCACATGCCTAGACATAGATATTCGAGGGATATTACGGGGGTTATTGTGTTGACATGTTCAACGGTGCATCCATACAAAGAATGACAGACATAAAAATGATTCTCCTCATTAAACACATAATTTTCATTCTTGTCCTAATTATGTTTAGGAAAATTATTTGTATTGAGGGATTTGTTAAGAGTGAATGAATCCATCTCCACATTGCCACTTTCAATTAAGTTCCAGATGTAGTGTTGTAACTTCAAACACTTATCTATTTTGCGACCTTTAACATGGTGGAATTGGAATATTAATTATCTCTAAACCTTAAAGGTTTAGGTGTGTCATCCTCATAAGGCGTAGTTTTAGGATATCTAATCATATTAACTACCTCTAGCTATTTTAGTATTGATGACATTGAGTCGGATAAAGGGGTAAAAGTACGTCGCTTATACTCCATAGGCAGAGCTCCCTTTGCAAGCTTCAAATGAGTGTTGTTTTGAATGGATTGTACTCGTTTAGAGTATACTATCTCATTACTAACAATGTTTTTGTTCCTATTAGGGACAAAATTTATTTTATCATTAGTTTTGGAATCGTTATGATCGTGTGAAAATGGCTTTAGGTCGCTCTACAGCTAATAATGATTTTTCGATTTGAATCCTTTTCCAATTACCTATTTGAATGTGTTGCCACAATGCATTTGCAAGTGGAACGTGATGATAGGGTGGAGGTTGGGAAAAACTATAATTAGTATCTATTTTTAGGTATGGAGTAAGGAAATCGGCTAGCTAATCCTCTCCATCGTTGTAAAAATGCAACAAAATTTTTCATTGTTTCATTACTTGACATTGCAGAGATCTAACATGTGCTAACGCCGTTTTCTATATTAAAAGATAAGTGTCATACAAAACTCTTTGCTAGTTATTTCCATGTTGATATGGATCCCTTAGGGATGTGTACAAACCATTCTAGCATCATCTCTACTAAACTGCGTGGAAAGAGGCACATCGAGATAATTGTTCTTTGAATGCAACCTCTTGACAAGCCATATAAAAATATTTAATATGGTAATGAGGGTCATTGTACGCACCCAAAATTGCATGTGCTACATTGTCAGAAAACGGCTACAAAAGTCCTAATGATGATTCAGGTCCTTTCAAGAAGGTGTTTGAGCTCCAATTTCCCTTCACAGTATATATTTGTCACCTAGATGTCTTTACTTAGCCTTCCCGCACTTTTTCTAGCTTCCTGCCTCTTTTTGCGCATGTTTTGGCCTTCAGTGCAGGACCGCCATCCTATCTAGGTGGTGGTTTTGAAACCACCACCCAAAATAGGGCAGTGGTCCCAAAATCGCCACCCCACAAGGTAATGTCCCGCCCACTTTTTCCGAATTCTTCACGCATGTTTTAACATGCGACAGTTCACTTAATTTCACTTTTTGCATGCATCTGTGAGCCAAATTGTCTAAAATTATCTTTGATTACTTGGTTCTCCTTCCTCTCTCTATTTTTAAATAGATTTAATTGGTTGGAACTGCTCCTTCTTGCCTTAGGCATGAAGGTACCTCCCATCCTTAATTCCTATATATTCCATTATTATATTCAAGCAAAAGGGCCTAAGAATTTTGTGTATCTTGCATTGTATTACTGCTGCGATCTTGCTAAGAATTGCATATCCAAGATCTGATCTATTGTGCTATCTCTCTTCTACCTGCATTACATCCAGACTTCCATCAATATTCCATTACTCAAACTCCATCCTCCTACTACTGTTCTTGCATTCCCAATCCCTTGGACTCACATGAACACTCGGAGAAAGAAAGTGACAAACTAAGTGGAAAAATTACTACAGAGTTGGATTTACCTCTGTTTTGTGAATTCTAGGTTGGATTTGTTGTTTGATTTCCTTAATTCTTACAATTTATTGTTGTTACATCATATCAAATAGAGTAGAAATCAATTTCCTTTCGTTTACAAGTAATTAGTTAATTTCCAAGAGGGTTTGAATCTTTCATAGTAACCCTCGGTGACGGATCCACTTCTTCCCATCCTGTGGATCGAAGGAGATAATATATATAGGAGGTTGTCTACATATCATAGATTGTTTGGAAAATTTATTGTTCTAAGTTGGTTTAGTTTCATACACTAAGCACATGTGAATAACCACACCGGGTTATTTTGATTGTTTAGTTTTAATATAGAAGTAGATTTGATTATTTAGCATGAAAGTGAATTGTTGTTTGTGATTGTAATATTATAGTTTTGTGACTTTTTAGAATAGATTTCTTTCAATAGTAGCATAGTTTGTTAATTTCATCTTAATTAATTTGGACACTTCAAACTAAATCAACACTTAGATCTAAGTTAGGCAAGCAAACCATAGGGAATTTATCTTTGCTACCCGTTCATAGCCTCTAAATTTTCTCTTTTCCAACTCAACTACTAGGAGATCACACTGCCGGATATTAGTCACCGATCCTCCTATAATTTGCCACACACATTCAACATCGGTTGATCCGGCATGACCTCGGGGTCGAGTATGGTTGAAGGTTGCATGTCAATTTTCATCCATACAAATTGGTGAACCCGACCTAAAGGATTAATTCCTTCTTATTTCCGTTCTTTCATTGCTATTACCTCATCTTTTAATTTCTTCCCCTATTTTGGTAAGTATTTTATACCTTTTAAAATATGTCTAGAAACAGTTAGGTGGCCCATTTGGCTCGATAGATATTACACCAATGTGCAACCAAAAAATCCTCTTCTCTTTCAAGGTGGGGTGACAATTACACAAGCACATCCAAACCTCCCTAGTTACACTTCAAACCCCATTAGCTATGTAAGGATGGAGGAGGTTGATCAACCGTTAGACATGCAATATGGTCAACCCAATGCAAACCACGTTGTTATCACAAATGGAACAGGTTCTTACCATAGGTTATTGTCGAGACCTCACATTTCCATGCAAAAGAGGATTATCTATTTGCACTAATAGCTAATCCTCTTCATCAGATAGATGAGTATTTGGATAGAATGAAGGCTTTAGCCTTTGATATTTCAAATACCTATCCTAAGATTCTTACTTCTGAGGAAGACAAGAATTATAACACTAAACAATTCATGACAAGGTATCACGAGCTTGCTCAATCAAACCCTACGCCACATGTACCACAACAAGGGACTCAATCCTATCCCACGATCTCATTTATACTTTAGTGGGGAGGATTAGAGAACTAGAAAGTGCCTAGACTTCACAACCAACACATGCACGATAGGAAATAACATGTGGTATCTAGTTGACAAAAAGGATACATCCCTTCCAATGAACAACCAATGTAATATCTTGTGCAACAAGGTTATCGGGTTCATTCAAATCCAAGTGATCTTCTTATAGGGTTAGACATAGTAGGGATGGGCCCTCATCCTTATCAAGGTTATCCTATGTAAGGGTTAGCCGAAAGTGCGTTCTTGAATGCCGCCACAATAGAAAATGCAATGTTCCCCGGTTTTACGCCCACTAGTCCATATCCTAGTACTCTCCCAACATACATTCATATGTATTCAAAAACTCCCCGAGATGCACCCATATACCATTCTTTCTCCTTACATGCCATATCAATGGACCCCATACATTCCCATCAATGCTTATAATGTAGCTTATCCAACCCCTCCTCCTCCACCTCCTCATCAGGATTTTCAATGGTGGAATCTTATCACGCATGGGTACATACGTTGAGTACTTAAAGGAGCCTCTTGAGTTCACCATACGTGGTGTCATGGTTCCATGCCCATTGCTGGATCTTAAAAAAATTAAGGGAGAAGGAGACCGAACACTCATATCAAGGGCTACACTACATCTATAAGGGAATTGATAACTT
Source organism: Taxus wallichiana var. yunnanensis (assembly GCA_018340775.1). NCBI lineage: Eukaryota > Viridiplantae > Streptophyta > Pinopsida > Cupressales > Taxaceae > Taxus > Taxus wallichiana. The sequence goes on along the minus strand of CM031242.1, from coordinate 554,152,296 downwards.
GGGATGATGTAGTGGCTAATATCTTTCCAAATTGTCTCGAAGGAATCGCATTGGATTTGTATTACTATATTCTTGAAGCTTCTATACATTCCTTTAAACAACTTTGTTTTTGAGTTCATCAAAGTATTTGACATGAACAAGTTGTTGCATACAAGGATTAGGGAGTTCCTGCATATTATACAAGAGAAAATGAATCTTTCACCCATTTCATCCAGAGATGGTGCCAAGTTCTCTATTCCTCTGCAAGTGCACCCAACATGGACCGGATGGAAATTTTTGATCTTTTCCTTCACTCGCTCAATCGAGAGACTAAGGAAGAGGTCCAAAAGTTTCCTTTCTATAGTTATGAGGAAGTTTTGGAAGGTGTGCTTTGGATTGAACAAGCCTCTATAGATAGTGGGCGTAAGATCTACGGTCCCAATGGGAAATTGGTACCCCCAAATCAAAGTAATACAAATTATCAAAACAATGGTGCCAACAACTAAGGACCTAAAGGTGTGAATCGTAATCATGGTGCTACCATGAATAGTGTTATTGATCAAGCCAAGAACATTGGTCTTCTAAACAACGGAAATAATAATAATAACAACAACTTGAGCAATCAAAGAGGCCCTAACACTGTGTCTTATGTCAACATGGTCAATGTAAATCATCCACCAAAAAAATCAAACCCAAGGCCTAAACTAGTCAACATGGTCTTATGTCAACATGGTCGTTTTGAGTGTATTTGTTCACGGGGCTAGAGCAATTGTGTAGGTATATTTCTACATCCGCACGCAGAGGTAAGTCCTCTTGTCATTTTTATTTAGTGTTTATTTTTCGATATTTTATCTATCTGCACTTGAGTCTTCTTTTTCTCTTGCAGGAAGCGGGAGTTTGGGCGATAGAATTTCAAAACATAGGTATGTCAGATATAGCTTCTAACTCCCCATTTTGGGAATGCCATACTCGTACTCTATGTTTTACACCTTTTCATGGCTAAGACACCTCTCTGAGGGGGTAATATGTACGCACCCAAAATTACATGTGCTACATTGTCAGAAAATGGTTACAAAAGTCCCCAATGATGATTCATGTCCTTTCAAGAAGGTGTTCGAGCTCCAATTTCCCTTCGCAGTATATATTTGTCACCTAAACATCTTTACTTAGCCTTTACGTACTTTTTCTAGTTTCCTACCTCTTTACGCATGTTTTGGCCTTGATGTCGGGACCGCCACCTGCTTGGCGGTAGTTCTAAAACCACCTCCCAAAATAGGACGGGGTCTTGAAATCCGCTGCTTGCAGAGAGGCGGCGGCGGTCCTACCCACTTTTTCTAGATTCTTCACACTTTTTTAACATGTGATGGCTCACTTAATTTCATTTTTGCATGCATCCGTGAGCCGAATTGTCTAAAATTATCTTTGATTGTTTGGTTCTCCTTCCTCCTTCTATTTTTAAATAGATTTAATTGGTTGGAACTCCTCCTTCTTTCCTTAGGCATGAAGGTACATCCCATCCTTAATTCCTATATATTCCATGCTTGTATTTAAGTAAAAGGGCTCGAGAATTTTGTGTATCTTGTATTGTATTTCTACTACGATCTTGCTAGAAATTACATATCCAATCTCTGATCTCTTTTTTATCTCTCTTCTGCTTGTATTGCATCGTACTACCATCAATATTCCATTTCTCAAGTGCCATCCTCCTAATACTATTCTTGCATTCCCGATCTCTTAGACTCACATGAACACTCGAGAGAAAGAAAGAGACAAGGCGAGGGGACAAATTACTACACATCTAGATTTACCTCTATTACTCAGAATTCTCGGTTGGATTTTTGTTTGATTTCCTTCCTTCTTACAGTTTATTGTTGTTACATCATATCAAATAGAGTAGAAATCAATTTACTTTTGTTTACAAGTAGTTAGTTAATTTCCAAGAGGGTTTGAATCTTTCATAGTAACCCCGGTGAGATCCACTTCTTCCCATACCTGTGGATCTGAAGGAGAGAATATCTATAGGTGGTTGTCTTCATTTCATAGATCATTTGGAAAATTTATTGTTCTAAGTTAGTTTAGTTTCAATACACTTAGCACGGTGATTAACTTGCATCGGGTTATTTTGCTTGTTTAGTTTTAGTATAGAAGTAGATTTGATTATTTGAAATAAAAGTGAATTGTTGTTTGTGATTGCAATATTTTAGTTTTGTGACTTGTTTAGATTAGTTTCCTTTCAGCATGATAACATAGATTGTTAATTTCATCTTAATTAATTTGGAAACTTAAAACTATATCAACACTTAGATCCAAGTTAGGAAAGAAAACCATAGGGAATTTACGCTACTTGTTCATATCCTATAAATCTCCCCTTTTCCAACTCAAACTACCAAGATATCACACTAACATATCTTGAGTAAACACCCTCCTATAATTAGCCACACACATTCAACATCGGCTGCTCTGGAACAACCTCGGGAGTCAAGTACAGGTTGAAGGTTGCATGTCAATTTTCATATGTACAAATTTGTGAATCCAACGTGAAGGATTAATTCCTTTTTGTTTCCTTTCTTTCATTGCTTTATTACATCATCTTTTAATTTCTTCCCCTATTTTGGTAAGTATTTTATACCTTTTTAAATATTCTGGAATAGATTTTGGTGGGCCATTTGGCTCGATGAGATATTACACCAATATGCAACCACAACAATCCCCTTCTCTTTCAAGGTGGGGTGACAATTACACAAGCAACGTCACAAACCTCCCTAGTTACACTTCAAACCCCATTAGCTATGTAAGGATGGAGGAGGTTAATCAACCGTTAGACATGCAATACGTTGAACCTAATGCAAACCATGTTGTTATCACAAATGGAACAAGTTCTTACCATAGTTTATTTTTCGAGACCTCACATTTCCATGCAATCAAAATAGGATGAACTATTTGCATGAATAGTTAATCCTCTTCATCAAATAGATGAGTCTTTGGATAGAATGAAGGATTTAGCCTCTGAGATTTCAAATACCTATCCTAATATTCTTACTTCTGAGGAAGATAAGAATTATAACACTAAAAATTTATGATAGGGTATTATGAGCCTTCTCAATCAAACCCTACGCCACGGGAACTCCAACAAAGGAGTCGATCCTCTCCCAACGATATCATTTCTAATTTAGTGGGAGGATTAGAGAACTAGAAAGTGTCCAGACTTCACAACCAACACATGCAATAGGGCATAACATGTGGTATCCAGTTGAAAACAAAGGATACATCCCTTCCAATGAAAATCCAATGTAATATCCTTGTATGACAAGGTTATCGGGTTCATTCAAATCCAAGTGATCTTCTCGCGAGGGTTAGACACACTAGGGATGGGTCCTCACACTAGGGAAAGAAATAAATATTTTAGTATCAAAATGGAATTATAGCGATGTTAACAAGGTAACCTCAACACTTACAAAAACCCAAGACAAAGCTAGCATGTTAAAAAGATGTCTATGTATAACAAGAATTTGTTAACTTAGTGTGAACATCGTAACTCTACAATATAGATATTTAGGCCTAAATTCACAATGGAAACAAGACGTAAATATATCAATTATATGGCTACAATGTGGGAAACGTAACAAATCAAAAGAATCCAAGGATGAAATTACCTAACTATGATGATAATAAGTCTCAAATATGGGTCTTTGAGACAAAGGGGCCTACTAGATTGTGAGTACGTACTATACAAACTTTCAACACTTCATACTCCAACATTGTAACCTAGTCACACAAGTAGAATAAAAAATGGTGGAAACGTGATATCTAGAGGTATCCATTATATGTTGTTTCCTTTTGTCAAAAATGGAAAACAAACAAACAAAGGTGTAGACCAAATGGTGTTGAAATAAACTTGGGGCTATTTTGGGTGAGTTTCACCTTGTCTTAGGACAAGTGAACAACTAGGAAAAAATGAAACTAAGTATATTCCGTGATGAAATGTCACGTGGTTTCAAATTTAATAGATTATTTCCCTTGTTCAAAAATAAGAGTTTGAATCTAAAAAAGTTATCACTTTGTGAGAGCTCTCAAGTATAACAACTAAGATAAAAATAATGGCTCCAAGCCTGCAAGATTCCTAGGTGGTTCTCTCTCTCTAGCTATCATAAGATATCTATGGAGATCTCAATTTACCCAAAAATTCACACTTGACTAATTTGGGATTATCTCAAGTTTACTTTACCCCTTTAGTATAATGAGCACCGAAGTGTGTTCGCTTATACTTTCATTGAGGGTCTCAATACGATATCTTTGACTCCAATCTCACCAAGGCATACTAATCAATTCGATAGTGTGGAGCACTTTCATATTTTTTCACAAGGTTCCCTCTTGTGTGAACTACTTTAGGGCTCCTAGGACCACCCCCATTGTTTTAGCTTAAGGCGTAAGCCAAAGGGGTTATGTCCTAGTTAAGCATACGAGCCGTAGCTCTTAAGCTGAAACCCGTAATACTGAGTGTTTTGAAAGGTGTGTTGGTGTATTTTTTATCTTTTGGATTAAGTAATTTGGTTTAGACCACCAATGAAAACCTAAAATACATGTGAATGTTAGAATTTTGGTTTGAAGATATTCCTTCTTTCTTTGAAAATCAATTTAGGTCCTTCACACAAATGGTTAGTAGTTCAAAAAGATTCCAAATATCATATAAATATAGCAATGAAAAATGTTTGTAAATCAACTAACTACTATCAAATTTTTCAAAAACAAGGTTTATTCCCAATTAATCCAAGCGCTTCTTAATGAAAGACTAAAATTGCTTTTGATTTCCAAGATCACACGAGGTGCAAGGAAGAGCATACACAAATTTTAGCCTTGGTTATTTACCAAATGAAAAAAACCCTTAAAGTAAATGATAAATTATATGTCAAAACATGCAAGTTTGTTCCTTAAGAAAAATGAAGGATTATTGTTCCTACTTACTCCCAAGAAGCAAAAAAAGAATGATTTAGAGGTGTTTTGGTTCTCAAGATCACACTAGGTGCAAGAGAATAACATAAAAACCCTATTCCAAACTCAAAACAAAGTATGAAAACATATGATCTATCAAACCCTAAGCTAATTTTGTTAGGAATATTTCTCTAAAATCAATAAATTGACAAAAACAACATCTAAAAACCCATAAAAACATCATCCAAATTGAAATCCTTGATGTTATGAAATAAAAAGATAGTAAATCTTGAGTGGAGGATAAAATCTACATGTCACTTTGAAGGGCTCAATTATTAATGATTTTTCATGCACCCCATATTTTCCAATAATTAATTAAGACTAAAATCAAAAGGGAGGTTACAAATTGCTGTAGGAACCAAACATATCTTTACCAAAAATTTATCTCTCAATTTTTAGTAAAAATAAATTGATCTTTCATATTTATTATATTAAATTTGATATTAAAAAGCGTATGGTGTTAACTAAAAAATGGTGGATATGAATGTTAGGGTAAACATATTAATTATACATTGTAATTAGGTAGTTTAAATTATTATTTTGTATGGTTATGATTATATAACCATTATATTGTTTTATTGCATTCGTGAAGGTTTATTGTTGCATTATTGTTGCGATATCATATTTATGTATACCTACTTCCCAAATGTATTCGGAAGCTTATGGAATTAAGTTGCACCTTTGCAAATTATTATTTGTTTGTACATTGGCTGTCCAATATCTATAAGTATTGCATCTTGTTCCATTGATTGTTGATTTTTTTCGCATATCAATAAATTAATTAGGCTTCCATCCCTCTTCTAAAATTACATTTGGTACTAGAGCTGGTTGATCTGGACTTGTGAGTAGAGAAGGTTGGAGAGAGGTTTCAGAAGGAAGAAGAAGTTTTTGGAGAAGAATATGAATTTCAAAAGAGCCAATGCTACCTTCAATAGCTTCCCAGAATGCCCTACATCCCCACAACCTCCTACCATTCTCTAGGTAAAAGAAAAGAAATTTTTTTGCCTTGGTGCCCTTTGCAGCAGAAATATTTCTTCCTGAAGCTAATCGATTCACAAATTTTAAAAAATAAATAAATATTTTTAATTCCCCAATAAGGGTTTGCTAATTTGAAGGACTCTCTCGCATATACACCGGTCAACTCCCCCGAGTTGCATTTGCAAAAAGTCTTGGTTCAAGCTACATTGGTTTCTTGTATTGGTGATATCCTCTACCATAAATCTCTATCACCAAGATATTTATAGAGAAAAGGATCTTGTATCTAGACCGAGCTATCTCCCACATCAAGCGAGCCGCCCCTTTCGCATTGTAATTTTGCTTGTTGAACCAATATTGCATTAGAAAGTTTAATTCAGATTTAAGATCGCCTCCCATTCAAATTTTATTTGGGTGAGTGGAGTCATCTTTGCCTGGATCGATTGCATAGATATTTTTTTCTATTGTTTTCCTTTCAAAGTTGTGGGTTGTGCCATCTCCATTCGAGCCACCACAGAGGCATCCAAATTGACCTCAAACCTGCACAAAGTAATAGAGTCACATATTGTCTAAAAAAGATGAGTTCTTGGACGTATTGACAGTTTTAAAATAATATTTGGATCCTATGTTGGGCATATTGGAGAATCAGGTTGTTCCCTACCTCCCATCATGCCCTCCCTTCACCCACTCAGAGTTCGCATCCCTGAAAACAAAAGACGAGCCTTGGACACATTGATCGAACATGATTAGTCGTGATTCAACACTGCCACGCTAGCGTATATATTTCAAAGGGCCATTAACACCTCCCACCGGTTGATCAAATCCTCTACAAAATAAAACTTCAAACATTACAAAATCCCACAACCACAACTCCGCGTGCAAAACCAAAAGCGGTAGAAATAGAAGGAAGAAAACAAAAAAGAAGGCGACATCAAACCAATAATAGTGAAAGTAATACAAAACAATGATGACATAAGAAGACAATCCAAAGCATTCAAATGGAGTTTCGTATGCTGCAAAATAGTAAAACCTAAACCACTAACAAAGCCACGTGGACTACCATGTAGACTTCTAGGCGTTTAATAGGTTAGTCAATTTTTTGTCACTTTAAATACAAATAACTCGTTTTCATTATATAAGCGTATTGGGCGCTCCATTGGTTATTGGAAAATATTTAGAGGGGAGTGGTGTAGGGTTCAAACCCCACCCCAAACATAAAATTTTATAAGATTTGAATTTAGCTGGACATTTGGAAAAATCACCAACGTTAGAGGCCCACTAATCCACTATCCACAACAAAATCCACTACTAAATTTAGCAAGAAAATTTATAAAAAGGGTTAAAAAATTTCTCCCGCTTAGCATTTTTTTCTATTCTAGAGCACTTTTTGCTAAAGGAGGGTGATCCAAAACTACATTTTAAGCCATTGTTTTGTGTTTTTTTATCGAGAATCGTATTGAGCTCCAAAGTGGCCTCTAGTGGCCCCGAAAAACAAAATAATTGCTTACCATTCATTTTTTCATAATTTTTGATGTAAGTGTATATTTCAAAGTGTATTGTACTAATTTACAGAGTTACCATAATTAACCGCAAAACCATTGTGACTCGATTTAAAAATGGTAGAGATTTGTACTTGAAAAATATTAAAATTTTGTTATGTATCACTCATGAGATCTTTAGATCTCATTCACAAAGTTTGGTATAAACAAAGGCCTCTAGAAAGCGCTTACGGGTAAATTCGTTGAGACTACTACCGCACTTAACACCTAATATAGCCGCAACAACGTCGTCCGAGCATTGACCCTTTAAATCATCGAGGAGTATTAAGGACACATTGCACACACCTCGAGCCCTTCTATCCATCTCGTGAATGATTTCTTAAATTGAATTTGGACTAATAAATTATCCGAGTGAAATCACGCGCGTACATATGAGGAAATTTCTTTGATCCAATGTCAATAATCACATAGAACCATTTCGGTACAATCTTGGTTCCTTACATCGGATTATTTCATGTACATTAATGCCTCTTTCATGTATTGCTTTGAGTATATATAAAGGGAAAGATTCTTCCACATACGACGAGTATATCAAAAGGGCGCGTGTATAGAAAGGTTTGGTATATCAAACTGATGGTATATAGCTTGGGAGACCGTATACCTGGAGTGATAAGAGCCTTACCCTTTGTTAGCTGATTCTAAAAAATGGGCACCTATACCCCCAAGTTATTTCCTCCAAATTCACAACTTCTTAGAGGAAATAACTATGTAGCATGGAAGACAACAATCAAGAAAAAACTTGAGTTCGAATAGATTTGGACTGTTGTGAATGGTACTGTAACCAGATCAAAGAATCGATACAACACAACATAAATAATTTGATAGATCCGATCAAAAGGCCAAGATAATAATATTATTTGCGATTGTCCGACAAACGTGCAACCCCACATTTGAGATGCCAAAACATCGAAAAAGAAGCATGGGATAGGTTGAGCATAGTGTACGAGGCCAAAAATAATAATGTCATATTGAATTTGTAGAGTCAGTTACACACACTAAATTTTAAACAAAATGAGAAAATAGAAGATTTCTTGAGAATATTTATAGATCTCGAGGGCTTCACTTCTAACCCCGGGAGAATGGTCACCGATGAAGCTCTCATTCCCATTGTTCTAAGACCCCTCCCTCCTTTATACCACATTTTTGTGACAATATTCAACTTGTCATATCGCAGAAGAAAGTTTTGACAAAGCTAGTAAATCTACTGCAACAAGAGGAAGCCATGCACACTAAAGATGATGAAGAGGAGTAGGCACTTTCTTCTCATCAGAAATGGAAAGGAAAAGGAAAATGAAAATCTCATCAAAAACCCCAAAATCAGAATCAACATCAACAAGGGGACAAGTAACAAAATAAGAAATGTCATATTTGCAAAAGATAACATGATTTGAAAGATTGTTGGTATAATACATACAAGAAAGTTTCATCAAGTAATTTTAAACCTCAACACCAAAGAATCCCCAAGGGACTTTCTAACTACAATTAAGGGTAAAAAAGGGGAACTGGAAAGAAAAACCCCATCGGAAGGAAATATTGTTGAGCAAGAAGAACAATCAGATAATGAAGACTTCTTTTACACTACTTGATCAAGTGAACCCTCCACGTCATCTAGTGATGTCCGGTTTGTTGATTCAGATCCACTCGACAAATGACAGCCACAAAGACTAGTTTATCACAATAAGGGACACACTTTCAAAAACAATGTTTCATTGGGTGTTGATTCTTTGCACACAAGTCAAGGGATTGGGAAAATTTCTTTTCCTCTTGGTTCATGCAATTTTAGATTATCGATATATGTCCCTAGGTTGACAAAGAATCTCGCTTATCACTATTCAACTACTTGATCAAAATTTAAAAATTTATTTTGATACTCATTATGGAAAGAAAATTTGTTTAATTCAAGACAAATCATGAGGCTCGAAAATAGTTGCAAAATCCTCTAATGTGGAACATATGTTCTAGCCTCGATTTTGTCCACGAGATGACCATACACTTGTGGCTAAGAAATCTACCTCTCGCACAATTGTGGGCATTAGAGAATTGGTCACATTAGTTTTAAGTATCTCAAAACACTTCATTGGGTACAACATGATAAATGGTTTACCATCTCTAGAAGGATACAAATAAATGTCCTCACCGCCTAGCAGAAAACAACATAGAGCTTCGTTCTAGAAGAGTAATTATCAATATCATGGGAAGATTGATCTAGTTCATGTCGATATTTTTGGCGGAATGCAACCAAGTCATTTTGGATTTCAATACTTCATGTTTTGTGTTGATGATTACTCATGAAAAATGTGGATTTTTTGTCTTGTAAGAAAAGTGAAGATTTTGAAAACTTCAAGAAGTTCAAAGTGGTTGTTGAGAATGAAACTGTCATCACATCAAAACTCTTTGCTCGTATCAAGGGGGAATTCACCAAAGTGGTGAGTTCAAGGCCTACGTACAAGCTCATGGGATTCGTTGAGAGATTCCTCCTCAAAGACACACCACAGTAGAATGGATTTGTTGAGAGAAGAAATTGTACTATTATGGAAATGGTACGATGCATGATCGATGGTTCTCGACTAGTGAAGACATCCCGGGAAAAATCAACAAAGACATCAGTGTATTTTTTGAACAGAGTGCCCAAAATTTATTTTGATGTAGTAACACCATAAGAAGCATGATAAAAAGGAATACATTTATTACACACCTCAGAGTATTTGGGTGTAAAGCAAACATGCACATACCCAAGCAAAGAGAAAGAAATTATATATGAAATCACAAAACTCATCTTCATTGGGTATAGTGAAAAAAACTATTCAATATAGATATATGGATCCTAAGACAAGGATAGTATACACTAGCAAAGATGTTGAGTTTTTTTAGAAGAAGGAAGCAGAGAATCCTCTTCCAGACTCACCTGATGTAGATTTTTCATCTGTTTTAAAACCAGAAGCTGATGATGAAAGTGATGATGGGAATGATGGTGATGATTAGATAAAACCACGACCCATGGGAGCAATTCATTGTATGCCTAAGTGGTATACTATCATGCTAAGAGATACAAAATGGATGCTCCACAAGATACATCCATCACTAGACCACATACTTGCAGTAAAGAAAGAGAAGAAGTAAATTGTGCTTTGATGAGTAAATTTATTGAATCTGATGAGCCCTCTACATTCTAGGAATCCCTACATTCAAATGCTTGGAAAAATGCCATGAATGTTGAGTATAACTCAAATGAAAAAAACACTTGGCAGCTTGTCGATATTCCATGAGGAAGAAACCCATAAGATGCGAGATGGATATTCAAAAAAATTGCAAAGCTGTATGGTACCGTAGACAAGTACAAAGAAAGACTAGTAGTAAATGGGTACACATAAAAAGAAGGCATTGACTATGAGGAGACATTTTCTCCCACAATAATATCAAAACGATTAGGATGATCTTTGCTCTAGCTACTCAATTTGGATGGAAATTCCATCGATAAACATAAGAAGTTCCTTTCTTAATGAAAATTTACAAGAAGAAGTCTACATGACTCAACCCGAGGTATATGTAGTACCCGGTCAAGAAGCATAGGTGTGAAGGCTTAGGAAATCGCTGTATGGCCTTAAATAGGAACCCCGAGCTTGGTACATCAAAATTGATGAGCATCTTGTACAACATGGATTTATTATAAATCCATATGATCCCAATATCTACCTCAAAAATCAAGGGGGGAGATTGTAATATTTGTTGTCTATGTCGATGATCTAGTCATAATCGGAAATTCGAGTGAAGATGATTGATGCAACAAATAAAAATCTTAAACGATCATTTAACATGACAAATCTCGGGCTGATGCATTACTACCTTGAATTGGAAGTATGTAAAAAGTATAATCAAATATTTTTCTCGCTAAAGTATACCAAGACAATGCTCGAGAAATTAAGGATGGTGGATTGCACACCTATTACTACACCTATGGCGATGAGACTGCAGTTATCACGTTTAGAGCCATCTCTTGCAGTAAATTCCACTCTCTATCCACAGTTGATTGGAAGTCTCATTTTCCTCACATATACTAGACCATATATCAGCTTTGTAGTGAGATATCTTTCTAGGTTCATGAAGTAACCTCGAGTTTTTCATCGAAGGAATCAAGGCGAATATTGAGATATCTCAAGGGAACAAGTGGATCTTCGTTTAGAATACAAGAAGAATGAAAAATTCTTCTTGACAAGATATTCAAATTTAGATCATGCAGGAAACATTGATGACATAAATCCACTTCAGGTTTTGTGTTATTTTTGGGATCTAGACCGATATCATGGGGAAGCAAGAAACAACACTTTTTTTATCACTCTTCTATAGAATTCGAGTATCGTTCTACAGGAGAAGCTTTCTGAAGCGATATGGCTATGTCGCATACTTGAAGGACTTGGAATACCAAAGGAAAAACCGACCACCTTGTATGTTGACAATGAATGTGTTCTCAAACTTGTTCACAATCCATGTTTTCATGAAAGAACAAAGAACATTGAGGTACAAGTACATTTCATACGTGAGCATGCATTGAAACATAATATACCACTTCATTTTTTCCAACAGTAAAACAATGAGAAAATATCTTCAGAAATTCACTTTTCGTTTTCCAAGTTAAATTCAAAATTTCGAGCTCTCACCCTCCTAAAGTATTTAAGCCAAGTTGAAAGTTCGAAGAGATAGAAAAATCCATGCCCTAAAGTTGTTTCAAATCCCCAATCTATTTGTTTTGATAAATTTTCTGTTTTCTTGTCTAGATGCGTGAAAATTTTATTGATTATCCTCATTTGAATGAATTGGTCAATATTTATATGCCCCTGGATCATCTAACCTTGTATTTTATTCTTCTCTACATTTTTTCCCGTGAGTCGAACGATGGGTTTTTTTCTTCCCTATCAAATTTTTGCCCCATCATCCACGGGTACATGGACATACCTAATCGGAATCCAGTTAGTGGAGAAATTTATGTTTTTGAGCCTCTTTGTAAAAAAGTTAAAAAGTTAAAAAGTGACCCGCAGCCCCGATTAGGCTTAAAGAAAAATTCAAATCTTGAGCCCACAATCAAAGGAGTAAAAGCAGGGAGGTGGACCATCAAAGGATTTGAGATTTATAGCCTCTTTGTAAAAAAAGGTTAAAATTTAAAAATTGACACGTAGCCCCGATTAGGCTATCGGGAAAAGTCAAAGTTGAAGCCAAGAGGAAAAACATCAAAGATGAAGCCCATCGTTGAAAAGTCAAAGAAAACGAGCAAAGATCGGGGCACTTTTGGAAATTTAACAAAATTTCCAAAAGTGAAGTAAAAGTTCTAGAATGATCCGCGGCTCCACCAAGGTCTTGGGCCCACCATTGAAAAGTCAAAGCAGGAGAGGGAGTGGCGGAGAACTTTGAAGTTTTGAGCATTTTTCTAAAAAAGGTTAAAATTGAAAAAGTGAGCCGCGATTCCTTCACCACTCAAATAAATCCATGTGTCAGGCCTATGGCGGAGAGGCGGAAGGGCGGACCAAAATGTCAAAAAATGCCAATTTTCTACAAAGGCATAAAATGCAAAAGGCATCCTCCATGCCCACTCCAATATTTTTCTCCCATGTGGATGGCTTTGGTTTAAAATTTTGAAGGCAATATAAACTGGTTCAAATTCAAAGTTACAAAATGAATGTAACGATTGCATTATGAAAAGTTTGGTTTTTCCGCTATAGGCGTTTCTTCGCGAATCAAGAATCTGAATGGACGCAAATGATTGAAAAGAAATTGTAAACCGTTTCTTGCTAACAAAGAAGAAGTTGTAACCGTTTCTTGGAGGGGATTTAATGGCTTCTTCATGCCATTTTCGAGGGATGGTGATTAATCTTGTAAACTCATGAGTGCATCAGACTTAGAGAAAACAAAGGAGATAGCCATTTTTCTTCCATTCCCCCTTTTTCTCAATTTCCTACATTTCTCCACTATGTACAACTTCTGATTAAGCATCAATAAAAGAAGAAGGATTTTTAGCCTCTTTGATGAGGATATTGTAGAAACTTTGAGTTCGCAATCTTATCTCATCTTGTTGCCATTTACAGGTGGTTGTTTCTTCCCATGAATGCATGCAATGAATTCTCTAACTAGTGTGTGCAGGAATATGATTTCCTACCTACAACAAAGAATTCTCTTACCTCTTTTATCACTCCCTTTCCCACCTTCGAGTAAATTTCCCCCTCAGTAGATAACTCGCAAGCATTTACCGCAGGTCGGTGGAGTGCCCCTACTGATCCCCAACCGAAAAGCCACCAAATAAATCCACATTTTTTTGCACATGCATATACGGTAGCTGCATCGGTTAAGTAGAGGGAATTAGATTCCTAGAGCATTGGGAAGGAATTCAAAAAAAAATCCACTCGAAAAATTCCCTCGCCAACACCAACACAAAACAAGAACTTTGAAAAAGAAGCACACTGGAAATCAAATATTGAAAGAAAACTCACAAAAATATTGTCACCACGTCTTGGTGCATCCACGTCATTGGTGACTAATGAGAGGTCACTTATTAACCTCTTACCTCTAATGCCTCCGTCCTCCAAAGGTAACATTTCTAACTCAAAGTGGAATGCAACCACAATGTTCAAAATGATTTCCACATTGTTTATTATTCCCTGCACAAAGTGAAATTGTTTATTTTCCAAACATCGGGTAACACTGAAAAAATGCATCCGTAAGGTATTTTTTTTCTAATTTTACAATGTTTTGACTCTACTAATGGGACCGATGACACAATAACATTATGGACAACACAAACTATTTGAATAATTTTAACCATTTTGAATTTTTGGACTCGAAAAAAATTATGATATACAAACTTACAATGCTTATGCATTTAACAAAACACCTAAAACTTTTTAATGCACTAATAACATCAAAAATACTATTGACACATAAAATACCTTTTTGACATATACTTTTGACTCTAAGAAGACAATAACAACATTGACTACTCTATTATTGATGTTGACATACTATCAATGACACTTTGAACATTAAAAATAATAATGAAAGACATATACCTATGACATATATAAATTCTTCTAGAATTTTAAAAGAAAAAGTGACTCGGTGACTTTTCCCATACTAACCGATCCTTTACTTAGAAAGACTAATAAAGTATTTTTTATTAACACCAAAATTTAAGAAATAAATTGTTAATCGACTCACTTTACTTCGAAGGCATAAAGACTCAATGTTGTTCAATGCAATATTATAATCCCATCTACAAAACCAAGTCCTATTCTATATTATCATTATGAATGATGGAGATTCAATCTCACTATTTGAATAAAATGTTATCCTTTCTTATCTCGCACATGTTTTCTTTGGAAAGATATTGACAAAAATGGTGTAACACATCATTGAGTGCAAAGCATGAAAACATGAGGATCTTTCTTGCATGTCGGTGGGAAAGAATATGATTCTTTTATAAGGATCTCTTGATCCGACTAAAATGTTTGATAGAAAACAAAAATAGTTGCGATGCACATTTGACACCTTCTAATGATGAGAGCGAGATGTCAATAGAATTTCACACGTAGCAACATAAAAATAAAATTTTGTAAAATAAAATACCTTTTCTCGAATTAGTGACGTCCACAGATTTGAGGAGAGATTATAATTGATACATGGATACCAATCAGTTAATGAATATTTCATTCACTCAAATGACATGCTCTTAACACTTTATTATGATCTTTAACATCCTATGATAGAACTAATGATCACATGGATCTAGAAGATGCCTATAGTTTGTACTCTTTGTTCTTTGCGCACAATCAATCAACATGACATAGATAGGCTTGTCACCAAATCAATCTTGATCTCAAAAAGTGAGTAGTTTTGACCACCAACTCTTGACAATCCACAATGTTGATTGAGATCACCTATGCACGGTAATAGGACTAAGTAGGCCCAAATATTTGTATAAGAATTGATAAACTCAAAAATAATATATATCCTTGAAAAACACATGAGTTACAATTATATAAACTAGTCTAACAAATAAATCTTCCTAAAAAGGAAAAACTATTCATAGAGTTATAATCGATAGGGGTGAATACAAACATGTATTCCCTAAAAAATTAATTAATCTTCCATTACATAGGATTAGACATAACTTCGATACCCGATGAAAGATTTGGACCAGACTTACGAAATGTAACATAGTAATAATCTATCTTCTATATTATTTCATAAGGGACACTATACAATTATATATGGATGCAAATCCTATAATTAAGGAGGATTCTATAATAAATCACCCCTCAAAATATTCCCATAACCAATGTATGTAATATTTTTGAAACCACGAGAGTACTACAAATAACCCAAATAACAATATAACTTAGTAAGTATAATTTACTCTATGGTAAATATCAAATAGGCCTTTAATGTGAACACTAAACAATGATTTCCTTACAATATAAGCTTCTTAATGTGTTGGTAGCTCTGCAATGAGAAGGAAAAGAAACTACATAAGGTAAAAATTAGTCAAATAAAGAGACATAGAAAGATATCTTGGTAAAGACAAAGGAAGATGTTATCATCATGTCGAGGAAAAGATGAAGAGAGAGAGAGAGAGAGAGAGAGAGAGAACCATCCTTTAATCCATTAAATGTGTTGGAAGTCACTAAATATGGCTATAGGATCCTTGGAGAAAGATAAACAAGATGCAATTGCTTCACATTACATAGTACTTTGACCCCAATTTTTAGGTGTAACATTAATCATGCCTTAATTGATTTATTTGTTAACTTTAAAGATATTTCTAACATTATAGAAAAGGCAAAAATAGTGAAGAAAATATAAAAACCTAAAATAAGAGGTTATAAAACTTAAAGCTATAACTTCAATCATAGTAGAGATAGTCAATGGAAAATTATTTCCAAATTTTCCACTTATTTCTATTGATGATGTGATTATTGCTCGGGTATATGACTTTTCTTGTTCTCATACGACGCCCTTTCCACCATATATGGTTTGTCATCTCACTTAGCAAGATCATAGGTCATTAGAGTTAGTTAGGGTTTCATGTGTACACTTGCATGCCCAGGAGTTACACAACACTCCTATATGTACATTTTTTTATTAATGAGAATGAGTATACCTATTATTGCATACTTATTTTCCTTTGTGATTTGATCTCTTACTAATTTCTTGAAGCATTCATGTCACAATTAGAAGTGTAACCTTTTTGATGTACTCGAGGTTCTCCAGTATTGATCCTTATAGAAAATTATGATATGGTATCATAGTTATGGTTCGGTAAATATGTACTTGTTTTATTTCAAATATAATTAATTTTATTTTGGTATTTGTGTAAGGTTTTTATCATCCTTTGGAATCTTGTTAACATGTTTAACAATCTCATTTTTTGGAGTTTTTGCTGGTTTTATGGTTGTGCATGTGCAAGTTTCGTGTGTAGTTTCTCGGCCAAATCTAGCTAGTCATGAAAGCTAAATTTGGAGGAGTAGATAAATTTGGAGGTAGGTTTTGCATTTGGTTTTATTTAGTTTTTAAATTAAAAATGATTTCTTTTGAAAAATATCTCTGGTTGGAGCTCCCTGCATTCTTCCTTGTTGGCTTGCATCCTGTTTTTTAGCATCCTTGCTACTCCCTAAACCCTATCAACTCGGCCAAGCTCTTACAGATCTCGGCAAGATACCCGACTAGAGATGCTCTATTCTAGGTAAGTTGACCCTGATAGGAAATTTTCTTTCTTTTGCATAGAACTCATTTTTCCTAGTAGATTTATTATCTCTATCGGTGAGTTATTTATTCTCCATTATTATGTCGAGTTTTTGTTTTGTCTCGTGTTATGCTCTTGGTTAAACGAGTTATCTTATTTTCTTTTTGCATTATTTTTGAATTTGTTGGGTCCTCTTGCCATGCATTGGGTTTTGATTCATTGTGAATTACATGCCAATGAGTTATTTTTTGTTTATGCTTTAGATGTGCATGTCTTTCCTCGATGCTCTACCCCATGTCGAACCTAATTTCTGTCCTTTCTAGTTAGCTCCACTTTAACCCGCAACTCTACATTGGGCTCGATGTGTTAAGCATGCTTAGTGTGCTTATCCATTTTGGACAACCTTCTTGTGACTTGGCATATTCCTAAACCCTTCCTCCTAACCATTGAAGCTCTACAGACTCACTCAACATGGTTTTTGCGTGAACTACTTTCGAGCCATTTTGCACTTATCTCTCTTCCCGATCGAATCACTCTGTCATTCTACCTAATACATCCCTTATTGATCCTTATTCTCCTCGATCCATTCAACAACGTGCTAGCCAATACCCCCACATGCTCACTCACCTTCTTGGAACACCGAGTCACCCTCAATCTTCATGTCACCATGTCCCATTGAGTTGTCCACCAGCTTTCCTAACATAACCCCTTGATTGGGCAATCCTCCATCTCGGCGTGTTGGCCTAGATGGGACATCCCACTTATCTAACCATGTTTTATACCTTTTTACCGTGTTTAAAAAAACTTGTCTAAATATTCCTGCCCCCTTTTGAAACTTATTTGTGTTTAATTTAAAGTGGTGATAATAGCTCGCCAAAATAGTGAATCTAGAGACAAATTTGCCCTTTCCCAGCTTCACACCTCTTCAAATTCTATGATCTCGGATGCCGTATATTCGGAGATCATGGAAAAGGAATTATTACTGGTGACAATGTCATTCCTTGTTGGTAATCATCGGTTGGGGATCCTGTGAGCTATCAATTCTCCCATTCATGTTCAAGAAGAAGAGTGTTTTATCCAAAGATTTAGTCTAAGAGCGTTGTTGAAAACCCTATTTTCGATGCTTGGAAATGATGCATTTAAAAATTTGGTAGCCGATATCGTTAGAGAGGATGCATTATCTAGGGCCCATATAGTTTCGAGAAGTCTCCTTCGACTTCTATGGAGTCTTCCCAAGAGGTCCCTTCAATTCCAAATGGGGTAGATTATTTGATTCAAGTTGAAGAAGCAAAAATAAAGATCGTGGAATTGATTTCAAGATTTTGATTAAGATTCTTGATGTTGATTTATCCCATGCCTTAGGGAAATAGGTATGCGAGGACTTGAACTGAATGCTCTATATTGAAAATTCATTGGTGTGAACTATTCAAGATGGAGAATTCTAGATTGGAATTTTTAGTTATGGGGCAAGGATGAAAAGCAAAATGTAAATTTTTAATCTAATGGTTTCTTTTAAGTTCTCTTTCCTCCTCGATTCCTTAAACAAAGTGTATAGGGGTGGGCCCTAGTTTTTAAACTCTTTCAGTCTTTACTTTTGGCCATGGACTACTCTTTTTAATCCCTTTAAAGAAAAAAATCAAGAAAGACCCTCTTTGGATTAGTCTCCTAAGCTTCTTACTAAGTTTTGGAGACCTCCTCTCTTAGATCCACCGTGGAAACGTTGGATTCCTTTGTGCAAATTAAAAATCCCTTGCTAAGATCTTGAAGGAACTAAGTTGCTAGAATTTGTGTGGAAATGGACCGAGGAATCGCCTCTAGTAGGTGGTTTTCCGAAAGTCCCATAATGGTTCTTTGATTTAGTCTATCAATATGAGGGTCTTCAATTCAAATGCTTCTCATGTAAAATATTAGGGCATATGAGGAAGGATTGTCCCTCTAGGACTAGAGTGGAAAATAATCTCGGGTCGAAGTCTAAGATCCCTCCGGATAATGTTCAAACTCTTATCATGGATAGTAGTAAATATGTACCAATATGTATTTCCATATCTTTGTCCGGAAAGAAAAAGAAAAGGATATTAAAATTCGGGTGGACCATTGTTGAAGATAGCTCCAATGGAATCCTTTTCCCTCGCTCCCTTTTGAAGGATATAGAGGATTTTCAAAAGGAAACAAAAAGGTTGGTTTCGGTGATCAAGGAAGGTATGAGGCTTGGAAAATCCAACTCAACTAAAGAATCAATGACCTGTATGCTCAAAGGTAAGAGTTAAAGCTCTTGGGTGTTTAAGATTCCCAGATTTCCCTAGATGATGGATACATTGAGCCTAATGGTCTAGAGATGGAGCCTCCTACTACTAATTTAGTTGTTGGTCAAGAGGGTTTAAAATAAACTATATGTGGATCCTCTAGGAAGAGTGGTAATAATTCCAAGCAGAGATAAAGCACAAAAAGAAGTGGAATCATGGAAATAGAGCACAATTAACTTTAATAAATATGAAATTAGGAAGGTGAAACTCCTTACTAGTCATCAATGAAAATTCTTTCTTAGAATGTCAAGGGTTGAAATACCCCGAAAATAATTTTTCTCAAGCGTTATCTTTTCTATTCGGATGATCTGTTTAGTTATTCTACAAAAACATAAATTTTGTTTGTAGATATTGGGAAATGCTTTGGGATACATCTTGTAAAGGATGGAAAGGAATTTTTGTGGACTCAAATGGTGAGTCGGGTGATTTGGGTATTCTCTCGAAATCGATTCGAGTAGAAGTGGATTTGATTTCCCAAAATCCTAGCCGAGATGTGCAATATTTGTCCCAAGTATAATCAAGATGATTTCTTATTTCTCAATATTTGTGCTATAAATAGTATAATCGGGAAGATATTCCTTCGGTAGGAGTTGTCCTCGCTCTCTACAAGATAAGAATGACCATCTCTTCATTCTTGGAGGTGATTTTAATGCTATTTATTCAAATATGGATAAAAGTGGTGGAATCATAAGAAACTATCACCTCAAGTGGAATTTTTCTCTTTTATTAGGAACGTATACTTGATGGATATTCAAACTTAGCAAGGTTAGTTCACTTGGAGAAATAGCAGAAGAGGCTTCAACAATATCTTTGAGAGGTTGGATCGATTCTTGTCCAGCCCTCTCGTGGGCTCATAGAAATATCATTCTTGAGTGTGACGTCCCTACCTTGGCCTAGTTCTCCGATCACTATCTTGTGGTCCTCTCCAATAACCTAGACTCATCCCCAAAGAAACCTCCCTTCAAATTTGAACTTATATGGACCTAAGAGATCCATCCTCGGAGGACAATATCAAGGTTTTGTGGGATTCCTACAATGTCAAAGGCTAAAAATGTATATCTTAGCTCAAAATATCAAATTTATCAAAGGTAACCTATTGAAATGGAATAAGAAGCATTTCAAGAACATTTTCAAGAAAAATCGAGTAGAAAAAGAAATTCAGATTTGAATTTTCTCATTTTCTTGAATGGTATGGGTTAGGAAGAATACCAAAAAGAAAAATATTGTTAGATGAACTTGGTGAGCATCTCCATAGAAAATAAATATACTAAAAGAAAAATTCCAAGGAGAATTGGCTTAAGGAGGGGGATAGAAATACAAAATTCTTCCATGCTTCATTAAAGCCAAAAGAAGTTTCAACTTCATCTCTTTCATCAAAATGGGTAATGGTGATGTGCTCTCATATAAAAAAGATATAATTGAAGAAGGAATTACATACTTCTCTTCTCTCGCTTAGGGGGTGTAGTCTCCCATGAAAGTAGTCAGAATGCTCTTTTAGATTTTATCCAGACCTTTATTTCTGATGATCAAAATGAGTAGCTTCTAAGACCATTTTCAATGGAGGAAGTGGAAAATATTGTCTTCTCTCGGAGAAAAATAAATCCCCGGCCTCGATGGTTTCTAGGATTTTTTCAACGTTTCAAGGGTATTGTGGTCCTTGATGTCCTGGTTGTCATTAGTTGAAGAATCCAAAATCCAAATAAATTCTTGAATCCTCGAACCGCACTTGCATGTGCTTGTTTCCTAAAAAGGATCACCCTGAGACTTTTTCTTATTTTAGGCCAATGTCTTTTTGTACTACCTCGTATAATATAATCTCTGAAGAAATTACCTCCCACTTGAAGGTTCTTCTTAATCCCCTAATTTCTCAGGAGAAAATTGATTTCATGCTAGGAAGGTCCATTTATGAAGGTATTTTTCTCTCTCATGATCTTATTCATTCCTTGTCTAATAACAAAACTCCTGGTATGCTTTTGAAGTTGGACATCATCTAGGCGTATGATAAGATCAACTGAACTTTCTTGATAAGATTTTTAAAGAAATTTGGGTTCTCCCCCTTCTTTGTAAATGGATATTTAGCTGCATTACCATCCCTATTTTGCAATGCTAATCAGTGGCTATGTTGTAGGTTTTTTTTGAAATAAATAGGGGAATAGGATAAGGGATCCCCTCTCTTCCTTCCTCTACATCCTGTTTACTGAATCTCTTAGTAGATCCATCAAAATTAAAGTTCTTGTAGGAAGATTGTAGCATTTGAGAGTTACAGAGAGGGGATAGATCTCGTGTCTCATCAACAATTTGCTAATGACACTTTCTTGTTCAAAAAGATAGTATTCAAGAGGCAACAAAATTGAAATCCTCCCTACATGCTTATTCTTTGGCAAATTGGTTAGGTAGTTAGTGTTCCAAAAAAATTTATCTTCTTCTTCAATATTTTCCCTAAACTAGAAGCTCGAAATCTCAATATTATTCACTTTAAAAGAGGAAATATCCCTTGAAGTATTTGGGGTGCCCCCTATTTAGTGGGTCCTGGGAGATCCTCTATTTGGAAAGACCTTATTTTTTCTTTAGAGTTTAGATTGCAATCATGGAAAGGTAGGTGGATTTCTTTGGCTGTTAGAATGTTACTTATTAAAAATTTTGTGTGCCACTCCCATCTACATGCTTTCAATTTTGAAAATTCCCAAAGGATTCCTAGATAATATTGTTAATGTAATGAGAAAATTCCTTTGGTAAGGTAATTCAAATGATAATAAAATCCCACTTATCACATGGGATTCTCTTTCCAAGCCCAAAGATCTAGGTGGGGATGGAATCCTTAATCTTGGTAAGTAGATTATTTCCTTGGGGTTGAATTGGTTTGGAATCTCTTATCTAATCATAACAGCCTCTCTGAGCAGGATTGTGAAAAAAATATTTGGGAGCCCTTTTTCCGCATTCTATTTTTGGATAGACAATACTCCCCTAGTTTGCACATCCGTAATTTTCATGAACTCTTCCTCTTGAAAAATTGGAAATGGGGAAGGAGCCAGGTTTTGGGAATATTCATGGAATGGTCTTCCTACTTTAGATGAGATCCCTAACCTGTTGGATATAAAAAGTATCCGAGTTGAAGAATGAGGTTCCAAAGTTATTAACTATGGAATTAGGGGAAATCAAATCCCCTACCCCCGTGTCCTGAAAGATATAAATCATCTCAATGTATCCGAGGCCTCTAAATTTTATACAAGAAGGAATAAGACAATAGACATGGTTTTATTTCTGCACATATTGATGAAATAATCTACACTGCAAAAACTTCTCGCATTTAATCTCTTGGCTATGGATATAAAAATATTATGTCCTAAGAGAGATAATATGGGGTCATTTGGAAGAACTACTGGTCTATTTATTACCCTCCGAGAGCAGGATATTTTATGGGGTTGTGTTCAAAGGGAAAATCCTTAATCAAGATAGGCAAAGAAAGCTAGGAATGTGTGGTCTTACTAGATTTATTCTTTGTAATTTGTTGAAGAAGACAAGGATTGCCTTCTTGGGCATTTCCCATTCAGTAGTGAAATGTTGTAATTACTTTTGTGCTCGCTTTAATATTCCATGAGTCCAACCATGCTTATTGTCGAGGTTTTGCTAGTTTGGCCTAAAGTTAATGTTTCGATGCTCTTTCTTCAATTTGGATTTATAGTCATGTCCTTCTCATTTGGCATCTCTCTGTTGGAGATAAAAGGATTTTTAGGGAGGAAATTCACTCAATCAAGAGGTTATCTTAAGATTGGATTAGGAAATTTCAAAAGTGGTTTCCTTTTTCTAGAAAAGAGGTTGTCCCTTTTCTAAAAGAGATAGGAGATTCAAAACCTTTAGCCTAATATCATCAAACTACTAACTATTTATGATGATATTGGACACTTTTACTACTAACTATTTTCTAGGGTTCAGTATCACCATTCTTAGAATTTTTACGCACTCTTGGAGCCCATATTGAGTCCTGGATATCCCTTGACTCATTTGTGAGCCATTTTTTCCTCATTGTAATTTATCTTCATCTCTCAGTAGGTTAGTGAGTGCGCCAAAACAACCTTGTGGCAAGAGAGCCTCCTTCCCTTCTCGATTTCTTTTGTGATCATTTCCTTGTTTTGTTATGCACGCATGATCTTATTGTGGTCTCCATGCTTATGTGATATTTATCTCGATTACAAGGTGAGTAACCAAGCTCCTCACGCCGCAGAAACACATGGGTGTAATCAACACACTACTTATAAAGTGATGCAATCAAGGGGGTGTTCATTTTGTGTGGTTATTTTCTTTCTGCTATTTTCTTTTCTCACTTTTATCTGCCATGGATCTCATTATTATTCCTTTTCTTACCCCATTTAACTATCACAAATGGAGAGATGTCGTATCTCTCTCTTTGATAATTTTTTTACTAGTTAGCTATGGGATTGTAAGTCGAACCAACAGATGTCACAGAGAGAGAAAATTAGTTTGATAAATGTGATGAAGCTTTTGGGATTGTTTCTTTACATATTACTAGAACTATGCCTTAAAATTAACATAGCCACATCAGCCAAGGAAGTTTGGGATGCCTTAGAATTTTTTTTTGGAACAAGATGAAATGAAAGGGATCAACTAGAAAATGAGTTCATTATTATCAGCCCTAACAGTTTTGAAACTTTCAAGACTTTTTCACCAAACTCAAATCTCTAAGATTGTAATTGAAAATTGTGGAATTGAAAAAAGGACTCACAACTCATAATTTTCATCCTTTCCAAACTTGGTCCCGAGTATTATGTTTTTTTCTCTACCTTCCATGCTACAAAAATATCACTTGGTGAAAGTTATACTATGCTCTCTTTTGATGAGTTTGTTGTTGATTTGATTAGGAACATGATAAGCTAATTCAAATGTGTACTCTAAAATCGAAAAAAATCCAAAACAACAAGGATCAAGAGAATAAAAAGGACCAATCCACTAACAAATCAAAATTTTCAACTTCCTCTTCTAGTTCTAAATCTCCTAAAGAATGAATAAAATATGGATATTGTACTAGTAGGCATGATGAAGAAAAATGTTTAAAGAAGAAGAATGACCTCTTCACGAGTATTATTGAGAAGAACAATGTAGGAGTTATTGATTCTCTCAATATAATTTTGTCATCAGCTCATGAAATTTATAAGGAAAAATACAATGGAAAGGGGAAAGCGAGAGAAAAAGAATATGGTAAGGAGAAAGCAAAGGGAAGAGATTTAGTTGCAGTTATGTCACCTACTCCTAATTGGGTTATTGATTCGGGTGTATATCATCATATGGACTCATCAGACATTGTTTTTTCTTCATTAGAGCCATGTGACATGTCTTCTATTGAGCTTGGTGACAACACTTCTACACCAGTTTTTGGGAGAGGGTCTCACAAGTGAATGGTGGAAATTTTAACATTGTGCTTAGTGTTCCGTCACTTTCAAACAATATCCTCCCATTTTATCATATTAATTACCTTAGTCGGGCATGCATGTTGAGTTCACTCCATATTATGTTTATGTTAGAGAGCTATATAGTGACTTAATCATTGTAGTTGGTACATTTGGTCATCACACTCAGCTTTACTCTTTTTCTCACTTTGTTCCTACTTTAGATTCTTCATCTAACTCATGTACACATGATGATATCTCGAGATTACTTATGATTATGACGAATTATCTTATAGTATAGTTGATTTTCATAGTGATGGGGACCCACCTCCACCATCCACTTATCACCTACCACATCTTGAGGAGTTATTTCTTGATCCACCTAATTTTGGTCCATTACGCACTTTTCAAGGAGCAGTACTTTTATTTGGGACTAATTGGAAATCAAGAACTCTTCTATATATTTACAAGACACTCAAATTTCCTTCTTTGTCATTGCTTTAGATTCACCATCCCTTCATGGAGTAGTTTCCTCTTATACCTCACATATAAAGCATAATTCCTTATATGGGAACTACACCTTGTCACTTCATGTTAGAAGCACAATGGAATGAGATGGGGTATGAATAAGTCCTTTAAAAGTTTTAATCAATTTATATTTACTTACTTAAACCATAAAACATTCAACCATTCATTAATGTGTCCTTAACATTCATCAAATCAACATAACCATGAAAGAGACATAAGAACACAAGATATAAGTGGGAAAACCTCAAGGGGAAGAAAACCCACTGAAACTTATGATTATATTACTCAAATCAAAATCATTTAGTGAAGCACCAACTTCAAAAGGAGCACCAACCCCTAGTTTAGTGGAGTGATGAACTAAAATGTGAATTTTATTAAGTAAATCTAACTAGGAACAACAATAAATAATAGTAAAAAATGTAATGAATAAGCATATAAAGTGACCCAAAACCTAAAATAATGAAAATGTGAAACCCTAATTGAAAAAAACGTTTGGAAGGATCTTAGCTAATTCGTAGGCTGATATGGAATGTGTCGTAAAATAAACTAAACATTCTAGAAGCACGAACGGACATGTAAAGGTCCCAAATGGGAACGATCTAATTTATTTGGCTAGAGTGATGCACCTAGGAGAGGATCAGGGTCCCTATGGGCACCCTAGTCTACGTTCTAAGTGCCTTAGTCCGAGCAAGAGGTCTAGAAACAAGATTTGCAGGGTTAGATGATGATGCAAATCCTCGCTTCCTCTCACATGTAACTCGTTGTTATGTGCCAATGTCGTAAATGATCGCTGATGAAGAATATACTTGTTAGACCCCAAATCAAACATCAAACCCTAAAAATAAAAATTTAAATGAAGGGGTCGATCCCACAAAGTGGCCAAAATGGTGGACTTACT
This sequence comes from Taxus wallichiana var. yunnanensis, assembly GCA_018340775.1. NCBI lineage: Eukaryota > Viridiplantae > Streptophyta > Pinopsida > Cupressales > Taxaceae > Taxus > Taxus wallichiana. The sequence goes on along the minus strand of CM031242.1, from coordinate 554,125,939 downwards.
TATAAAGCGTTACACTACATCTCATACCCTATGTAATTCTATGTGTGTTCTTGTGTGATAATACCCTAGGTTACTCTTGTTGCAATCACACTTTGTGAAAGTAACAAACAATAACCATGTGTATAAAATTTAATAGAATGGTGGATGAAATTGAATAAACTTCCCTCCTATGCTTGTTTGATGCACATGAATCAGCCTTGTCCTTTTTGATAGAGCTAGAAGGATGCAAATGATCTCTAGATGGATACAACCTTAGATGATGATATTATTAACTAGTATTTGGTCCCTCATTGTCTCAAAAATTTATATTTATGTGGTTCTCTTGATCTAAATTTGTAATTAACCCCAAAGAGGCCGAGCACCAAAAAGATAGAATATTCAAAAGGTTAGAAAGTGCCCAAAAATGGCGAGAAAGTGTAAAAAGTATCAGGGCACCTTGATTATGACCAAGGTGCGCATGTTGGTGCACTAGTACTATACCTGGCACCCAGTACCAAATGTAAAATAGCATGGAAAGATAGAAATAAACTGGGAAATTATGTGTGAGAAGTCCGTAATGATGACAGAAATAAAAGTAAAATCACCAAAAATGGGGGTTAATTAGGAAATTCTTCACTCAAAAACCATATGAATAAGAATAACATAAGTATGACTAAATAACATCTAAAGTACACGATTTATTGTCTACATAGAGCACCAACTATAAAACGAGCATAAACCCTAGTTTAGTGAAGCACCAACTCCACAAGGAGGCTATAATCCCCTCATATTATCAAAAACAAAATCAACCACTTGTAGATGAAGATATGTAATGTATTTTTGGCACCAAAACTGATGGATATCACTAATTCATATCACACACATTTAAACCCTCTTAAAAACCTATTTATCCTAGATCACTCAAAATTGGAATTGCAAGATATGATTTTACTGTAATCCCTTGCAAAAATCTCTAATAATCCTCACACTATTTCACACTCTCTCATCTCTTATTTAATTCATTTGAATCTATTTCACTCTCTCAAGTATCTCACACTTTTACCTCAATTTTCACTAGTTCAAATTTAAACCAAAACACTTGCTTTATAAAATCAAAAACATGACACAAGCCAGTCATACAAATGATATATACCAAGAAAACTCAAAAACATAAAAATACATCTGTTCAAATTCCTAATGTGGGACCATGTAGGTCAGTCATACACCAAGACATCCAAACAAGCCAAAAATGGCTCAAAACCCCTTCATCTGGCTCATCAAAGACCTCAAAACTTGTCACCATAATTTTTAATGCCTCCAAATGCATAAAAAATGTCAAATATATCATAACAAAACTATACATTCTCACACATTAACTTTCACTAATAAAATTAGTCCCAACTCTATCAAGAAGGACCATTTCCTGCTTAAAACAATTGCATCTAGAACCCGTCTTCACCTATGGAATTCAACATCACACCATAGTGCCTCAAATGTTCCATATAACCATTCATTGAAATTCACTAACCTATATAAAATCCATTCTTTATATACCTCATGAAACATCCATCAATACAAACCACACCTACTTTCCTCTTCACCAAACTAAGCTCCCAAAAAGTAGTTTTGGAGAAACAACTTTTGTTCAAACTTTATGCCACTTTAAAGACCTCTAATTTCCTTAAATATGGGAAAAAATATCCCTAGTCACTCTATAATAGATGGAAAGAATAAAATAATCCAAAACATGATACATCTACATCAATCTTAGGAATCTTATCCCTAAACAATCAAACTTATTCTTCACAAACCGAGATGGTTCACCTATCATATCACCTCATTAAGAAATAAAGCATACATAATTGGAAATATATCTTAATCTAATTTTCTAAACTTCTTACATTTCCTTCCAAATACAAGTGGAAGGCATTCAACTAGGTCAATCTCTACAACTACTCGTAACTACTCTTTTTGGCCCGAAGACTAGTCATCATAAATAAGGCACACTTTTACCTCTAGGACCTTAACCATGACTTTAAAATATCATAGAAAGTTATTAAAAATCTCAATCTCCAATCGATGTCAATTTAGTCAACACCTTCAATGGGATACTTTTCCACAAATTGAACATCTTTAGAAACTTTCTTATTTGAGTGGGGTCCATAAACTATCACATACTCTATCATACCTTTATGAAAATATTAAGGATTACTATATAAGATCAAACCATAATACTATAAAAATGAATCCATTCTAGGCATTTACAGAGAAGATCTCTCCTACCACTTTTGAGCTAGGGTTTCAAACTAATAAAAAGAAGGTGACATTCTTAACAATTGTTCATAAAAACTAATGATGAAACCAATCGCTTATTTTTTTAAATACTCTTGATCAATTTAAAAACATGCTTGAAAGCCACAAGGTCCCATTCAAAACATATAATTCACAACGAGCATAAGAAATTCACAATTCGAGCTAGATTCACATTCACAAGCACCCTATTATTCCTAGAACATCATAACTTACAAATTTCTCTTCATAATGACATTAAATTTATCTCGAACTTCTAAGACACCCTTTTTCATCATCAACTTATCTCAAATAGGTCTCCATCTTCATATACCATCTCATTTGCATGACTAGCTCTTAGGGTTTTGTATGGTTTAAGTTAATTTGTAGCAGAATAACCTCATACATACATATGAAATCACTCTAAATGCCCTTAAAAACTTGATACATCATTTATCTCTCACTTAAATTTCTTCATGATCTCACATGGCTTTCAGAACTCATTATCATGCTTCATTTGGCCTCTAAGCACTTAGAATAGGTCTAGGTGAGCACCTGAAACTAAGCCTTTAGTATTTAGTTGCACCTTGAAAATCATGTGAGTGTATCAACATAATCCTATCATAGTCTCTATCCCACTACCACGTTCCTAAAGCCACCATGCAACTCTAATCACCATGATCCATCACCGACGCTAGCTAGATCACTTGATTAGGCTTCCTAGACCAAGCCATTCTCACCTTTTCCATTCATGCCATCATGTCATTACCTAATTTACCATGTCAACATCATTCCTGTCATCTCCTATCACTCCTCCATCATCCTCTTTATCATTAATTATATTTTACATCCATGATAACACCTATAATCACACATGCCAACAATCTCCTCCTTTGTCATTGATGGAAAACACCTAGTTCTTCTCCCCCTTTTTACATTAATGAAAAATAATACTTATACAAGCATGATATTAATCTTCTTCAACCTCTTATGATCAATTTTGGTTGGAAATTTTAATCAAACTCATCACCAAGCATACATGCATGTTATACCTTACTAAACTATGATTTTGACCTCTTTACTTCATGAGCATCAGAATAGTCCTTGATCAGATGTATAACACTCATAATCATGCCAAAAATCTGATTTTGATGTTGAAACATCATCGTAAAAATTATTTCCTTGTCTTAATTGAAAACACTCTTATACAAACTTGTATCTTGCATTAACATCTTGTATGCAATAATTTGGACCTAAAGCCCAAAAGTAACATTTTAGACCAATTTTTCCCAACTTATCTTTTCTCTAGAAACATGTATTCATCATAGCTCAACTCACTATATCTCCCCCAGGTTTGTACCATCCTTCTCTAGCTGAAAAAGAATAAATGAGTACTTACCTTGCTTGGATGTCATAGAGATGACTAAACTTCGTTGCCTCTCATCTCCGAATCAACACTTTCAGTTATTTGATCTTCTTTAGTTGCTATTATACTTGTTTGAGTCACAAAATCACTTTCCCTTGAATTTTACCTGTAATCATGACTAACCTAGCTAGTCTAGCACTTCTAAACACCTTAGTTCACCTAGATTACTTGCTTCATGATCAAACCGAATCTCCTTGCCTCAAGATCCTCCTACGGACCTATAACATGTTACGACAGGGTTTCAACATGCTCTAGAGCCCTAAAATAGTACTATGGCACCTATCATGATGCATTTGTCATCTAATCCAAAACCATGTAAACATTTTAAACATTTTATACACTTGATTCATGATTAAAACAAACAACCCTTCCTTAGAACACCTTCAAAGATTTGTAGCATCACTTGTTTGTGCACAATAATAACCTATAGAAACTTGACATGATACACTTATCCATTCAAGGTGCAAGACATTACTGACTTTCCTTGCATGTATACTTGTCTTCATACTTCAAGTCTTAAGACTATTTCAAGCTTCCTTTCCACAAATGCCATTATGAAGCCCATCATGAAACCTTCATACACAAGTCATACATTTAACTTTAAACACTATAAAGAATCGAATGGTCAACCTTACCTTTTCACAAGCCTTATCACTTATAATTTCTCATGCTAATACCACTTGTCTTACAAGTCTTTATGTTATCTAATACTCCTATTTGTAGTTCATAACCAATTCTCCCTACCTTAGACACACTATAAACCTCAAGGAACCATACAATTGTAACCCTACTTCTCAATTAGGAATAACTAACTCTTCCATATTTATATACCTAGTCATGTTTGTGATCCTTCATACTCATTTCAAGATGCAAAAATCCTCATTCATAACTCATGAAATGATAACTTGAATTGGTCCCACATAACACACTTATAGTCCTACAACATTGTTATGAACTCAAACATACATACCTTAACTTATGATGCACTTGTAGTGTTTCAAAATCCTTCACCAAGTATTGATCCTTCATTATAGGATTTTTATAACTCTCAAAGTGATATCTGATCACCCAACATTTTCTAGAGACCATGTTATAGTCTCCAATAGTTTGGAAATACCATTACAGTCCTTAATGATCACACTCGGAACTATAGCTTATCATTTCTCACAATTTCATATTTTTTCACTATCTTTATATGATGCAAGAGATCATCCTTATAAAATTTGAATTTTAGCTCTAAGAAGTCGCTCAACCTGTTGGTACCCAAATTTAATCTCCTTCAAAGGCCAAGCAACATCATGGATCTCGATCGTGGACACTCGGTTATGTGTGTCATTTTGTAGCAAGGGAAGTAGTCTATCTGACTTCTTAGCACTTAGGCTTTGAAAAGTAGTGGGTAGAACCTTTGAGAGGATTTGACCTATCCTCACTACTTTATGGTTGTTCCTTTCAACCAAGGTGAGAGAACCTTTTGTAACCTATTATTTATGGAGGAGATGGAGATATCCTTCCTAATTAAGTTTTTAAGGAGACCTTGAAGAAAATATGATCAATGCAACAAAATCTAACTCTCACGAGTTGTCACTCTAGATAGTGGAGATATTCTCTAGGAAAGGTTCAAGCTACTAAAGACATTTGGAATCCTGATTGTTTCTACATGTTTTGGTAGTAAAATTTATGCATTTGTATACACACATGAAAAACAGGGGTAGTATGGGTAGGATTAGTTGTTTTTAAATAACTTTTGGTAGGAGAATGAACTTGATTTGCCAAATCTCTGAGAACTCTTACAAAATGGAAAGTCTAGACAACAAAATACTTCAAAATAGCTAAAATGTTCCTTTAACCAGAATATGTACTCAAATGGAGGCCCAGATTTTCACTTTTTCACACAATCTATGAGATTTTAACATGAAGGCTCAAGTTAGAAGACTCAATAAAACATCAAGATCTAAGATCAATCACGCCTGAGGTACACCCAGAGGCTTACAAACAATCTCTATCAACAAATGAAAGAAAAGTGATTTTAAATCATTTATTTCACTCCCAGATGAAAGCTCTTATGAGAAATGAGATTGCAGATACCACTAAACTATCACAAGGATTGAGACCTGTGTGATTAAGATAGATTTTGATATAAGATTGCAACAGGAACAAGAAAAATTATTTGCAGGACATTCGAAATGAAAAAGACACATTTTGCATAAGATCCATACAAAATAACTCCAAGTTTGATTAAGTTTTTCAACAAGGGAAAGTTTCTAGAACAATCTCGTAGATTTTCAATGTCTATACACTTGCAACCACCTTGACACTATCGAACTTAATACAAAAGAGATATACAAGCTTCTTAGATGGCTTCTCAAAAGACAGATTTGTCAAAATTTTCCTCATCCTCCTCTTTTGTTGACCTCCTACACTCCAACTTATAGAAAAATTAAGAAGAGAGAGAGAGAGAGAGAGAGGGAAAATGGAATTCCCGAAACCCGTCCTTCAACCACTAGTAAGAGGTATTAAATGGAGTGAAATGATGTTCTCATACTTGCAAAGGCTCCCATACCATCCCATGACTTGTAACAAAGTGAAAGAATGATAACCATGCCTCTTAATTGCACTCCCAACCACCAAATAAAACACAGCTTATGAACCCCGTCACGTTATTCTACAAAATATCTATCTATCCTTCATCAAATCTAGAGTTTATTAATTGGTGTGTGTCGGGATCGGAGCCATGATTCCAACGGTACCAATTTTGTACGATTTAATTGAGAAATGCAAAATTTATGGCCTTCTCGATTGCAGCGCTATTTTGGGTCTTCCGCATCTTCTATCATTTGACGATTCGAATGAGCATTAATTCACCGGATCTGAATATGTTTCTTTTATTTTAATATATCTACCCTCATCAAAATTAAGAAAATCCAATGATGCAGAGGACGCCGCACTCGTTCTAGAAAGTCCAATTTTATGAAAATCGGAGCTCGGAGTCAAAATTTATGGATATTTTGTCAAACCAAAATATGAGGTTCAACCACAGTACATGGGATTAAATCCCTCCTCAAAGACAGGTGAGGCTGCCTGTTTATTGCTAATCTAAAACACAGTAATTAATATATACAATATTCACACTAATCTAACCATTGGGGGTTGGGATGAAATCCCGAAATCCACATTCACACGATTCAAGGATATTGCTTTCGTAAGTGAAATAGGTTAGAAACTGTTACAGTGAAAGAAGCACGGTAGAAAAGAAATGGGAGAAACGTATTTTCTTTCGAGTAAACACAGAGCACGAAATAATCATACGAGTTTTAGATCACAGATATAGTGTCCGAGATAATTAGAAACACTGAGATTCTATGCAAAGAATAGCTTTAAGATTATGGACATAAGAACACTGTCTTAAATAAGATATATTTCACAACACAAAGTCTGTAAAACAATATCAGCTTCTATTCTTTAAAATGATTGAAAGAAAACACAAAGTTTTTCTCCTTTCCAATAGCCTCTTAATGCTCCAAAAATTCTCGTCCCTTTAGAATGCACAAGCATCCCTTATTTATAACAAAAGAAGCTAGAGATCAAACAGGACAGATCCTAAAGAGTAGCCTGTTAACTGGAGCTTCAACTTTGCATGACTCTCACGCAGGAGATCAAGTCAAAGTATGAATTAAAAATAATGATAAAACGGAAATAAAAGATATGTCATTCTAAAAATAGAAATGGCATGTGACATCTGGACTTAATCCGAATCATCATCTTGAACTACTTCCTTCCCCTGTTGGAATAACTTTTGGATCCATTAGCAATCTTCTCAATCGTAGGCACCGGAGAAATCGAATCCGCGTAAATGAAGAAGGTGTTATGGATTCAAGAGGTTTTGAAAGTTTAATCAAAATCTCACAATCGCTCCACTTTTTCCTTAAGCTCATCTCTGCTGACTTCTCGGCCTTCTCCCCGAAATGGAACAGGGTCCGACATGAAGAATGTTGAAGGGAGAAAGGCTCTCAGTACTCAGTGATGCTTGTTCAAACTGAAATCCCGATTGAATGAATGCGCTACTGAAGAAGAGATGAAACCAACACGCCAAGAGGATGTCGGAACTTTGAGGAACCCGACAAGTTTGATCTGTCTGAACCTTGGCCAAGCCCGACACTTGCTTTCAATGGCGGAAACAGGAGAAAACCCGACACTCACTGTTAATGGCGGACACGGGAGGAAATCCGGCGCCCACTTTTGATGACGGAACTTCGGAGATGCCCGGCACTTAGTGTTGAGGTCGGAAAGTTGATAAACCCCGTCACCGCGAGCTTCCTTTGTATTTCGGACTTTTGAATCTGCAAAACAGTCTTCCAAAAACCGAGAAACAAAAACAGAGCCTTTCCTTTGAATTTCTACCTACACATCTTCCTTTCTTTTTTGTTATTCATATCCCATACATCATGCAAGTATTTGGAGTTTGGAAGGAACAGCACCAATTAATAATCTCAAAAAGAAAATAAACCCTGAAAACCCAAAACCCCTTTCAAAACAACACAGCAAGAAGAAGGAAGAAAAACCCTCGACAATCGGCAAGGAAGTACACGGAAAACGTTTCTTAAATCAAGAACAAAGGAGGAACGATTAATACCTTCCAATCGAGACAGGTGAAAATGAAAACAATCGATCCAGTATGATAACGCGAGCTTGCGGGCTTTGGAAGCGGAAAAGCATACGAAAAATCCACGAGTTAAAAATATGAACAGTAAGAACGACGTGGAAATCCGCGTTTTTATACGAAAATGGCAATAAATACACTTCAACTCGGCACGTGCCAACTCACCAACCATTCGGCTTGAATGCCAGGTCAGTATGTTGGAGGAGTCCGAAAACCCGACACGAGGAGATTTAGTGCATTTCGGGTTTCGGGCTTCGGAAAACATGGAGCACAAAACATGTTTTGAATCACGAATGTTCCGATGCATTGAATTTCCGAAAACCCGATTTCAAAGGCTTGAGCGGAATTCGGGAATCGGGGAACATGGCGCATAAAACATGTTTTGGAACATGAATGTCCCGATGCTTTAGAGTTCCAAAACCCGAATACAAAGGATTGTCCAATACAAGGCGGGTCTCGGGTTTCGGAAGTCACGCGACACAAAGCATGTTTTAACACAAGTATGTTCCGATGCGTTGAATTTCCGAAAACCCGATTTCAAAGGATTTTTCAATACAAAGCGGGTTTCGGGCTTCGGAGGTCATAAGACATAAAGCATGTTAAAACTTATGTCAAGCTGCTAGTAACACCCGAAAACCCGATTTGCTCTAAAAGAGGTCATAATGCAAAATCACTTCAAAAATTTTGTAGGGGTTATCCGATCGTTTTGTCGTTTACTCAAAACGGGGATAACAGCTGGCTCCAGTTGGGGACTTTCTTTGCAATACCAAAGGAAGAGAACTCAGAATCTCTGGTCTTATTCATTAGGCTACGGGGTCAAGGAGAAAACCAAAACAAAACAAAACGAAGAAAGAAAGAAAACCAAAAGCAAACACACAACAAAAGCAAAATATGTACAATGCAAGAGAGCATCTTGCATTAATGGTGGAACAGCTTTAGATGTTGCCCACTGAAAGGCAACGGAAGTAATCCTCCATCCAGATATGATAGCAGGAAACTATTCTCACCATTCAACTGATGGACCTTGAAAGGTCCTTTCCATAAAGAATCAAACTTTCTATGCATTCCTTTCCGTTCTCTCCTTTTGTCCCAAATCAACACCAAATCTCCAATCTGAAAGTCACGCTGCTTTAATTTCTTGTCAAAAAATTTCTTTACTCTGTTCTGATGATCTGCTAGTTTCCTGGTTATAGTAACCAGTTTCTTATCAGGAGGTTCAGCATCAAATTCGAGAGTCCAAATTGCATTGGGATCGTCCTCTTTCACATCTACAATAGGTATCTCTGAAGCCATGAAATAATTCCCAAAGCTAGCATCTTCGAAAAGGATCTGAGCCTTAGGATCATTTGATTTGGTCACCAAATACTTTGCCTGCGGTTCAGGATGAAGAACCTGTTGAACCCCTTTGACTGGTATTTTGGCTTTGGTCCAATCCATACTAATCTCTCCTCCGACATCTTTACAAAATCCTCTACCCAAGAGAATACCATAAGCTGCAGGAATGTCTGCAACCAGAATAGTCATTTTCACTCTCTTCTCAGGAAAAGCAACAAATGCAAACTGTGCGTCCTTAATTTGACCAATCAGAGGGACTTGTTTAGTTTCCATGGAATAACACCGTCCATATGATTTAGTCAAAGTAAGCCCAAGGGCATGAGCCACTTTTGCGGGCATAACATTATCAGAGGCCCCTGAGTCAATGATACAATTGCTGAGTTTAAACCCATTTATAAGTAGAGACAAATAAAATGGTTCAATCTTTCCCGAGGAAGAAGCAGAGGTCAGATTATTCTGAGGTGTAAGTTGAACAGGATTTGGAAGAAGACCTTTTGAAGGTGATGGAATAGCCGCGTTACTTCTGATAAACTTGGCTAGCTTTTCAAATTGTTCAGGATTTGATTGCAGGTATTCTGCTTCTGACATTTGAATTTTGGTTCTCTTTGCATGATCAATAATATCAAAAGCAGTATAAGAAGGAACGATGGTAGGCTCAGATCTAATTACATGAGCTTGTGCTGGGGCACTGGCCTTAGGAGAAGGAGAATAAGGAGCAGCTGTCTTTTTAGTAACCTCTTTTTCAGTTTGCACCGAAATAGGGGTACCCCTCTTGACTATGGATATGGGAGGTTCCTTATTCTTCTCCTTAGTATTTTCCGGAGGTCTTCTGGGATTCTGAGATTGAGACCGAGTGAAAACAGCAAATGATTGACCATCTGGCTCACATTCATCTTCATCGTATTCCAAATACCCAATGCTGGAGTCGCCAGCTGACTCATCATAAGACTCATCAGCATATCCTGAAGCTTCGAAAGCCTCATGGGATTCTTGTTCTTCTGGTTCATCTTCTTCATCAAGTATTTCCACTGCTGCATTGACGGGAGGAGCTTCAATTACCAGTCTCGGCTGAGTAGGAGCTAACCGTGGCCTATCTCTGGCAGGTACACCATTGTTATTAAAATTCCGCCTAGGGATATCCCGGTACGGAACATTGCTCAACTGCTGGGACACTTGCTTCTTTAAAGCAATCAAATCATTAGCCATTTTTTGAAACATAGGGTCAGTATTACCTTGATAAGAACCTTGATTTTTGATTTTGGGTATGTCCTTCTTGATCCTTCCGGCTAAGATGAGATCATCCTCTATTTCAGTAGCCGTTGACTGAGCAGTAGCCAGATCTGGGATAACCGACCTTCGTAATAAAAAACTTATGTCAGGAGGTTGGGCATTGATGAAAAAGCACTTTTGATTTTCCAGAGTCGGTACAGCTACCACTGGAATTTTCCGTATCAGCTTGTTGAACTTAGCCACGAATTCCCGCATAGGTTCATGCGATTCCTTCTTCATATGAGTAAGCTGAGCTAACAATGCATGAGAATCTTCGGCTGGTTTGAAACGTGCCTCAAACTTGGTCCGCATGGTAGCCCAATCTGGAATGCATGCATTCGGGAGGTGATAAAACCATTCAGCTGCTACTCCCTGCAATGTTTCAACGAAGAGCCGAACAGAGACGTCTTCATGGGCTACTCCAAGGACACCGCATGCAACAAAGAAAGACGCAATATGCTCATCAGGATGCTGCTTCCCATCCCCATTAAACTTGGGAATGTTTTTACGTGATCCACGTGGTAACTCATGCAATGGAGGAGTCAAAGTAAGAGGACCAATGGCTGCACCCCAAGGCACAGGTTGAACCGCCATCCTTCTGAAAAGAGTGCGTATAGGGATCCGGGTATCAGACAAGAGTAGTGCACGGCAAGTTGCAGATGTTTCCCGTTCTTCAGGGATCCGATTTCTCCGAACAGGTGAAGAACTTCTGGCTCTGTTAGAGACAACGCTGTTGGGAGAAAGGCTGAAATTGTGCTGTTGCAGCAACTCGAAGAGTGGATCAATTTCACCTTGAGCTCGGCGAGACCGAGTGAAGATCCTCCTGGCCAGCTTGAACCGAAAGGAGATCTTATTAAAAATAAGGCAAATATGGAGTCGCCAGACACCGAGAGGATAAGCTTTATACTATTGATCCGTCGTTCCCCAGCGGAGTCGCCAAAAACTGTTGGTTGGATATTTTGTCAAACCAAAATATGAGGTTCAACCACGACATGGGATTAATCCTCCTCAAAGACAGGTGAGGCTGCCTGTTTATTGCTAATCTAAAACACAGTAAATAATATATACAATATTCACACTAATCTAACCATTGGGGGTTGGGATGAAATCCCGAAATCCACATTCACACGATTCAAGGATATTGCTTTCGTAAGTGAAATAGGTTAGAAACTGTTACAGTGAAAGAAGCACGGTAGAAAAGAAATGGGAGAAACGTATTTTCTTTCGAGTAAACACAGAGCACGAAATAATCATACGAGTTTTAGATCACAGATATAGTGTCCGAGATAATTAGAAACACTGAGATTCTATGCAAAGAATAGCTTTAAGATTATGGACATAAGAACACTGTCTTAAATAAGATATATTTCACAACACAAAGTCTGTAAAACAATATCAACTTCTATTCTTCAAAATGATTGAAAGAAAACACAAAGTTTTTCTCCTTTCCAATAGCCTCTTAATGCTCCAAAAATTCTCGACCCTTTAGAATGCACAAGCATCCCTTATTTATAACAAAAGAAGCTAGAGATCAAACAGGACAGATCCTAAAGAGTAGCCTGTTAACTGGAGCTTCAACTTTGCATGACTCTCACGCAGGAGATCAAGTCAAAGTATGAATTAAAAATAATGATAAAACGGAAATAAAAGATATGTCATTCTAAAAATAGAAATGGCATGTGACATCTGGACTTAATCCGAATCATCATCTTGAACTACTTCCTTCCCCTGTTGGAATAACTTTTGGATCCATTAGCAATCTTCTCAATCGTAGGCACCGATGAGAAATCGAATCCGGCAGAAACAGAAGAAGGTGTTATGGATTCAAGAGGTTTTGAAAGTTTAATCAAAATCTCTGTCAACTGCTCCACTTTTTCCTTAAGCTCATCTCTGCTGACTTCTCGGCCTTCTCCTGAAATGGAACAGGGTCCGACATGAAGAATGTTGAAGGGAGAAAGGCTCGGTACTCAGGTGATGCTGTTCAAACTGGAAATCCCGATTGAATGAATGCGCTGGAAGAAGAGATGAAACCAACACGCTGAAGAGGATGTCGGAACTTTGAGGAACCCGACAAGTTTGATCTGTCGGAACCTTGGCCAAGCCCGACACTTGCTTTCAATGGCGGAAACAGGAGAAAACCCGACACTCACTGTTAATGGCGGACACGGGAGGAAATCCGGCGCCCACTTTTGATGACGGAACTTCGGAGATGCCCGGCACTTAGTGTTGAGGTCGGAAAGTTGATAAACCCCGTCACCGCGAGCTTCCTTTGTATTTCGGACTTTTGAATCTGCAAAACAGTCTTCCAAAAACCGAGAAACAAAAACAGAGCCTTTCCTTTGAATTTCTACCTACACATCTTCCTTTCTTTTTTGTTATTCATATCCCATACATCATGCAAGTATTTGGAGTTTGGAAGGAACAGCACCAATTAATAATCTCAAAAAAAAATAAACCACAAAAACCCAAAACCCCTTTCAAAACAACACAGCAAGAAGAAGGAAGAAAAACCCTCGACAATCGGCAAGGAAGTACACGAAAACGTTTCTTAAATCAAGAACAAAGGAGGAACGATTAATACCTTCCAATCGAGACAGGTGAAAATGAAAACAATCGATCCAGTATGATAACGCGAGCTTGCGGGCTTTGGAAGCGGAAAAGCATACGAAAAATCCACGAGTTAAAAATATGAACAGTAAGAACGACGTGGAAATCCGCGTTTTATACGAAAATGGCAATAAATACACTTCAACTCCTAAGACGTGCCAACTCACCAACCATTCGGCTTGAATGCCAGGTCAGTATGTTGGAGGAGTCCGAAAACCCGACACGAGGAGATTTAGTGCATTTCGGGTTTCGGGCTTCGGAAAACATGGAGCACAAAACATGTTTTGAATCACGAATGTTCCGATGCATTGAATTTCCGAAAACCCGATTTCAAAGGCTTGAGCGGAATTCGGGAATCGGGGAACATGGCGCATAAAACATGTTTTGGAACATGAATGTCCCGATGCTTTAGAGTTCCAAAAACCCGAATACAAAGGATTGTCCAATACAAGGCGGGTCTCGGGTTTCGGAAGTCACGCGACACAAAGCATGTTTTAACACAAGTATGTTCCGATGCGTTGAATTTCCGAAAACCCGATTTCAAAGGATTTTTCAATACAAAGCGGGTTTCGGGCTTCGGAGGTCATAAGACATAAAGCATGTTAAAACTTATGTCAAGCTGCTAGTAACACCCGAAAACCCGATTTGCTCTAAAAGAGGTCATAATGCAAAATCACTTCAAAAATTTTGAGCCCACCTTTTGGATTTTTTTCTAATTTTTCAAATAGGAAAAATGGCAGAGCCCGCAAACTTTGAAGAAATTGGGGCAAAAACAGGCGGAGACTGGGGACTTCTTTAAGGAGGGACATGACCATGGATTTTGCAAACAACTCAAAGCATCTCAAATGGAAATAAAAACTTTCGAAAACCCACATCGAGAGGCGAAAATTTCACAATATGCGCATATGAGAGGAAAATAATGGCAAATGGGGCAAGACAGATCGAGCACCAACACAACCTTCCTTGTTTCTTCATAATCTTGTGAAATACGCACCAATAGACTTCAAGACCCATTCTCATACTTATACATATTCATTGTTAACAAAGAAACTCACTTTTGTAATTCATAGGCTTGATATAACTCTTATCTTCTCTATGCAATCTTCCAAGAGTATGAACATACTTGTTATGCATTAAACATTAATAAAGGAATATGACATAATATGGTAACCTTAGACAAGCATCTAAATAAACCTATAGTGTACTGTTATACTCTTATTTAGATTATATTCACACTAGATGACTGACTTGTTTCATGAATTCCTAGAGTAGGGGCATACTTCATCATCAAGAACATACCCAAGATAGTGCCTTGAATTGTTTTCTAGCTCAAAAAGTTTTGTCTTATACCATAATGTATTTATATTACCCTTTTTATGCCACTCGGGATTAGAATATCTCAAGTCACAAACCAAACAACACATGTCTAAGTAATAGAGCATATGTAGATCCTTCATATGTTGTTATCAAGGTTTACTTCTTCACTTTAGGCATGTATAGATTATCAACCATCAATACATTTCATACATCTTGTCCTGGGACACCAATGTAGACCTTCAAACAACCATACATAGTCTTAACATTCTCCATATCATTTGATAGAAATTTCTTATTGCATTTCCCAGTCTTGAAATTATTCGACCTTCTCGCATACACCTTCCAAGAAGTAGGAACACTATTGGGGAATTCATTCTATCTTTGATAGAGAGATTTGACAGATGGACCTAGATATGCATTTTAGAAATTCAACCCAACTCAAGCAAGAAGAATCTCTAGATAAATATATTTATGGTTTTCAAAGGTTTGTAGTGATGGTGCTAGATATCGATGAAATAATACTTGTGTTTTTTTATTAAAGGTCTTAAGGAGCCACTAAGAGGCCTAGTTTATGCCTTTAGTCCTCAATCTCTACAAGGACTAAAATTTCCTACTTCCTAAAATAAAAATTGGGGATAGAAGACCCTTCCTAGCCCAATCTCATTTCCTAATGGATAAGGTGTGATAAAATTGAAACTATTGTCTTAATAAATTATTATAAAGTGAATAAAAAGAAACTTTATAAAAAGCACTTATATCAATTTATTAATGAATTAATTTTTTAAAAAAAGAGAAAGGAAAGAAAAGATAAAGTAAAATTAGAAAACGAAAGGCACTTTATAATTATTATTTCTCCCGAGGAGAAAATCGTGACCCATGTTAGGGATGATACAAGGATAAAAAGGAATTAAATGCGGGCCAAAGGAGGTGATCGGTGCTTGTGGGTGGCTACTAAGCTAAGATTTATCATAAAAGTAAGTGGGCTTGGATTTGTAAAGTATCTCTTTAATTTAATAAAATATTCTATTTTTTTGTCTAAGCTTGAAAGCATTGCAAAAATACTTCAAAGGATGAAAGCCCTCTTAAGGTCTAGGAGAAGAACGAAAACTCCTTCCATTTGAGAGGATTCTCCATTTAGGGATTCCTATTGAAGGTCAAGGAGTTATTTATGTTTTCTTATATTTTCCAATATTTTTAAGGGCTCCACTTTGCAAATCTACCAAGGGTTTGGAGAAAATAAAGGTTATTGTTGATTCTTCTTCATTCCTATCTATTTCAGGTGGAGCGACCTATCTAGGGAGCTAATTTTGGGTGTTTTTGATTTTTTCGAGCTGATTTATGTTGTTGTTACATATAATGGTTTTTGGAAATTAAATCAGCAAATTTGTGTGAATTTTGGATCAAAAATTGGTATTTTCGGTTGTGTATTTTAAAGGGTAGTCTGCAGTTTTTTATAAAATAAATCAGCCTTCTTTCGAGGACAAATCTGGTATCTTTCTTGTGTTTTTGCACTAATAAATTCAGCTGATTTGTTTCAAGTAATGAATGAATGACTTAATTTAATTAGTGATTTTCATCTTCCATGTAATTCGTTATTTTTGTATAAAATTCAAATATGCATTCATAATTTATTATATATCTTGTATAATCTGTGTTTGGGAACGTGATTTGCCTCTATGTTGTTTGAGGTCAAAATATTTCCATTTGGGGACATTACACATTGCATACAACTCTTCATACTCTAGCCATGCTACTACCCAATGTAGGATTACAATTCAATTGGACCTCATAACCATAGTGCACCAAGAATATGACATGTGTTTATCTTTATTAGAGAAAAATCAATTCATGCTTATTTCTATTAAGAGTATTTGCGTTTATATATTCAAATCCTTCGAATTCCCTTAATTATTTGAGATAGAATAATTAAAAATTTGCAAGAAAAAATACACAAGATCTTACATTAAAAATCCCAATGTCGAAAAACCAAGGTTGTTCATCTCTATTATCTTGTTGTAGTTTTATAAGTACTATGTTATCTTAAGGATTACAATAGATAGAAAACTTGTTGCTCTACATAACAAAAGTACTACACTCATCCATTATCATATTGTAGACTTCAACTAGACTCGACTACACTCAAATGAACACAACCGATCGTATGCACTTTCTCTTCCTTATCTAAAGTTTCATGGGTTCATTTATACAACTATAACACTCATAAGCATGCCTAGGAAGCTCAAAAATTGAAAAGATGAAGTTCCTTTTCCTTTAATATTCATGTACATTATAATCTAGTAAAATCACCACTTTAGAGAATTCAATGATTTTGTAATCACCGTGTCATTTATGAAACTAGTCCTATTTACATACTATCCATTGTGAAAGCCACTTCTTAAGGTTGAAAATTTGACAAACGAGCTTTTACTACCCTAAAACTATTTAATCTTTTGAAGCCATAACTCTTACAAATGAACTCAAAATCGAGGGCCATATATTTTTAATGTGTGCATTTTTCAAGAGGACCCAAATATTTAATCAAAACATACTTTTGATGAATTCCAAATTTTGTATATAATTATATAAGCATTTATACTTGGGTTTTAAAAGTTAAATAAATTGAATGATCTCCATAATCCGTAACTATTATCAATGTCTTTTATCAATCTATATAATGATAAATGGTTTTGATAATACAAGCATCATTTATGACTCAAAAATAAATATCATAAAAAGTATTAAAACAAAAGAAATTAGAACTAGAAAAATAAATATTATAAATCTTGAACTAAAAACTATAAACCTTATCAAATAAATAAAAACTTTGTACTTAAAAAGGAAAATCTTAAACCTTTTCAATTTTAAAGCTACACCTTGTCTTATTAACACTCCTCACAACATTGTAAACATATCAATATTCAAGAATACAAATCTATGAATAACTTATAACACAATTGATACAGACAATTTTAAATACCACCTTTTCAAATATTAAAACATGCAACTAATCTAATGTGGACAAACATTAAATGAATGTATTATATTTGAAATGTATTGAAAGTGATATTTTAAAATTAATAACCATAACCCTTCTAAAATAACACATCTAATTTCAATAATTTTCTTAACTCAAAACTAAAAATATTCGAATACAAAAACACATTATATTTGAAGGTTGTTCACCTAATCTAATACACTTGGGAGTGGATCATAATCTCAACACTTTTGCACCATTAAATTACAAAATCCTCCTCTTTTTTGGATTTAACCTTCTCTCTTATACCAGCCCGTAGCTAATCGGGAGAGTGCCGCCACATGGCGTCGCGAGGCAATGATGGAGGAGCAGGTCCCTTTTTGCCTTTTTGCATTTTGGACATTTTAAGGGAAAATTTTCCAAATTTTCCCCACCGGCTACTGCCAATCGGGAGTTCTTGGTGGCATCGCGAGGTGTCGGCCGAGGCACGGGTGAATGTTACCCTTTTTGCCCTTCGGGGCGTTAAATTTTTTTTTCCCGCCACCCCGCTTTCCCCGCGTTGGCTTAGGAGATGCCACGTGTCCCTCGTGGACTCAATGGGTGCAAAGGTGGATTTTTTCCCCTTGGGAAATTCTTCTCCCCGTGGCCGGCAAACCCACCCATGGGGAAATTTTCCTCCCGTAGCTCCGCCGACTGCCCTCGGGAAAATTTCTCCCTCTTGGGAAAGTTTTTACCCCAAGGCCTGCCGACCCATAACTTGAAAAATATGAGGAGTTAGAGGACTTATTTATATAACTAGAAAAGTGAGGAAATTTCCTATCCAATGGGAATGAGTTAGGAAATTTTGAATGCATTAATCTTGGGTAAAATCAAGTTGAATCTTTAAAGCCTATTAGAGAATGGGTATGGTGAGGAATTACCCTCTTAACCAATTAAATCTTCTAACCCTAGATTTTGGACCTCAGAACCTCAAAATAATTGTTAATGAAAGAAAGAATATTCTAGTGGATTATAATTGATCTGGAACTTGTTAGTGGCAAATCTTGTTGTTTTGTAACCTGGTTGTAGACTCTTTTAAACAAAAAAATTATTCCATAATTTTTCCTAACTAATCCTAGGTTGTTCTTGAGTCTCAAATAGATTGTTTTAGTGGGCATCACATGGACTCGGGAGGATACAACAATTATTGAGGTGAAAAAAAATACTTTGTTAAGTTCGTGTCTTCCTGGAACCCCCGCCCGGCTTGCAACCGCTTGGATTTTGTTCACAAGTCACTCCTAGACAACCCTTGCTTGCTAGATACAACAAAAATTCTATCCACCTCCCCACATGTAAACCTTGAGGAATTGCTTAATATAGTTCGGCGCCACACTAAATGTTCGAGCGAGACATGCGCGTAGAAAGAAATCACAACCGTAGTGCATGTACAACACCCCCTAGGCCATCTAACCTACTTCTTCCTTGCACATTGAAAGTGATGGGAAAATTAAGTACCTCCCTTCTAGAAATGATGACAAATTAAACATCCACAATCAAACAATGGTATACATATGGAGAAAAATTTTGATTGCACAACCCAAGTACTTTCCCACCATGCCGTTCTTAAGTATATTACAAAATATGCTTTGAAATTCGAGCAACGTTTAGAAACATATCACCAAATGCTATCTAGATTTTCAAGAGACAAGACGCAGATTCTCCAAAGACATATTACACGATTCGTAAAATGCTCACGAAAGCATTTTTGAACATTACAAAAGCACACAAGAAACATGCCACATGCTACAAAAGTTACCACTTGTTATGTGCAGTTGTCCATTTATATCATTAAATGTTGGCAAAAAGATTCTGAGACGTGTCGTTGAAAGTGACGTCAATGCACAACAAACAACCACTTTCTTCAATGCATATAAAGTTCATCCAACAACCATGGAACACCTACCACTTATTCAAGTTACTCGAGATCGAAACTACAACAAGAATAGTAAAGGTGATAAATGGAAAAAGTGACCAACACAAGCAATTGTTTGGGTCCACCCGAGATTTGTGGATGTCCTAGCTCAGGATTCAACGTCATGTATGACCTTTTCTATTGGTAATAACTCCTTTTATACAAGCCTTTCAGAAATATTGCATTCGAATTTGGCTCAACCCCACATGACATCAATGACGCTTGGGACATGTTAAAGCACAACTATGCAGGCATGGGCATGTTTTATGCACTACCGCAGACACAGGACTTGCTACATATGTTATTTCAAACTCTGAGCCTGAATGCAGTATTCAACAAGAACCATTGCAAGAATGGCAGGTCTTCACACAAATTCACCCCAAAAACAACACGGGTCTATACTGTCTTGACATGTTGGGGAAACGAGATTTTGACATACACAATAATTGGACCATACATGATGTTCCCCATGATTTGTAGATAATTGGTTCATCATTCATCGAGAGAGAGAAGGAAAACACAATTAAAAACAACATACATGCCACACCACCATCTTCCACACTTCCTTTGTCTTCAGAACAACAAATAGCTCTTGATACCATACTACACCATTCAAAGCAAACAAAACCCTTCTACCTCCACTAAGATTGATAATTCAAGGAATGGCCAGCACAGAAAATCATTTCTAATAAATAAAATTTGGAATTCATTCACAACATCAACCACATCTCCCTCACCTCTACTTGTGCTCGCCCTACCAAGTGTTTCAACATTCAACATCTCCGCATCCACAATCCATGCAACCATGTGTATTCCAATCAAAGAATTGAAACCCCTCGAAGGTAGTGTATTATCGTCTTTTCAAGAGTCGCTGAAACATATAGAATATGTTCTTATTGATCAAATGAATTTCATCGGGCCAAAGTTGCTAAGAAAAATTGACAAATAAGATTCTCCCAAAGCTTTCCCACGCTCAAGAACATCTTAATTTTGGGAACATGATCAATCATCCTCCTCTGGTGACCTCGACCAAATACCATTGGTTTTGGAAAGTCCTCTTTATGCAAGTAATTCCTACTGGAGAGCAACCCTTTGGAAGGGATTTCATTCTTCGATTACATTGCAAACAATATTTCAGCAACAAAGAACAACCAATGCAAAAGTTTCACTCGAATTTACTGCTCCACATGTGAGATTCAACCCCTCTAATTGAGGATTGGGAACTCTTAATGTCTCACACAGACACACAACTAACTTAGCAAGAGCTCAATATTTTTAAGACGCACCACATTTGTTTGCAAAAAATGATCTGGTGGACTCCCACAACCTACAAATATTTAAGGCATTGAATGTTTTGATTGCCCAATCCATTGCTGAAAGTAACAGCTGGATTGGCCTAGGAAATCCCGATGATGATCAGTTGGAACACAAAGTTATGTTCACTGAAAACAACAAAAAAATCGTGATTATTACAAATCTATGGGTTGACACGAGGCCTCGTGAATGGTGCCACAGTAACAATCACTTACATTGTCTACGACGCATCAATGCAACCACCAACATTACCTTTATTTGTTGTTGTAAAATTTGATAGATACAACGGCCCATGTTGGGATCCCTCCAACCTTTTACATATTCCCATACCCCCTATTTAGAGAGGGAATCAAAGACAATTGCCGATTAAAATGGCCTGGGGATTAACTATCCACAAGTCGCAAGGACTTACTTTGCACAGAGAAACCGTCGACATTGGAACCACTGAAAGGTAGGGTCTGACATTCACAACTTTCTCTAGAGTTCCCTCGCTTGCAAATCTACGCATTTCATTTTCTTTTTCATTCGAGAGATACTCAAATATGGTGCATGTACCAACACTCGGAGCAAGAAGAAACGAGGAAGCAAGACTACTTTCACTCAACCGTGTCGTAAATACTACCCTCTGCTTTGATAGCACCTCCAATACTACTATACTCAACACTTCTTGTATCCAAAACGACACTGTCGTTCAAGGGGTATCAAATGTAATCATGTTTATTGAAACTAAAAATGCCCACTAAAGGCTACATGTATTTGATGTTTTGAAATATGAAAAGCAACTTTAAATGTACGAATCTGTAACATAATTAAATGTACACGTACAACATTTCAATGCAATGTTTCAACTAAATTCCTACACTACAACTATCAATCACACACATTATCAACTGTACAATAAATGTTTTTCCAACAAAACACCAACCGAACAACCGATGCACAACTAACACAATAAACCTAAATTAAATACATACAACATCAACTATAAAATTAATTAACTATTGAAAACGGTATCAAATGTATTCATGTACGAATTTATAACAAGTTTGAAATGTATAAACAACCTTAAAATTTCATGGCCCATCTATATTTCTACACTTACAAAATCAATCAAACCCCTTGTCAACATCAATTACAAAAGTAATAACTATACCTCTAAATCAAATAACATATACCGTTCGGCGTTCACATTGCATTGAACACATGTGATTGCTAGTAATTAATCCAACTAAGTTTGTTTCTTTAAAGATGGATGGTTTGTTTATTATGCGAGAAAGTAATCCAAGACCAAATAAATGGAGCAAACTTTGCATGATTTCGATTGCATTTTAAAATGTATATTTCAATTGAGTAATGGTAATTTAAAGGATCTTGATTGAATTCAAAAATACATATCTTAACAATGAAAGTATGAAAAATGTTTACAACAATCAACCAAAATATAACATTTAAAGATAGCAATAAAAGAGAAATAAGACGAAAATCATGTTCTGTCCAACTAATTCCCAAAATAAATAATTTATTTGATGCGTATTTAAAATATATCCATGGTATTTTTGTTTTAATTAATTTATGAAAGAAATGCATATGAGGTTGGTTTTGCATCCTTACAAATACATTCAAGTGCAAAAATCACATTGTAATTGAAAGCCTATTGTCCAATCTCAAACTCTTTTGCACCATTAAATTACAAGTACTCATTGAATAAATGATTTAACTTTTGAATTAACTCTCTATTTTGTAGCATTGAAGTAATGGATTTGGAGCAGTCTCAATACAGTGAGCATGTACAATTTTGGTTTAGTTGCAAATACATGAGCAGTAGAGATTAATTAAATGAATGGAGAATCAAATGTGTTTAAATATTGGAAGCAATTCCAGTTCCAGTGGTATTAATGTTTGGGGTGAGACTCCTCCTGTAATTCCTTGTGATCAGCTGGGTTGGGCGCGGGCACAAATCTTGTCCAGAACCAGTGTTGACTCCACACTGTGGTCATCTCTTCAATGGGGACATGTTTGGTTTCGGGTAGAAAGAAATAAACGAAGAGAGTCATGATGAGCACCCAGAGAGCAAAGAAGAGAAAAATGGCAAACTTGAAGTGGCAGAGCATGGCCAGAAACGCCTGCGCAATAACGAAAGTGAAGAGCAGATTCATTGAAACGGTGATGGATTGGGCAGCGGATCGAATCTCGAGAGGGAAAATCTCACTGGGAACGAGCCACCCGAGAGGTCCCCAGGACCAGGCGAAGGCCGAAACAAATATGCAGACCACCACCACAACCAGTATGGAATATGCCTTGGACATCTCTCCCTCCCCTGAAGTTCCCAATTTGACTCCCAACAGAATCGCCATTACTACCTGAGAGATCGCCATCTGAATACCGCCCTCGATGAAGAGAAACCTCCGTCCATATCTGTCGACGGTGACAATGGAGACGGCGGTGGCCACAACATTGACCACCCCAGTTATGACCGCAGACATGAGAGACGCATCGTTTCCGAACCCAATAGTCTTGAAAAGAACAGGCGCATAAAACATGATGGCGTTTATTCCCGTGAACTGCTGGAACAAGGGGATTGCAATGGCCATCACCAGCTGAGGTCTGTATCTTCTCTGCAAAATGTTACGGAACGGATGTTTTACTGTTTTCGAGATTTCATTGGCCTCCACCATGTCGTGGTATTCGGCATCCACGTCACCAGTCCCGCGAATCCTCTCCAGCATGGCACGCCCCTTCTCCATATGACCTCGCTCTATCAGACTGTTGGGCGTGTCTGGAAGCCCAAACGCTCCTATCGTCATCATCCCCGCTGGAACCGCCGCCAAAGCCAGCGACACCCGCCATCCCCACCCGCCTCTGATTTTATCCGTTCCGTAGTTAATCAAATTCGCAGCCAGAATGCCGATTGTTGTAAACATCTGGAACCCAATGTTTAGGCCTCCTCTTAATCTCGCCGGAGCCATCTCAGACAAATAAACAGGAACCGCCTGTACCATACCACATTATTATTCAAGCAGCTAGAATACCCATTTTCAACAAAAGAAAACCATGAAATAATGAAAATATTCACCTGATTGGCAAATCCCACACCCACGCCCAGCATTATTCTGCCCACAATCAGCATCTCAATGTTGAGGGCACCTCCGTTTAGCGCAGAACCGATCAAGAAACTGAAACCCCCAACTACCATCGAGATCTTCCGTCCATAAACCCTGGTAATCCCGGATGCAAAGAATGTTGCAATCAGTCCCGCGATATACAGCGAAGATGTGAAAGTAGTTAGCAACTGACTGTCGAATTGACAGTATAAATTTGCGGAATCCCTCCTCTGCTTGTAAACGCCACGGAAAAATTTCAGCAGAAACGAGTCCATAGATGTAACTCCTCCTGTAATATAAGATTTTCAAACCCTGGCAGGATTTTAAACACAAAATAACAAAGGACCTGCAAAGGAAATTGCGAGAAAATATTACCTGAAATTCCTATATCATAACCGAAAATGAGGCCGCCTGTGGCAGCTACAATGCTCGTGAGCAGCACAAACAGCGTGAGTTTGCCTGGATAAATTTTTCCTGAACCGCCATCCATTCCTACTCCGCCCGCCATTGTTATCTCACTTCTCTATCAAACAATTCTAATCACAGATTTACGCGAATACTTACTAAGTTTTATAGGAATTCAATTTCTATTAATAGCATAACCTCCGTTTTAAGAAAAGCAAATAATTCTATTAATAGATAATTGGCAACTCCGTTTTAAGAAAAGCAAAGGTTTCGCTAGGCATACACAACGATTCAGTCCACATAATATTTGCTTCTCTTTTGACAACAAATATGATTGGCCAACAACACCCTAAAATATGACAAGTATTACCCATGGGCCCATGAAGATTGCACGTTTGGCCCGCTTGAATTTCCGTTGAAGCTCTCCTGCACGTTGTTCGCATGGCTTTTACCATGAGTCGTTGAAGAGGTATGGGTTCTTTGGTTTATTCGTAGTGTGGAGTACGGTATTTACACATTATTCCAAAGAGAGTATTCTTCCTCGGACTCTCACTAATTTTTTTGTTATACAATCTTTAAAATAATCATTACATAGTAAATAGTGTGAAACCCTTACTACTAAGCTTGATTTTAAAAGAGCAAGGAAGCTTTAATGAAGGCACATAATTTGTAGATGATGTTATCCTTGTTCATGAGATGTTGTATTCTCTATCAAAATCTAAATCAAATGTTTTGATCATAAAATGGGATATCAAAGAAACTCTGTGCCAAGGTAACGTGGGAATTCTTCCATGGTGTGTTGAAGAAGTTAGGATTTAGTAAGTACTTGTGTAGTATCATGGCATGTATTTCAATCATTCACTTCTTAGTATTGATAATTGGGGCCTAGTTGGTCTCTTTCCTTTGTTAAGGGGGTTGAGACAAGGTGACCTAGTCTCCTCATTCCTCTTCATTACCATGGTTGAATTTATCAATAGATTTTTTAAAAAGGTCATCCAAGAAAGAAATCTAGCACGAATCAAATTGGCACTTAGAACTCCACCAATCACACTTACATTTATTATGATACACTACTCATTGGAAAAGAAAGACATTTTAAATCAAAGATTCATAAACGGCACACTCTAGTAAATACACCAAATCATTCGGGAATGAAATCAATTTTATAAAATCAAAGGTTTTTTTCTTCTACACACGCCACCTTCTTTTCAAATATAGTTAATTGAAATTCTTAGGATCAAGGTTGGATCGCTCCCGGAAGATATTAGGGCATACCACTATTCAAGAGTGCAATGAGGAGACACTTATGGGAGAATATGTTACTCCGGTATAACCCAAACACTCTTCCCATAAGGGAAAACGGTTAAGTCTAGTTGTGAAAACTATTAGTACTTAAGATTATCATATAAGTGATTCCCACCTAAATGTTATCAATTTACAAACTCTCAATGTTATAAATCATTTAAACTTAATCATAAAAAAATCTCTAGTAAGGTACATCAAATGATCATAAATTCCAACTTTTGAGTTGGAAGAAGGTTTTTCTTCTAAAAACAACGGGAAGTGTCAATGTCACGGATCTTAAGGAATAGATCACAACTCTAGGAGCTAAACTATGATATGAAAAATTTACTCAAATCATACACAAGCCAAGTACATTAGATCTATGGAAGCATATATTTTTCCCAAATCAACATCTTCGTGAAGAATCTCAAATATGGAACTTCATTATCTTGTGTGGGGGATCCATTTAGTATAAAATTACTTAAGAAGTTGGAACAAGATTGAAAATTAATTTTGGGAAGAATCATGGATGGGGTAACCACCACTTTTGCTAGAATTGAAAATTTGAAGCATATCAAACACTTATCCTTTGCACATGTGATTGTAAATTAGCGGACTATATTGAATCCTCATCTACTAATGGGATTCTAAATCTTGAATGGATGGTTTAGTCTCATTTGGGAGTTCCAGAAGATCAAGTCGTAGAAATAAATAAAGTATTTCACGATAGAAAACTTCCACTTTTGAGGAGGGATGACTATTTAAAATGGAATGGATCTACAAGAGGAGAATAAATCATCGTTGATGGCAATAATCTACTAGCCTCTCTGAAAATTGCGATAATTCCATACCAATGGCTACACAACAAGATCTAGAATAAATGGAACTTACCTAAAATAGAATCCTTTTTGGCTACCATCTCTCAACCAAAATTTAACATATGACAACCTTATCAAAAGAGGATTGCATTGACTAGGTAAATGTCCCCTATGTGAATCTTGTGATGAAACAATAGACAAGATCATGTTACAATGCCCATATGCTACTCAAGTTTGGAATTGGAATGCTAATAAATTTTCTTTCATATATGTGTTCCCTAGAATGTCATTGATGTAATCACACAATGGTTTTACCTAGGGAAATATATCCTCTCTCCTTTATGGAAAGCATCCCCTACCTTTGTCATGTGAAACTTGTGGATTGAGAGAAATTGGAGGATCTTCATGAATGAATGATTATCAATTCAAAATTTGGCTCAAAAAATAAAATTGAAAATCTTGGAATGGATAAATTTAATATGAAAGAAACTTGGAAGATTGGTCACTGATTACCTACGAATTTGGTAGGAAGAAAATCTCTCCACAAATTTTTTAATCTCCTCATGAAATCCTCCACCCATGGTTCTTGAAAATGAATTTTTATGGGTCAAAAAAGGCAACCTAGGGAGATAAAGTTTTGGGGTTATTCTTACGGATTCATTTGGATCGATGGTAATGACAACGTCTGGACTGATTCTTCATACTACAAATAACGAAGCTAAAATGACAACACTTTTGGAAGACGTCTAGATCATAAAGGAAAAAAGAATTTAGAGATTGTTAATTGAAAGAGATTCTCACCTTGTGGTTGAAACAGTAAAAAAAAAACAAAAACAAAAATTCAATTGGAGACTCGATTATATTCTTTCATAAGATTTGTAAATTCTTTCCTCACTTCAGGATGTTCAAATAAACCATTGTCCGAGATTATCTAATAAGGCTGAAAATTTCCTTGCCATTGCAGGAGTTCATTTGGGTTCATTTACCAAAATTATGAGTAAGGACACGAGTGATTAGACGGGATTTATATCTAGCATTTTAGATTTAGACATCTCATTCTCTTAAGGGGCTAATTCACTTCCAATCTTACAGTATTCCAGTTGGTTGAGAAGATCACCTTAGAAATATATGATGAGTATATGATGAGGGTGACATGTTAGAAATTAACTCCTACTCCTAGGGATAATACAAGTGCCACATTCCTAACTTGCATCCCAATTTGGAATATCTGACTAAATCTGTGAATAATATCACCGCTCTTAAGGAAATCATGATTTTTAATCATCTCTATAGATTATGAGATGGTGATGGGATGCATGAAGCATTTGCAAGTAAATCATGGCATTAATGTCTTTCCATCAAGTCTGTGAGAGTACACTTATACAAAAAAAAATTTAAGAAGTTTTGTTTATTTGCATCTGTTGTCTTTCTTTTCCTATTTTTTCATTTCTATAATGGCAAAACAATTTGATATCGTGGTGCTTCCCAATTTCCTAAAAACAAATTGTGTTCAATCTTCAACCTGAGTGGTTCTGGAGAAGAAATCAGTAGGTATGTGTTGGGGATTCCCAACCATTCCTCCCCATTACATCATTTCACAGAAAATTGTAATGCTCTATTTCATGATAAAGCTAGGCTGCTAGCCAAAATGTCCCTGGTATTTTTCTATTTCTGATTATTTTCCTGAAAGAACAATACTAGTGGAAGGCCTTAAAGATTTGTAGGTGAAACACAATAGTTCAGTTAATGTTCATAAATCTGACAAGGCCTTCTTCTTTTCCTCCCCTTAATCCTCAGTTGCATTTACCCTTCCTATTTTTATTTCCTCCAAGAAATAGCATTATTTAGTTTGTTTTTAATGTTGTACATCCACAAGAATTCATTATTCCTAAGAAAAGCTTCTCTCAACTACTCCAAAACTCGCATCCAAAAATTGACCAAGGCCAGTGAATGAGAATTGAATTAGTTCTCTTCTATAGTACTTTCTTTTGCATAGAAACCTTGGATGAATACTATCTACTCCTAATGGCATATAATTCCTCTCCTCCTTCTGTACTATTGCTTATGACATATCTTCACTCTCTTTATAATCTCTTTTCTTCCCAGATGTATTAATCACCACCGTTAGTAATGGTGGATTTTGTAAAAAATACATAATATTATAGAGGTGATGGGCCTAATAGAACTCTCAATTTACCTATTAAAAAAAAGAGGTTATCTCATATCAAACCATATAAAATTGTTTTAAAATAAAATATTGTATTGTAATATAAATACAAGTAAATTTAATTGACTACAAATTTACAATTTTGTTATTTGAAGGCAAGTTATAAAGGGGCATACAAATTATTGCATGGTTTTTCAACAACCAGCTATATGGTTTCAATTATAGTTTTCATTAATACAATTATTTTATATATTTTTAGGTATCTTTTTTAGATCCTGATCGGTAGAAATTGAATTTCCTAAACATGTAAGCATAATTTTCAATTAGTTAAAAATAGCATAATTTTGTTGGTCATTAGAAATGCAATATTTTTATTTTTATTGTGATGAATTATAGTTTATAAATTTTACCATAAATGCATTGTTGTAAAACTTTATTGAAAAGAATATTTTTCTTTAAAAATTAAAAAATGTGTTGAAATTTAAAGACCCTTGATTCAGGGTCTTGCTAACTTATCAACCTTGTTGAGTTGTGAATTTTCGTCCTTCCCGTTATTATGATCTTTGACCCTACCATCAATTTAGAATATTCCAAAATGATTTTATGACACATGTTAATAGCAATGGACTATAGTTTCTCACATTATAATCAATTTTAGGGTAGGTATGGAGTCAATAGTGTTGGTTATGGGTATTCAACTAAGATCTTTTATCAACAATTTTGTATTGATAAAAATGTGAAATTGGTTGATGTGGAACATTACATTAGTGTTTTGATCTATTTTCAGAAATTGATATAGGAAATTTTGAGGTGGTTTCTGATTGATATCCATGTATTTAATTTCCATTATTTTATATGTAAAGCAATGGGGTTTCTCAATGTATGTTGGGTTGTAAGTGGAATCAACTAGTGAACAAATATACTTCTTTTTGTTCCTAATTTTAAAGGGATATGAAATTATTTTTCTAATCTTATGAGAATTGTTTCACCGTAACTCAAAAACAAATTTTTTCAAATCTTATGTTTTTGAATACATCAAATAATATCCTTGCACCTTCACAATTTATTTATTTTCAATTCATTAATTGTCATTAATTTTCAAGGGGGTCTTTTTAACATGTTCCCGAATCTTTAGTTTTGGAAAACAAAAAGAGAGGTGGATTTGTTTTGTTCTCATGTATTTGGATTTCCATTATTTATAGAGATAACTTTCTATCCCAACCTACAAGTGTTGTGCAAGAAGAAACACTTCTAGTTCTTACAAAAAAGGTCATCTTTAGTGAAAATTTGTGAGCTTTTAGAAAAGGTGTATTTGAAATAGTGTTTTTGGTGTTGGTGATAACTTCTTAGAGTAGTTTTATATTTTATTTTTGTGATGTTTTAAAGTGTGCATGTTGTTAGGTAACATTTATTAATATTTGGGGTGTACCATAGATACATTATAGTTGTTGTTTGGGAAATTGTGAAGTTGGTAGTGTTAGTGTTATGCACATTTATTTCTACGGTTTTTAATCATCTTATTGATGACAAGCTATATAGAAATATTTAAACTATTTCATGATATTTCAACATCCAATAATATTTTATTACAATAACAATGCATATATCTCTCCACTACCTTTACTATGAATTATGTTTATTCTTCAATTCTTCTAGTCTCCATAGTGCCTACATCTTCCATCATGATATCTTGAACTTCTATTAAAGTGTAAGAATCAACAAAAGAGTAGGCTGAATTAATAAAATAGCAATGACAACAACAATAGTTGGCCACTAAATCACAAACCCCTATATATAAGCCTCCTAATGTGTCTCTATCCTACAACAAGAAGAAAATAAAATACAAAAGGTAACAACTAGTAAAATAAAGATACTTAGACAAGATATCTTGCTAAAGAAAGAGGAGGATGTTATACTCTTGTCTAAACAAAGAGGAAGAGAGGGAGAACCGTCCATTAATTCATTAAATGTGTTGGAAGTCACTAAAAATGGCTATAGAATCCTTGGAGGAAGATAAACAAGATGCAATTGCTTCACAATCACATATTACTCACGACCTCAACTCTCAAGTCTAACATTAACCATGCCTTAATTTATTTTTTTGTTAACTTTAGAGATGTTTCTAACATTATGGACAAGGCGAGAAACAATAAAGACATATCTAAACAACCCGAAACAAGAGGTTATTAAACTTAAAGATAAAATTACAATCATAGTAGAGATCTACTCAATGGAAAATTATTTCCAAATTTTCCACTTATGTTTTTTTGATGATGATTACTATTAAGAATAATTTGACCAAGGCCAAAGTAGAGTTAACGAGAGGCATCCAATCAACATATAACCACTTGCAAACATTTGGACATATTATATGTCAACATTGTGTCACTTTTTGCATAGGTGATTTAATGCAACAATTGGATTCAATTGGTGAGGTTTTAATGGTAGAACAATTTGAAGGTATCCTATTTCATTTTATGTCATTGTTTGATCAACAGATGAAAATTCCTATTTTGAAAATAAAATGGGTATGCATGAGTTTATCCTCACTATTATAATTAATCTAGAATTTTTTTATTAGATTAGGTAAAAAGTAGATTTTGAAGGGATCGAGAACCCCATACAATCGAAAATAATAAATAAAGCCTAAAAGAGAAACAAAATAGAAAAAGGACTCCACAGACCCAAGGAGAAACATCAAGAAAAAGCGACACTCAAAAAAAGGAAAGCACCAGAGAGGAAGAAAGACCCAACCTAGGGAAGAAGGGAAAACAACTTGGCCCACTACCCAAGGGCTCCTAACTACCTCGAGACTTTCCCTTTATGAGATCTAAGTCTCATCTTGAGAGGTGAATTTACTACTTTACCTTTCTTCTTCTTGTTCACAATATTCTATCTGTCCCCTCCATTAGGATCGACATTCTCATCCGGGTGGACAGAAAGACAAATTTCAAGAGGCTCCATGTTATTCGAACATTGAATCTGCAAAGAACTTGGGGATTTAGAGACACCCCTTTTCCAACTTCATGCTGCATATCAAAACCGGTCTAGTGGGTGGAAGGATAGCCCCTCCCTTTACCACATCCTTCATCTTGTTCATTTTCTCACACTTATCCTCTTGCTTGATTACCCGACCGACTAACCGAGACATCCCCACAATCAATATCCTCTTAGCATAAACCACCAAGTTATCAGGATTAAAGTCCTTCCACCATGAGACCCACCCCTTAATCGGTTTCTTGACAATTTGACAATTAGAAGCCGATGTTTGAGTACAAAATAAGTTTTGGATCTAAAAGGGAAACCTTCAAAATCTAATTTTGGGTCGAAGTAGAATCCATAACTTTCAGCTCTATTGTGGCCGGAAATCAACATTCATATCCATATCCACCAAAATATGAGCTAAAGTGGTGTGATCAAAATAATCAGTCCTAGGATCAATGGCTAAGAATTTACCCAAAGAATTCCCTATAGCCATGAAGTAGTCTTCACTCAAGAAGTGCAAAGGTAAATAGGGAATTCGGATCCACACAGGTCTGATAGTGAAGGTTTCAGCTATGAGATTAAAGTTAGGAAACCAAGGCTTCATGAGAATAAGATGCGACTTGAAATCCCATATTTTCCAAGAATCAGATCCCTATCAGAGGAGCTATCAAAAACTGCAATGAAAATACCTCGAGTCGAGGAGTAAATGTTGACTTTACCTTCTATCGTGGTACGCCATTGTTCAAATATCCATTTGTGCAAGGTAGTAATGCCAGACAACAACTAATAAACATGTAAATCAATCCTTTGTTCGGTATAATTTGACTGATTCAGACACCTCCTCTCCAAAGGAGACCATGGGAGTTGATTTGGCATATGTCATGGGCTTAACAGGTAATTTCCTCCCATATTTTTCCACCTCAAAGAAATAAAAGGATTCTCCCTTGCTTCTTCTTTGCATCATGGCACCCCAAAATGTCCCTACCCATCATAGATAAATCCACCCCGGTCAACA
The DNA here is from genome assembly GCA_018340775.1 of Taxus wallichiana var. yunnanensis. Taxonomy (NCBI): domain Eukaryota; kingdom Viridiplantae; phylum Streptophyta; class Pinopsida; order Cupressales; family Taxaceae; genus Taxus; species Taxus wallichiana. The sequence goes on along the minus strand of CM031242.1, from coordinate 554,093,046 downwards.
ACAAGATGGACACATTGTGGGAGCTCCCATATTAGAACCCAAGCCATCAAAGCACCCAAAGAAACACTCTACAAAATAGGGGAAAATAAGAGGTTGTAAATGGAGGGATCACCTATAAGAGGCGGACCAGAAATTGAAACCCCCAAGCCACCACCACCACCATAAACTTGATTGATAAGGGCCAAGGAAGAATCGATGCAAAGATCCCCAAAAACCCGCGAGAAGGGAAAGTTGTGATTCTCCCCTACATAAGATCAATCTTATCCACATTTAGCAAGTCGGCCCAATACGAGAGTATCACCACCATACAAGGAGCTAGGGTTCCCAAAAGCAACACCAATCATCGTTTCCACTCTATTAGAGTTAGGCCACAAAACTTGGTGCAAAACTTCCAAAGCAGAGCCATCGTTCAGCTTAATCTAGAAATGGCTAAAGGTATAAAACTATTTTTAGAGGGAATGTTATAGGACCTTATGCATGTGGTTCAGAAGAACGAGGAACTATGTAAACCATTTATCATAAATAAACAATCATTAGAGGCTAATTTAATATTGTCCCAACAAGCTCAAAGTATCGGGCCACATTATAAATAAAGGAATTAATGTTACATCCAAACATAGGAAGCCATTTTTTCTTTTTTAAGGATCTAATTTCATATCTTTGTACATATAAGAGTTACCCAATTAGTTTCCCTTTTTATAAGGAGCTCCAAAACAAACGCCTTGAGAACATGAATTTATGGCCCATGAATCTATAAAATCAAATAATTGTTATTGTTAACTTATCTTTACACCATTGGATTAATGTGAATAAATATTGTGGAGCTTTAATTTGTTTTGTGAGTTTTGAATTTTCTTTTAACCGTGTTAAGAGTGTTTATGTGTACGTTAGCACAATTGGGTAACTTTCATATAAATGGATTTGAGGCATGAAATTTTTTTGGAATTGGATAAGATAAAGACACATGGCCTAATATATTGCTTTAGCATTAAAATAATAAATAAGAAAGATTTGATTATGGGAAAGTCTATAAGGAAAGTTTTCAAGACATGAGACTTGTACAACAAATGATTACTTCATTGAAACAAGGCATAATTACATATGCTTTTGGATTAAATGGTTTCCAAGCATGAGAGTTGGCAAATTGCTAGGTTATTCATAAATCGTAATCATTTTTAAGGGTAATATGTCAAGTATTGAGGATAAAAACTCAAAAATATATTAATTACATGTATCTTTTATCTTTATTACATGTCACTTTTAGCTTTATTATAAGTCACTTTTGAACCTATATTTTGAATTAAAAATAACTAATAGAAAAATTCATAGAATCACATCAAGTCCCCTCGCATCAAAAAATAGGGAAGTCAAGAAGCTAATATTGAAATACATTCCATTTGTGACCTAGTTTAAATGTTGAAAAGCAATATTTTTATTAAGAAATTCATAGTATATTAAAGGTTTTTATTAACTATATCAAATTATCAATATGGTGTTTACGTCATTCTACGCACCCCTTACATTAGGGTTCACATTACATAGTCAATTTTCAATATATAGAACTTTAGATGTTAATTATTGGTTCTAAATTTTTATTTATATTGTTCAGGGTTACTTCCTTGTGTTATTTTAGGTGACCCATTATGTTTAGATTTTCATATGAATGTTTAGGGTGTTGCATTAGTGTATACGATAACACGTGATTGTTTAGGGTTTTAAGTTTGCATTTGGGGTTAAGGGTGTGTGTCGAGGGTTAAAAATTTAGTATAAATATGGTTTAACATTTAGGATTTCATTGTATGTATTTTTGTTATTTAGAAATTAGGGCGTCAATTTACTATTTTTGTTAATAAGGAGTAAGGAAACTATAAACACTAATGTGAGTTATGATACCCTCAAAATAAATAAGACATTGAAGACACCAATGCATAATACAACACATAAAACACTAATGAAACACCCTAAATAGTCATATAAAACCATAAATAGTACTATTAGGATACCCTAAACACGAACGTGACATCTTAAACACTCATGTGACACCCTAGGAACTAATGGGTCACCATAAATAACACAACCTCTTATAAAACACTATAAACCTTAAAACCTAAGGACTAAATACTTAACACAAACCTTAAATCATAGTCACTTATGTGACTCCATAAAAACTAATGGATCACCATAAATAACACAATCGGGCACCTTAACATGACACCTTCAATATTTTTGTGACTCCCTAAACACTACTACTAATGGGTCCTCATAAATAACATAAAGTTCTACTTCTATTTAGGTTTATTCTAGAATCTATATGGACATGAGATATTACGTGTAAATATTAGTATGAATTATATTTCTTATATATTTTGTGAAGATATGATGTAGTTGTAAATATTAGTATGAATTTCATTATGAGTAAGAGTAAATTTTAGTGGAAAATATTCTTTAAACACAAATATCCCAGTTTTTAAAATTTACATTTGGTGAAATTGTAGGTGTAGGGATTATAACTAGGTCACCTAATTTTTTTGGTTTCAAGTTACTTTTAAGATTCATTCACCTAGTGTTTACATCAATGACCAACCTGTTTTAATTCAAATCACCATTAACACATAATTCAAATTTGTAAAATTTGATTTCACATATATAATAATTACAAATTTATAATTTCAAATATCAAGTACAAATTAAATTTTCTTTGCAATTCCTTTACTCGTGCCCATGGTCCTGTGGGCATTGATGATCGAGATTGATTGCATATCAGTAACCCTCTAAAGCATTAAAGGTAGTTAAATATATAATGTGTTATTCTCATTGAAGTTGCATATAATGTAAAATGTCATAAAAATACTTTTGGTCTATATCATATTCTTCGCTACCATCCAGTAGAAATTGTTTTAGAAAATACCGCACCATATTTTTAGCTATCGGTTGGGAGAATAATATATGATAATGGTCAATAACATATATATGATACCATCTAAGTAGCATAAATATATTTTACCAACCGATAACATACATTATCATATCGGTCAAGATAGACAAAGATATGTCACTTGACTAATATAATAAATATATACCATCATTCAATAGTATAAATATATGCTATCGGCAATAATAGTATGAACATGTATACTACCAACCAAAGCATCATAATGTATTCTACCTTCCAATAAGCATAAATATATTCTACCATCCAACATCATACATTATGCTACCGACCGGTGCTATAAATGTATGTTATCGGTTGGTGGCATTTTTTTAGTGATGTAGTAAAAGAGGGGAAAAAAGTAGGGAATTTATTTTTCTTATGCATATTTTGCGAGGACAAATTTCTCATTGAGATGGTCATTTTAATTGCTTACATCAAAAAAATTTTTCCATACCAAACTGGAAAAATTAGTATTTTTCCATGATAAATCACATTTTTGATTTTTTGTTTATGCCATATTTTGTGAGGATAAATTTCTCATCGATACGACCATTTTATCGATATTGTTGATACCTGATTTTTAGAAAATTACATATGTTGTTGGTCAATAGCATATACTATCGATGGATAATTTCTACCAGATAACACCATTATCAAATAATTCACCAAACCATTCGAAACCCATTTCCTTCATATTTTTCATGATTTTGAAAGTCATTTTCATATATTCACCAAGTAATATCTATGATCTTTTTATGGGGGTCTTTAATTTTCCCTATTACGAGTGACTAATGCCCGTAAACATCACAAGTGGGACATTTAGGGCCTAAACACCAATGTGACACTTGAAAATATGACACCCTAATGGAGAAGTTTTATTAAGTTGAAACTTAACATTTAATTTGAAATAATTAATGAGAAATTCATTTTAGGATGTTACATGATAGATTTTAAGGCCCCCAAAAAACCCATAGAAATTATTTAGATAATTATTCAAAAACCGCTTTTGAAAATATGGAAAATCATAGGAAAATTTGTTTTGTAAGGTTGGTGAATTGTAACAAAACACTACCAACTAGTAGTAGTCTATAAAGAACTAAGCATTGAGGGTGTCATGGTCGAAAACATCCAAAATGCTTATAAAAATAAGCATCCATGATACTACCAATTGGTAAATAATGGATGCTATCAATCGGCATGATGGATGCTTTATCGGTTGGTAGCATGATGGATGTTATTGGATAGTAGCATTATGGATGCTACCAATTCTAGCATCCATCATGATCATTTTATAGTCCGGTAGCATCCTGGATGCTACTAATCAATTTCTAAGAATGCTACCGACTAGTTACACCCATAATTTGATTGGAACCCTAATGAAGAACCAATCAGAAACTATCATATGTCCAAATTCTCTATATATAGACAAGGATCCTTATTATTTTAGCTTTTTTATAATTACTCCAAGTGAAAACCAATGAGAAAACCACAACACCTTCCCCAAAATGAAATTTAAATAACTTCCCATTCAAAAAGAACATGTTATCCCAATTTTGCCCTCGGGTAAAATTGGTCAGCCACGACCCGCACATAGAAGAAACTAGAGAAATCACATTCAAATCCTACAATCAGGAAATAGAGGGACTCTATAATGGATTGGCATGGCCTGCAAAAGATCAAATGACCCCGTGTAAGAAGAAATTCAAGAAATGGCCCCGTAGAATGAGTCATGCTTCAAATCCAACAAAAAAGTTACAGGTGGGCTCTAAAATGGAATAACATGGTCGGGGAGAAGAAATAGTGTCAAAGAACTAGAGGCTCAAAGGAAAAGAAATGGAAAAGGCTTGAAGTCTTTGGGCTCTACAAATGACTCAGAATGAGCCCGAAATTGGCTAAGTATAGAGAGTCAGTGGAGGCTACCAAGTGTCCAAACGACACACATTCAAAAGTGGGATTCTAGGTGGAGACTCAAACTTGCGCCAACCCTCCATGTGGCCAATGGTCAACAGAGGTCAAAAAGGAGAGCGGGCCCAAAATGACTAAGTATAGAGTGCAGGCGGAAGGTGCCACATGTCTTAATGATGCTCCTTCAAAGGTAAAGTCCTGAGCGGGTTTTCAAATGAGCGTGGCTCGCCGCGTGTCCCAGTCCAAAAAGGATAGAGTCGGGGTTGAATAGTCAAAGAAGAGGCAGGCTGTGGAATCCGCCACGTGTCAGTCTGGTGCTATTTCAAAAGTAAAATTTGGGGTGGGTTTCCAAACAAGCACCAAGCCTCCACGTGTCCAAGGTCAAACTTTTGGCCCACCAAGCAAAGAAACTCAGGAAAAATACAAAGGAACACCATGGAGCCCGCAGAAGCTACCATGTGTCAGTCCTCAGTGCTATTTTAGAAGTGAAAGGAAGGATCCGTATCTCCAAGATGCGTGAGGCCACCACGTGGACCCTGTATGGACAGACTCTTTAAATATTGCGCTCCTGCAACCCGAAACTTCAAATGGCCATATCTTTTGACTGGAAACTCATATTTGGGTGGAGAAGACTTTTTGGAAACATCTCGACACCCTATATGCCATGGAAATAAAATATCATTCTTAACAGGATTTATTAGGTGAAAATGGGAAAATGTCTTCCAGGACATTAATACAAAATCTGATTTCTTCAACTACCAGATTTGATTCGATTTGATCCATCATTTTCCTTCTTCAACACACCAAGAAGACATAGGGAACTAGAATCGATAGATTATAGGAAGATTTAAGAGGGGGCATTGATTGATGGTGGTTAAACTTTCAAAGCAGGATTCAATGCATATCTCAAGGTGGTTGAAGCCGGATTCAAATTCTTCCCTCCTCTCTCTCATTCTTCCTATATATTGTAATGAAGGGGCATATTCAAAGGGTTGATCTTTTCTCTCCTTCCCCCTTCTCTTTCTTCCTTAGGGTAGAATGTGGAGTCTAAGCCTCCTCCCATGGCTCTGTAATGGCATTTTCTTGCCTCTTGCCCACTGATGATGTACCATGTAACTTTTGAGCAATAAAATTTTTTTGTGATGCATCTGTCCATTCTTGGCTCATTTTATTGTCTCTTCTTACCTCTCATTGTCATAGGGTATACTATGCATATTCTTATGTTTGTTGCAGATTCTGGGGGCTGTGATTAATGGGTTTCAAGTGTTTCTCTGTGTGAAAACTATCTCTGGTCCGTGGTGCATTTTTTCCACCCTCTCCTCTGCTCACCTCTCTCCACTTCAGGTAGTCAGATTTGTGATTCAACCACTTCCTTTTTGGTGTATCACCTGCTTAGTGTAGGCTCTTTCACCCTCTCTCTCTCTCTCTTTGTCCCCTTGGAATGGTTAGATTAGGATAGAATAGGTTCTTCCTACACTAGAGTAGCTTGTGGAAGGTAGATTAGGAAGCAAGAACCGAATTTCTCCGAAGGTCCATCTCAAGTTTTGCAAGTCCCACAACTTGAGAGATGGCCCCATGTTGTGAAATCACACCGAATGCCCCACTCCACACCTGGGCCATTCGAGGGTGCTATGATTGTGCACTAACATAACCTCCAAACCTAAACCTATCCATTTGTTGCAAAAAATCATCACCAAAAGAAATTCAAATCACTCACCCATGCCCTTAACCTACATAAATTTATGTACATGAACCTTAACTTTCCGTAACTCCACAAGCTTCTAAAAAATCCTAATTATTTTTCACTATGGATAGACATTGCCATTTTTATAGGCCTAGTGTATATTCCTCATTTCTAAAAGGAAAATAAAACCCTCAACTACCTACTAACCAATTATGACAATGCCTTGAGTAGTTTCACATTCAACTCCCATCACACACACTATCTTTTGGAACATCCTCTCAAGAAATTCAACATTTGACGAGACTTTTTCACAAATATGTGGATCTTGTGACAACAAAGGCCATATTAATGGATGATGAAATCAAGTATTTAGAGCCTCACTATGACTTTGATATTGATTCAACAACTAGGAAGTATTTTCATAATCATATTATAACATTTTATTTTATTTTACCATTTTTTATTTTATTAAATATTTAACAAATTTGTGTTTCCTTATAGTTTCCACAAATCTTTTATAAAAAGGGATTTCAATACATGATTTTAATCACCATGCTATGTTGTAATTTTTTTCCATGTTATAATTGTTTTTTAGGGACAACATACGGACATCCTAAACTAGGCCTTGGCTTATATCATGTGAACCCTTAGCAAACAAAAATATGATTGGAGCACCTTCTAATCCTCTAGGATAAGGAATGACCTAAGTTATGTCTTTTTGAATGACACTTCTTGTATCATATCCATAAAATTTGTTCTTGCATTATATTATGAATCTCTTTATAATTTACACAACACCCCTTCTTTGACAACACTCCACATAAATCTCACATCTATGTCTATAATAATTGAATAGTAGGAGGTGATTTCAAAATTTATGATTAATTGATTCATAATAATGTTCATTCATTTTCATATTCATTTATATTTTATATTAGATATTAATAGTTTGTTTAATTTTAATAGGCCATAGTTGTTACATTTGTTTCCTAAAGAGAGGATGATATAAGAGAACATTACGCATCGGGTAAGTGCACGAAGTTGGGGGCCAAAAGTGGACAAAAACCTAAGAAAAACAAAACACGTACGCATTCTATTATAATGTGATCACGTTTTAATTTCTTAGGTTTGGAATTTACCGAACCATAACGTGTAAACGTTATGTCTACTATAAATATAAAAAAGAGGCCCGAGCCTCTATCATTTTATCTCCCACAAATGAGAGTTTCAGAGCTTAATTGTGCCCTCGCATTTTATCATTCAGCTAGATCTAAAGCTCAAATGATCATCTCTAGATTGTCGAGAAGATTTGTATTGACAATGGTTCCATGGAGAAGAGGTAGGCACAATTCATTTCTCAAAATTGCATTGAAATTTGATAATTATAGAGTAGAATTTGAATTGAATACATTTTTTTATTGTTACAGTTTGAGGTCAAGGGAATCAACCACAACCAAACCCTGTTATTCTTGTCATCCCTCCCAACCCTCCCATAGTTTCTCAACATCCCCTGGGTACTCAAGAATATTTAGCAACCCACATAGTTGAAAACAAAATTGAAATTGATGATTTAATCAAAATAATGAGGGATTCACAATCTACAAACCCCCACCGTGCCTCTCTTGTAAACACATTGGAGACATTACTTGCTCAAGTTGACACAAAAATGGAAAAATTGATCATTGGACAACTTACAGAGAGGTTTGTAGGGTTTATTATCCCAAAAATTGTCATATGTAGATGTAAAGAAAAAGAAATTACAAAAGACCTCATAAGCGCCTTATTCATGGACCCCCACACGAATTTGACTGCTTTGTTGTCATGCAAATGGTTTCTCATCCATTGGTGTAATAATAATTTGATTAAAAATAATTCTTGGGACCGATGGTGGATGGTGTTTTATTTTCCACCTTCCAATAACAATGAGGTGCCACTATACTTTCAAAGGAAACTCTATTGTGAGTTTATCCTCAATGAGATCCCAAATTATTTTGATTTCTAGATTTCCAGGGCCGAGGAAAAGGATATGCACAAGACCGAACAGGTGCACAACATGCACCTATTTAGTAGGGTAGAGTCCCCGCACAAAATCCCCCTCACCCTAAGACTAGCCCTCTCAGCAGTGAAGGAGACATTAGAGATTGATACACTCCACGCACTTCAGGGGCTATCTGTGACCCTTGTTCGACATACGAGGGAGATTTCTGAGCCAAATGCTCATGGTGGTACACAAAGTATTCCCTCAGGGAGTACTAGCATGAGGCCACATCTTTTCTCGTCATGTGCTAGTATTTGTTTGGGGCCCGAGGAGGATGATAATTTCATGCGTACTGAATTTGGTGGAGTTGGTACTAGGGGTGTACACAATAATGCCACTATGCCATATGCCTTTTGAGTGAGACATTTAGATTAGTTATCGGCGTCACCTTCACAAGTATTTGTTATGCTTTATTATGCGTGTTACAAAAATTTCTAAGTACTTGATTTACTTATATATGTTAAATTTTTAAATAATTTTATTTGTACATGTACATGCATTAATATTATAGTGCGTGAGAGGACATCTTCTTCCCAACCATAAGTGGTGAGCACCATGCGTACACATAAATTCACAGAGGTAATTTAGAAATTTAATTGTGTAAAATTTTCACATACATGCAAATATATATATATATATATATATATATATATATATTTATATAGTATATATATATGTATATGTATGTTCTTATATGTTCATCTAACTCACATGATACATGTTTGATAAAGATGTTGACTTCACTAGACACCCCACCATCTCTACGAAAAGTAGAGAAAGGTGTTGCCGTTTCGATTTCATTTGCGCAGCAACTCACTAAGGTATTCAAACAACATGTAAATTTCGTTAAATTGCTCGTGTAATTCATATTATGTTAAATTACATATTAGTAATGTATTTCATTGTAGAAATATTAAATTATGCTATTAATGTCCTTCATTTTGTATATGCAGAGTTACATGAGACATGTAGCAGCCCTGTTCATTTGATTCACAGGCATAGCGGGTAAAAACAATAGTTCTATATTGATAAAATTAGTTTAAATATTGTCATTACACATGCATGTATTTAGTTCTATTTTCACTAATTTTGATGTTATATTTTTGATCTTATGTGTATGTAGGGATCTTCAACCCCCTCCATTTTGAATTCGAGGGCACGAACTTCTCCATCTCATTGTCTTCATACCCCCATTCGTACTTTAGAACCTCCCGATGACTCATCTGAGCGTGAGATGCAGATTCAGCGTGATCGAAAACTTGCAGAAGTTTGTGTATTTATGTAAATACTTTCATTCTAGCATGGTCTTAAATACATTTTGAAAACATATATAAATTAAGTTTTGACAAAAAAACATTGTTTGAACTTATAGGTTCATCTACAGCGAGTTATTCAATGGAAGAGGACTCATAGCATGGGTTCGGAAGATCCAAATTCATCTCATAGATCTCCATCTTCATCTAAGGGAGGGCCTTCTTCAAGCAAGGCCAAGAGAGGGATAGATTTTTATGATTAGGAAATATATATGTCTTACATGACATTATTTTTGTATGCCTATGTGTATGACATTGTATGTATGCCTATATGGCATTTGAACTCGATGGTATATGACCTATTTGGGCATTTTTATATTTATTATGCACATTAAAATACTATTTGAAACTTGATATTTTTATATGAGACCTTACATTTCTGAGATTATTTTTGCATGAGACTAATATGATGTGCACTTGACAATATTTAAGACATTATGGAGTTTTATTTATTTAATGGTGATGTACATTTACTAGCGTTTTCAATGTATAATATGCATCAAAATTTGGAAATCAATATTTATATAATGTATGTATATAAAGAGTTACCTAATATGAGTAATTATTCCTTCAATTTATCAATGTGTATATGTGTATTTACCTTACTTGCGCTTCTTCTTGCTCATGGTATCTTTGTACCGGTTCCTATCTTATCATGCACCTACTACATTCTTCAATGCTTCTTAGTCTTCTCCCATGTTAAAACACTTGAGAATCGTCACAATTTGATGCCTTTCATCTATTCATATTTTGAGAATGTATCTTTGTATGCATTAATCCAATGCTCGAGAATTTATCCAAATGTAATGACATTCGATTCGACACTCAATAATTCTTGATTGTCTAATCATGTCCAATTCATGTTATTACCTTTAAATCAGAGGCATTTCAAGTTATTTGGAAATCACATCACACCCTTCACTAGGCTTGATGACTAACCCTATATTTTTTAAGGTGATTTTGAAAGCAACCATTAGTTTATCATAGTATAAATTATCAATGAATGGAAGGTCACTAAGCCGTAGGCCGTATGACTCCCATCGAACTAAACAAGAAAGATTTACTAGGTGATTGATAACTCCCGTGTGTTCTTAGACATTCCCCTATCAAATTAATTCTTAAGCCAATCTATTCATTCAACACGAACTCTCGGATGAGATTTTAGATTTGACAAGATGTCTCTAGGTGTTACGAAGTCGAGAAATCACATGTCGAAGATATAACGTGTTTTGGTCTCGGGGCTCTTAAGGGACTACGCCCGGATGAGGTAGCCCGGAAGTACCAAGAGTATAGGGAACCAAAATAAAACCTCCCCTAGCATTTACTTGGACACCCCAATGTGTTGGCGTAGTCGGTTTGGTGCCAAGAGTTTCTATTTGCAAATTATTACGTATGGCATCCTTACACTGACTCAAACCACAATATTTCGTGCATTTGTAAACAATAAGACAGCAAGAGAACCAAATTGAGATGGATAAAACCATGAGAGGATTTCGTAGAGGGCCTGAACATAAGGTTTCAAATCTAACAAGACGTCTCTAGGTTCCACAAAGTCTAAGAAATCACCTATCGAAGATATAGAGTGTTTTGGTCTCAGGGATCTTAAAGGACTACGCCCAGACGAGGTAGCTCGAAAGCATGGGGAGCATAGGGAACAAAAAAAATCATCCCCTAGTATTTACCTAGCCACCCCAACATTTTGGCGTAGTCGGTTCGGCGCCAAGAGTTTCCGTTTGTAAAGTATTGAGTCTAGCAACCTTACACTAACTCAAACTACAATATTTTACACGTTTGCAAACACCAGAAAACAAGAGAACCAATGGAGATGAATAAAACCACAAGATACTTTCATAGAGGGACCCGATATAGAGGTTTAGGATCTGAAAAAATCTCTAGGTGCTATGGAGTCCAAGAAATCACTTGTCGAAGATATAGCATGTTTTGGTCTCAAGGCTCTTAAGGGACTACGCTTCGATGAGGTAAATGGAAGCACATAGAGCATACAGGAGAACCAAAAAAATCCTCTAGTATTTACTAGCCACCCCAATGTGTTAGCGTAGTCAATTTGGTACCAAGAGCTTCCATTTGCAAAGTATTGCGTCTAGCATCCTTACACCGACTTAGACTACACTATTTCACATTTACGAGAAAATAGGATAGTGAGAGAACCAAATGGATATGGATAAAACTATGAGAGGATTTTTAGAGGGCCCCAACGTGAAGGTTTCAAATCTAAAGAGACATCTCTAGGTGCCATGGAGTCCGAGAAATCACCTGTCGAAGATATAGTGTGTTTTTTCTCATGGCTCTTAAGGGAATATGACCGGACGAGGTAGCCTGAAAGCATGGGGGCGAGTAGGAACCAAAATAAAATCCTCCACTAGTTTTCACTAGGCCATCCAGACATTTTGGCGTAGATGGTTCGGTCCCATGAGCTACCGTTTACAAAATATAGCATCTGGCAGCCTTACACTGACTTAGACTACACTATTTCACGCATTTGCAAACAATAGGACAACGAGTAAAACCGGAGATTATTTCGTAGAGGGTCTCGATGCGTGGAGGTTTTGGATCTCGACGAGATGTCTCTAGTGCCACAACTTCTGTGGAAATTACCTATCGAAGATATAGCGTGTTTTAGTCTTAGGGCTCTTAAGGGACTATGCCCCAACAAGGTAGCCCGAAAGCATGGGGAGCGTTGGGAACAAAAAAGACTCAACTAGCATTCACCAGGCCATCCAGATGTGTTGGCATAGGTACTTTGGTCCCACAAGCTACCGTTTGTAAAATATAGCATCTGGCAGCCTTACACTGACTTAGACTACACTATTTCACGTGTTTCAATATGACTTCGAGAGAACCGAATGGATATGGATAAAACCACGAGAGGCTTTCATAGAAGGTCCCAACATGGAGGTTTCAAATCTTAAGATATGTCTCTAGGTGCCATGGAGTCCGAGAAATCACATGTCAACGATATAGTGTGTTTTTTTCTCGGGGTCTTAAGGGACTACGACCAAATGAGGTAGCCCAAAGCATGGGGAGCATAGTTAAACCAAAATAAAATCTTCCACTAGTGTTTACTAGGCCATCTAGACATTTTGGCACATATGGTTTAGTCCCATGAGCTACCGTTTACAAAATATAGCATCGCAGCCTTTACACTAACTTAGACTACACTATTT